>JAQFVV010012441.1:5584491-5755543 GCA_028023455.1 Epiperipatus broadwayi | reverse complement strand
ATATTGAACTATTGATATGTGTGATTAAATTCCAAATGCTAAGTAATACTTTATTATTATTATGTGTGTGCATGAGTTAATATGTGTGTGATCCTTATATCAATATTATTAGTCAAAGTAGATAAATTCACAGTGTTCTGTTATGAAAATATTCGAGAATATTTAAACTATTTAGAAATATTAATTTAAAATATGCGTGTGTTTAATAGAATTATAAAATTTTTAAATTTAGTAAATAAATGTTAGTTAATAAATTATCTTAAAATTAAACTTTATTTGTCGGTCAATTCTTTTTATCAATTCTTTTACAATTCTTTTTATAAATTCCTTTTACAATTCTTTATCAAGTCTTTTAACCACTAATTATGTATAATCTATTAGTGATTACAAACAGCTGAGCTAGTCATGGATTTAGGTGTTGAGTTAGTGGCCATTGCTCAAAGTGGGTTATTTATTCATCCTTGAATAGATAGCTGGCGCCCGTGTTTATACACAAACAAAAAAAGGTGCTTTGAACTTGGTGTTGAACTCAACAGCTGAGAAGAAGTTATGTCCTGGAAATGTAATGCTAGTTATATATTTTATAGCTATCGTTTGGGCATACATACTCTCCGAGTATGTTCTTCTCTGCCTAATAGGCCGGTGTTTCGAATTCACATATATGAACTTGGTTCAAATGGCTATACCCAACTATGGGGCTGAACCTAAGAAACAATAGTAATGAAATACTTTGTTTCTTGTTTGAAAATTTTGTTTTATACAAAAGTTAAATTACGTATGTAAAAGTGTTTTAATTTAAAAAAAAAAGAATTGACCGAAAACTTTTTTTTTCGAAATGAAAAGAGATTTTGACATGTATGCTATCAAATCAGAGACAGTTGATATTTGGGCAGAGTTAAAGCATTAGATCGGGTAGAGAAAAGAACTAAAAGGGTGGAGTTAGCATGAGTTTCCGTCTTAGTTTTCCAGGGCATAAGTCGAAAAGGGACAGTTGAAATTCCGGCCATTTGCAGCCACCTTTTTTTAGTCAACATCTGATCAAGAGAATCGGCAGTTGAAGCTTCATTTATAAAAGATCCCTGTGCCACAAATTTAGTTTGTCCTCAAGGTCATTATCCAGGACAAACATTGTAAGCAATGTTACCAGCATAGAAAGAAGAAAAGCATAATTGGAGATTGCCCTTAGTATGGAAAGAAAAAGATATAAAAAAAGGCAAACTTAGAAGGAATAATAAATTAATATTTAATGTTGTCAGAGATAAAATGGTAAAAAATGACGCATTTTACTCTCAAAAAGGAGGGGCAGTGTAATGTACCTATATTGATATAGGCACATATAATTTTATCTAAAATTATATTATTAAAATAATCTTTTGTTAAAGAAAAACATACCAATCTCTTTTCATTCAAGAAAAAATAATGTTAAAACTAATATATGTGCATATATTCTTAACACTGCATTTTGTTTGTTAACTGCTCAATTAATTTCTGAACTGCACTACTCAATTACTTTGTGAACTGACTGACTCAACTAATTTGTGAACTGAACATTGTCCGATAAAAAAAAGTCTATTTATATCTGCGACGTGTTGTCTTCGTAATATCTCCTGCAAAGATCTGTTGTCAAATTCCAGTGATAATCATTTGATAAACGTGTTTTGAAAGATTGCTTAATTAGTAATAGCCATGCAAAAATGTTGTTTGATATTAATTAATAACCATTGCCATATTTTTTAATGATAATCTTCTTTAATTTTCATTTATTTAAAATAACATTTATTCTATTGTTGACAATCGCACATATATACGCACATATATTAGTTTTAACATTATTTTTTCTTGAATGAAAAGAGATTGGTATGATTTTCTTTAACGAAAGATTATTTTAATAATATAATTTTAGATAAAATTATATGTGCCTATATCAGTATAGGTACAATATATATAAAATACATATTTTGTGGATTCATCCGTGTTAAAAACTTTTAATATTAATATACTGACATTTCGACTTGGTCACACAAGCCATCCACAGGGGTATAAAAGGTAGAAAGATGGTTGTATAGGCGCTACAATCACTGATTTGAATAAAATGTTAAAATTCCACCAATAGCAAAAAATGTTAAATTTAGGAATGTTTTTTTTAAAAATCTTCCCAAATAGGAGGAAGTTTACATGTATCATCTCGCTTATTGATACAATCTGGCCTTTTAAGTATCTCAATGGCTTCTCTAATTTTGCATTGGTAGAGATTATCACATCTGGATATGATCCTGGTACTAGAAAAATCAATTTTATGACCTGAATCTATAGTATGGAGTGAGAGGGCTGATGATGATGAGTGTTGTTTAACTGCATTAGAATGCTCATCTCTCCTAACACTGATGCGATGATTAATCATACCTATGTAAGAAGCTTTACAATTTTTACATGAGATTTGATAGACACCATGAAATTCAAGAGGGATTGAATCCTTAGGCTTGGTTATTATATTGCTGATCTTTTGATGAGCAGAAAATGCTGTATCTATATTATAGCGTTTTAATATACGTCCGATAATATCTGTAGTTCCTTTTATATATGGAACACAAATCCTAATAGCTGATTTATCATCTTTTTGTTTCCTAATTTGTCTATTTTGGGCTTGAAATAAGGCTTTTTTTTTATAAATTTGTAATTATAACTATTTGCTAATAAAACACTATTAATATGATTTATTTCTTCTTTCAGATGTGTCTCATCTGAAAGGTTAATTGCTCTATTTAAAAGAGTTTTGGCTACAGAAACTATCTGAGTTGGGTGATGATATATATATATATATATATATATAATTATTCAAAACAATACAATAATTAATACAATAACAATATTTTAAACAAACAAATATATACCAATTTAATAGAAGTACTTTCAACTATCTATGTAGTCGTCAACTAGATTCAAATTGTATTAGAAAAAAAAATGTTACAAATGTAAACAAAAAGTAATACGTCATACATCAATTTTCCCACAATTCATTAATTTTTATATTGGCGGCCTGTCTATTTATCAACTGTTGCTTTTCACTTTTTATTAACATAGCTTCTTTAATTTTGCATTTATTATTATTTCTTTCAATACACAAAATCTTAACTTTATTAAAATCAAAATCAAAATCAAAACCATAATTACATGTTACATTATGATCAAAAAATACTGATGGTGATACACCATCATTTCTAACATTCTCTTGTCTTGATTTTTGCACTCGTTTATATAACAACAAATGCTCCTTTGATCTTTTCTCCAATGTACATCGAGATTCCCCAATATATGCCTTTCCACAAACACATAGCCATTTATATATTGCACAACTTTGATTTAAAATACTACACCTATTTTTTGAATTATTTATTAATCTATTTAAATTAGGAGTAGTATAAAATGCAACTCGACATATATTTTTATATATCTGTTTATAAATTTCACTTGTTCATTACAAATAAATGGTATTGATATCCAAGTATATTTTATCTTATCAATATCTATAGCATCTAAAATATTTCTATTATTATTAAACTTAGCAACAATATTATAAATTAATTTATGATCATATCCAACATTTAACAAATCCATAATAAATACATTTATGTTACTTATTTTATCAGAACTATATTTACATAATTTATTATTCCTAAATAAAAATGATTTTAAACCAGATAATTTATGTGCTATTGGCACATTTGAATACCAAGGAATATATCCTTTTTTTTAAATATCTTTTATTACCATACAATAATCTAATTTATTTTTATTACGGGTAACTTTAATATCTAAGTACTGAATTGATATTTTTTCTTCAAAAGATTTACTCCATTTTAAACCTTCTAAACTATTTAATTCATTGAATAATACATTTATAATATCTAAACTTCCACAAACAAAAACATCATCAACATACCTGTAATAAATTTTAATACCTTGGCAATATATATTATTATTAAGAATTATATCTTCATATCTTGATACTACAAAACTACATATTTGTGAAACTACAGGAAGTCCCATAGGCCATCCGTAATCCATTTTATAATAATTTTCATTAAACATAGCATATATATTTTTATCAATAAAATATAATACATCATTTACAAATTTTACTTTTTTAACATCAACTTTTTTTAACATTGAAGCATCTAATATAATTTTTATAGATTTTAATCTATCTATTGAACCGTACATCTCACATATATCAAATGTACAAATACTATCATTATTATTAATATTAATATTTTGAATTTTCTTTACAAAATCAAACGATGAATTAATAGTATATTTTCCAAATCCAAGAACATCTTTTAATAATGTTTCTATAAATCTACAAGTTTCATAGTAAAATGATCCACCAAAGTCAATCATTAATCTTAAAGGTTTATCTTGTTTATGTAGTTTAATATTCGAAAAAATTCTAGGACAAATTGCAGCAGATGGATAAAGACGATAATACATATGAGCATCTATATATTTATTCTTTTTAGCTTTTTTTAAAATATCATCAATAAACTTTACACATAAATTTTCAATGTTTATTTTTCCAACCTTTTTAAATTTAAGCTTTTCCATTTGAATTAAAACTTTATCATAGTAATCAAGTTTTGACATAAGACATAACCTCAACCCCTTATCTTCTTTTAAACAAACAAGATTGTTATCATGAATAAACTTTTTAAATCTAAATATATGCGAATTCCAATTGCAATTAGCTCAGTTTTTAAATTTCTTAACGTTAACTTTTTGTATTAATTCTTTTGATACTTCAGGAGAACATTTAATTACACTAAAAGAATGTTCAACAGCAGCTTTTAACTCTAAATTACTATCCACCCACATACCACCAACGTATTTAGAACCATAAATTAATGAATTGTGGGAAAATTGATGTATGACATATTACTTTTTGTTTACATTTGTAACGTTTTTTTTCTAATACAATTTGAATCTAGTTGACAATGACTACATAGATAGTTGAAAGTACTTCTATTAAATTGGTATATATTTGTTTGTTTAAAATATTGTTACTGTATTAATTATTGTATTGTTTTGAATAATTATATATATTTTATTATAATTGGAATACAGACATTGATTAATAATTTACATATAATACGGTTATGTATTGAGTTACGTTTACTTTGGAATATAATACGGTTATTTATTGAGTTACATTTACTTTGGAATATTAAATTTTTAATATGGATAATCAAATTTGGATTTTACAAGAATTGAAGCGAGTGTCAATGAGAATAATACATCTAAAAGGTAGATTGCAATTTTTATATAATTGTAAAATGAGTCATATTTTCCCAAACTGTTGCAACGTTAAAATAAATAAGGAATGCAATTTGCAAGATACTAAAATACAAGATATTAAAATGATTATTTTACGGAATATAATTTGTCAATGCAAATGTTTTTTGTTTAATCAGCGTAAATATTTAAAGTGTTTAAATTATTTTATTAATCTTCATGATGTTGATGAATGGTTTAATTATAAAAGTCGATGTCAATATTATTTTAATAACTACTATATAAAAATTTATAAAAAATTTGATCGTAAAATTACGTTTCTATATAATAAAAATGTAAATAGGAGAAAAAATAGTAACTATGTCAATTTATCTAACATGGATATTGATTTTCAACACGAATATATTTTGAATTATGGTTCTAAATACGTTGGTGGTATGTGGGTGGATAGTAATTTAGAGTTAAAAGCTGCTGTTGAACATTCTTTTAGTGTAATTAAATGTTCTCCTGAAGTATCAAAAGAATTAATACAAAAAGTTAACGTTAAGAAATTTAAAAACAGAGCTAATTGCAATTGGAATTCGCATATATTTAGATTTAAAAAGTTTATTCATGATAACGATCTTGTTTGTTTAAAAGAAGATAAGGGGTTGAGGTTATATCTTATGTCAAAACTTAATTACTACGATAAAGTTTTAATTCAAATGGAAAAGCTTAAATTTAAAAAGGTTGGAAAAATAAACATTGAAAATTTACGTGTAAAGTTTATTGATGATATTTTAAAAAAAGCTAAAAAGAATAAATATATAGATGCTCATAAGTATTATCGTCTTTATCCATCTGCTGCAATTTGTCCTAGAATTTTTTCGAATATTAAACTACATAAACAAGATAAACCTTTAAGATTAATGATTGACTTTGGTGGATCATTTTACTATGAAACTTGTAGATTTATAGAAACATTATTAAAAGATGTTCTTGGATTTGGAAAATATACTATTAATTCATCGTTTGATTTTGTAAAGAAAATTCAAAATATTAATATTAATAATAATGATAGTATTTGTACATTTGATATATGTGAGATGTACGGTTCAATAGATAGATTAAAATCTATAAAAATTATATTAGATGCTTTAATGTTAAAAAAAGTTGATGTTAAAAAAGTAAAATTTGTAAATGATGTATTATATTTTATTGATAAAAATATATATGCTATGTTTAATGAAAATTATTATAAAATGGATTATGGATGGCCTATGGGACTTCCTGTAGTTTCACAAATATGTAGTTTTGTAGTATCAAGATATGAAGATATAATTCTTAATAATAATATATATTGCCAAGGTATTAAAATTTATTACAGGTATGTTGATGATGTTTTTGTTTGTGGAAGTTTAGATATTATAAATGCATTATTCAATGAATTAAATAGTTTAGAAGGTTTAAAATGGAGTAAATCTTTTGAAGAAAAAATATCAATTCAGTATTTAGATATTAAAGTTACCCGTAATAAAAATAAATTAGATTGTTGTATGGTAATAAAAGATATTGAAAAAAAAGGATATATTCCTTGGTATTCAAATGTGCTAATAGCACATAAATTATCTGGTTTAAAATCATTTTTATTTAGGAATAATAAATTATGTAAATATAGTTCTGATAAAATAAGTAACATAAATGTATTTATTATGGATTTGTTAAATGTTGGATATGATCATAAATTAATTTATAATATTGTTGCTAAGTTTAATAATAATAGAAATATTTTAGATGCTATAGATATTGATAAGATAAAATATACTTGGATATCAATACCATTTATTTGTAATGAACAAGTGAAATTTATAAAACAGATATATAAAAATATATGTCGAGTTGCATTTTATACTACTCCTAATTTAAATAGATTAATAAATAATTCAAAAAATAGGTGTAGTATTTTAAATCAAAGTTGTGCAATATATAAATGGCTATGTGTTTGTGGAAAGGCATATATTGGGGAATCTCAATGTACATTGGAGAAAAGATCAAAGGAGCATTTGTTGTTATATAAACGAGTGCAAAAATCAAGACAAGAGAATGTTAGAAATGATGATGTATCACCATCAGTATTTTTTGATCATAATGTAACATGTAATTATGGTTTTGATTTTGATTTTAATAAAGTTAAGATTTTGTGTATTGAAAGAAATAATAATAAATGCAAAATTAAAGAAGCTATGTTAATAAAAAGTGAAAAGCAACAGTTGATAAACAGACAGGCTGCCAATATAAAAATTAATGAATTGTGGGAAAATTGATGTATGACGTATTACTTTTTGTTTACATTTGTAACGGTTTTTTCTAATACAATTTGAATCTAGTTGATAACGACTACATAGATAGTTGAAAGTACTTCTATTAAATTGGTATATATTTGTTTGTTTAAAATATTGTTACTGTATTAATTATTGTATTGTTTTGAATAATTATATATATTTTATTATAATTGGAATACAGACATTGATTAATAATAATATATATATAGAGAGAGAGAGAGACAGAGAGAGAGAGAGAATCGATTAAATAATATAATGATGATGGGTTTAACTAATAAGGTTTCGTTTAAGCCATCTATTTGATTTTGTTGTATTTTGTATTTATATACTTTATCTACATATCAATATATGTATACAGTGCATCTATCATTTTTTTTATCTGTTAAACTATGCATCTATCTACATAATAATGCATAGTTATGTTGTTGAAAAGACAATAAAAAAAGATCTAAGTTATAACTTCTCATCATTCTCTCCATGAGGTAAGGATATTTATTATTAGCCTTATACCATTTGGGTATTCAAAATATCGAACTGTAAAAAAAAAAAAATTAATTAACACATAGCCCTGAAATATATGAAATGAAATAAACACCAAATATAGTTTCTTTTTTTTATTAGCTACCATTTTTATAGATTTATTGTTGCAGCTACTCATCAATCTAGAGAGGAATGAGGAGACGACATCATTGTTTTTTTTCATAGGATAATCATTTATTTTTACATATAATTATTATACACAAGCATGCACTAAGTAAGTCATCTCACTTTTACATATGTTTGTGTGTATGTTGCAAATTTAGAACCAATTTCATTATTCCAAAGAACAATAACAAATAATTTCTTAATACTAAAATATTATTAATATTTTAACTTTAGAGTTGAAGTGTTTTTTACTAAGAATTATAATTTACGTTTACTTTTAGATTACTTTCATGTCTCATTGGATATTACTCATGTGGAGAATTGTTCGCTTACTTTTGTTGGAAATATTATGAATTTTCGTTGTTAATATATTTAAAAAGTAAAATGTACTTTTAATATTATTTGGAAATGAAAACCAATATGTGAAAGTCATGCAATTATCAATTATAAATGTCTTATATTTTGTGCAAAGTAGATTGCAATCAGACTTTTACTCTCATAATAATTAAGTAGAATAGCTACGGTTTGGATGACTGAAATAATTAGAGCATTACTGGATTTACATTCATTGTTTTAGGAAGGAGACATGGAAATTATATTACTTGTAAATCTATAAAATAAAAAAAATCGATACCAAAATTAATGTTACTATTGATGTATTATTCGATATTAGCAAGCTATAGCAAGTGTCTTATAATACCTAATCTCAACTAATATGAATCACTGTCATCTATACGCATTGCTATCTAAGGAAATATAGATACTAATTTTATTAAGTTAATATATGAATGAAAGGATAAATTTAAAACATAGCTATATTAAATATATAATTTCTGAGCGATAGCGTTTGGTTTATAGTAATTAATTATAATTTTTGCTGACTAATTATTTATCATACACATTACAAGCTTTAATTAAAAATGCAATGAAAAAAAAAAGACAAAGATTTTGTTGTCTTCCCGATGGATATCAAATGCTTGTTAATAAACATTTAATATTCATTTAAAGCGTCTGTGTATTGTTTTCATAAACATATTTCCACAATTAATAAATTTTTAATAACAAAATCATTTTACATATTAACATATAAAATTAGCAAAAACTAATTAATATTTAAAACTTTAATGTCATTATACATTAAACATATGTATATATACAGACACGCAGAATACGATTTTCCAAGCCCACGAGTTGGAATTTGAATCGGGGTATAATTTATTTTATTTTTTAATAACTTATAAAGTTTAAAAGAGTTTAAAACTTATTTTTAAAAGTCTCTTAATTTATTGATTAATAAATGGATAACTAAATATTTTAAGTTAGAAGACTAAAGGAACGGAACATTTCCCTCACCAATTTTATTTTTAGATCATTCCTCTATAAAAAATAAAATTTAGGAAGAAAAGTCCCCTATATTACTTCTATAAGTTAAAAAGTAATGTCTTTTTATTGCAAATCTGTGGTAGATGGTTGGAGTTACACTTTTTGGATGGTAAACTTAATATACATACACACATATATATATATCATATTATCTAAATTTTTGACTACGATTCTGTGAACAAATATATGAGTTCGCATCTCTTTATTCACAGAGAGTGTATTTGAAATTTTTCTAAACGTTTGAGATTTATTTAAAGTAGCGGTATGAAATAGAATTATTTTCATATATATATTAATTCTAATATTCTCACGAATAAACAATGATTTCGTAATATTATTTTTGGCAGATTCCTATAGTAAATAAAGTAGCAAAATAGCCGACATTACAGTACAATAACAATTACTTTCCTTTTTTAAATTCTAAGAATGTGTGTGAGATTTGAAAACGTTATTTTTTTTCCATTTTATTATTTTCTCCTCATATTAAAATTATATTAGCTGAGACGTTTTAAAAATATTTTATCCTCCAATAGTTTTAAAAGTTAGTTAAAGCGTTTATAGTTCTTTGTAAATAATACGTTCTGGGTGGTTAGCCGCTTTTTGTTGCTTGGATTATATTATCAGCTATGCATAAGATGCCTGGTTACCATAGAGGTTATTGACATTTTCTTGCAGGGCCATTGCCAGTTAGTTCAAGTATTATGTATATGGTGCATGATCAGATATGTTTAAATTTCAGTTGTTTGGGTTTTGTTTTCGGGCTTGTTTGGGGTTAATTCAGTGGGTAATATATGAATGATTATTTTTGCTGCACTGAACTTGCATTAAATCTACATGGTATGTGTTTTATGGTGCTGTATAGCTACAATACAGCATAATGCAACTTTTGATGAGTTTGGTTGAACTGTAGATGTTAAGGTTGATATCATGGTGCTTGGCATTATGCAATTAACATCCAATTAGATGAGGTTAGATCAATCTAAACAGTATAACTGTTGACTTGTGGCAATGCATATTTTTTGGTGAGAGACTGTAGGTGTAATTGGAGCTGTATAATCAGAGGCTTGATTGTTATGAAAAGAGTGACTTGGTGGGTCAATAATACAAGGATGTGCTATTTTATTATCACTGGCTTTGATTTATGCCAGTTTAATGTAGGATGTAGAAGAGTGGCATCTTGTGTAGTTACCAAAAGCAAAAGTGCAGCAAGTGTAGCAAAATGTGTACAGAGTGAATGTGATTGTGTAAGCCATAAGTATGGCACCCCTGTGGAATGTGGTAATGATGTTCTGGATGGTGGTGTTGGGAAGTGTGTAAGCTTTGAGTATGTTATGTGATACTGTGCAGTGCTAAGCAGTCATGGAACAGACATTGCTTAGTTTTCACTGCCAGATGACATAAGGTGCACAAATGGTCTATGTTATTTGCCTCTATCAAAGAAAATATGAATTGGGTAGGGCATGGATAATTATTTGATGAAGAAATCAATATATTTTGACTCTAGCAAGAATTATCTGAATTTTTTGAATAATTGTTTGCTGTTGATGTGTCTCTAGAGAAGATGCAAAACCTTCTGTTCAAGTATGATATAGGATCAATCTATGATACGCTGTAAATATTTGTTTCTAGAAGTCCTAGGATATATGTCTGGGTGATATTAATCCACTGCTTTAACTGGTTTATTATTTTTTTATTGATGCTTTATATTTTAAACATAATTAGTTTTAATTTAAAATTATCTTAACAAAACAACAGCAACGAAATAAATAATTCTTAAAAATTTATTATTTTTTTAAACTTATTAATATTTTATGATTTGATGTAAAAATAAATAAATAATTAGAAAATAAACTTACTACAAAGTTTTCAAATGCTTGATAATCTTTTATATTTATTTTTTAAAATTATACATGTAACTTATGATAGAGAGTTTATAATACAATATCATCATCAACAACAACCATTATCAATCCACTGCAAGATGGTCTCGCCATGTTCAATCCATCTTCTCTGATCTTTAGCTTCTCTTCTCCACATCACCTCTGCACACTTTCTTATTTTATCCATCCATCTCACATGTGGTCTATTTTCTGGGTCTTTTACAATCTCTTGGAATCCAGTTTAAGATTTCAATTGTCCATCTATTATCATCCCTTCTAGAAATTTGTCCAGCCCAAATTCACTTCAGTCTTTTAATTTTTTTAATGACATCAGTAACACCTGTTTATTCTCTTATCCATATATTTCATTTTCAATATCTTCTTGTTACCCACAACTTGCATCTCTCCATACTTCTTTGAGTGGTCTGAAGTGCCTGTATTGCTCTTCTATTAAGTGTCTAAGTCTCAGATCCATAAGTAAGAACTGCTAAACATGTTTATTAAAAACTTCCTTTACAAACACATAGGCATATTTCCTTTTAGTATTAAGTTATTTTTACCAAAAGTACTCCAAACAAGTTTAATTCTATGATTAATTTCATTCATTGTTTTCATCTGTATTAATAATTTGACCAAGGTATTTGTAGCTGTTAATTTCTTCAAAATCATCATAATAAATCTTTATTTTCATATTTTGAAAAAATTCATTGAACATTACTTTAATCTTTTAAACATTTATCTTTAGTCCTTTTTCATTTATAATTTCTGCAACATTTCCTGCAGCTCTAAAGCATTATTTAAAAAAAAAATAACTACATCATCTGCAAAATCTAAATGACTTAAACAGTCTCCATTTACTTTCACTCCTTTAGCTTTCCATTTTAATCCACCAAATATTCCTTGCACCACTTCTACAAAAAGTTTTGAAGATGTGGACTCACCCTGTCTTACACCCTTCTCAATGGTGTATGTCACCCTATTTAAAAAAGTTTGTTGATTTTATTTAATTTTTATTTCACTTGATCTATGGATAATGGAGGTCTTGAAATATAAGGTTAACTAGATAGCCATGGCAACCTAATTCTTTATAATAATATTGTTTACTGCTAATTCTAGCATCAAATCATAAATCTCTTGTGATCATTTTCAGAAAAAGAATCACAAAAGATCACTTGAATAAAATCAATTTTATTATTGACTATTACACATTTCAATTTCTATTATTACAATCACCATAGCAAAACATATTACAAAATTAAGTGCTTTGTGTTTCCTATATGTTTGTTTATAAATTAATTTAGTAGAAAATTTTTATTAAAACATATGAAAAAGATATATATATATATTCAATAGAATATATTAAAATTGTAATAGGAATTTTTTACTTTTGCTTAAAATAAAAAATGATATTGAACTTGTAAACCATAATTTTATTTTCATTGTATCAAATCATTTTAAAATCTCTATTTCACTTGATAATTGGAAGCAAATTTTCTTGAACAAATTTTTACATCGAGTAAGATTTGAGTCATTTCCAATAATTGTTGTGACAAGAGTAGCATCATAAAGAGTATCTTATAAATAGAATAGAGACACTGTAATGTGAGTTCTTGTAAATTTGTTGTTGCCTAGAACAGATATGTTTATATCTGTCTTTAAAATGGTATCAAATTTTATTGTTTATGTTGTTAATTTTTAAAACTATGGAAGAATAAAATTTTAATTTTCTCTCCATTCAATTAGGGCCAGTATGTTAATTAACATCCTGGGGATATGGCAAAATGTAAAACAGCAAAAAAAGTCATTAAAATGTGCAAGTCTGCTTAAAGAAAAAAAATTCTTTTGTCAAAAATCTAGAATTTTATCAACTGTGATTATGTGTATATAAATACCATATTTTTGATCAATGGATTTCACATGATTAATCAACTGAACTCATATGTAATATCAAGCAATCTAAATTTCACTTTCTTAATCTGTAAAGAAAAAGTTAGCATTTATTATTCACTTTGATATGACTGATATTTTGTCAGTGAAAGAAAATTCTCTTTACACATGATTATCAATGAAAAAATAAAGCCAGTGATATGTAATTTTGCATCGACTAAGTACCTATTGTTTTAAATACCAGGATACATTTATATGCTTAGAAGAAATATCAGAATTTAAATGCAAAAGAAATTGAATTCAAACCCACAATAGTTATCATTCATGCTCATCATCTCTATGTAAAGGAAAGTTATCTCTATGCATTAATATCAAAAACCAGGAACCAGAAGCTTGATGGACTAGTAGATGAAAATGATCAGACTTTCACTTAGATGGTAAGATTTATATGTATATGTATTTTGTTGCCATTGCTCTGTTAAAAGAAAAGGAGGGTTTATGTTTGCTAATATTTTATTTTAAAAATAGAGTTAAACAGTATATATATATATTTACTGTGAATGTTTAGGTGGTTACTGGTTGGAAACTAATTATATATATATATTGTACCGCAAAGCAAAGTACATGTTGCAATTGTTCATTTACAATTATTAATAAATAAACATTTTCATAAATAACGCAAGAAGTTTTAAAAGTAATAATAAATGATAAAATCATTATCAGTAAAAGATTAAAATAAAAACATCTTGTTTAAATAAACAGTTAAAAGTTTAATGAAAGAAAGTTTAATATAAAAGTTTAGAGTTTTTAAAAATAAAAAAGATGAAAGTACTGTTAGCCCAGGGGAAAATTAAATCCTGCATCATTCTTAAAGTTTTATAAATTAATTTAAAAGTAATTCAGGGGAGATAATTTAACTGTAAAAGTTTAAAAATGAATCTTTTACATAAAATTAAAATATCACTTTTTATTTAATTTAAAGAAATGTAAATATATATATATATATTGTACCATTTATTTATATATACGGTACAAATTACTTTTTAATATTAGGTATTATAAAAAAAAGAAGAAAGGAGAGCAAACACGATCTTTGTTTTTTTTTTGTAACATAATGTTTTAAAGAAAAAAAAAAAACGTACAGTGAAAGTTTAATTTTTCTTTTTTTTTTAGAAATAAGTTAACTAAAATAAATTCCATGTTGGAAAAGTGCATATTGAATCATTGATTCAAATAGTGAAAGGAAATTTCAAAAGGCGAAAGATTGCTATCATAAACAACTTTCTGATAGTAATTAAAAATGGCAGAAATTCTTAGCGGAAAAACAGACTTTGTAATAAGAAAAGGAGAAGAATGTAGAAGTTTATAAAGTAGAACAAAGAAAAAAAAAGAACGTGCGCAGAGCTTCTAAAAAGAATCTAGGAGTATAAAAGGAGCCGACAGATTTGAAAAGGGGTCTTTTTTATCTTATTGTTCCAATAGTGCTGAGCAATTGGAAGTGCTTCATATTCTTTTAATAAAATGTGTTCACTTAGATACAAACTGAAATCGCTCGCCATGAGTGAGTAGAACGATATCGTTTGCCGACACTTTCTCTCGGAAAAAGTCACCTAGATCGTCATCTGGCTACCTAAATTAGATCGGAGATTCGGAAATAAAACTAAAAGAAAAACAACTACTGCGGACTACTCACTAACTGAATTGTACGTCGGGAAGATCGATGACCTACTTAATGTTAACTTACCGGTAAGTAAATGTACATAAATTTTTTTTACATAAAGCTTTATGAATAGTGAATTGAATGGAAATGTTATCCCATAAATTTTTCTTGGATCAGAAGATTTGCGAACTGAGAAATGAACCAAACTGTTACTATGGAAAATCAGACTAAATAATTAATACTCCAATATTTGAATCAAATTATTGAATTCATATGCACAATCTTTTCCAACGTTGTAATTTTGTCTTAATCATAAATATTGAATGCTTGACGAGTTAGAATAAATCTTTATTATTAACTTCACTTTCATTGTACGTGTATAAAATTAATGCTATTCTATTTAAGTTTTACCTTTAGTTATTTAACTTAGATCGTATAATTATTACCTTACGGGCTACAATATTTGACGCAGTCTCAGTGGGTCTAACGACTCTGGCGCCCTCAAGTAGAAATTAAAAACTGGTTCTGCTTACGATTGTACTCGGTAATAATTCTAGGCCGAAGTTGATCAGGAAAAATAGCTGTGTTGAGAATTGAAATACAACTTTCTTTTTTCTTTTGATACAGCTTGATCAACTCACGCTCAAATATAAATTTGAGGCGTATAAGGGCCTAGTAATATGAAAAACGTTACAATGGCGACCCAACTCGGGCTTACGAAAAGAAAAAAAAAAAACCACGACCTGAGAAAATTTAAAAACGGCATAAAATTGAGAATTTAATGTCCGTAGCCGGAAAATAAATATGACCACAAATAGTGCGCAAGTCTAAAAAGTTATTGCGTACGATTACAAAAGTTTTTTTTTAGAGTAGGATTTTAAATAAGGACTATATTGAAAGAAAATAATAGCTTATAAATTATTAAATAATAAATAAAACCGATCAAAGGTAAGAAATGACGGTAAAGGTAGAGGGGGATGGGAGATTATAGGGTGATAAAAGAGAGGGGTGTCAGTGAACGAATTTATTAGCAAAGCAAAATAAAATATTATATTTATATCGTAAAAATTGATAGTGTTAAGATTTTGTTTACTGTAGCAAAAATAAGCAACACGGCCATATATGAAATTGAGAAGTAATAAAAATACACAAAATATGGCAGAAGGCGCGGAAGAATTAAAAGAGGGCTTGGAACCCTTAATAAAAAAACTATTATACGAATGCATGACAGAATTCAAAGAAGAGATAAAAAAAGAAATGGCAGAGATGGTCAGAGAATTGAAAGAAGAAATAAGGGTAGAGATTAAAAAAATGAAAGAAGAGTTAATAAAGGTAGTAGATGAGAAAATAGCTAAAGGGTCACAGAGCACAGAAATGATAGAATTGAAATCCGATAAACAAGAAAGCCAAGAGATAAAATTCATAGAAAATAGAGAAAACGTGCTGAGTGCAGTAAACCCCTTTTTGAAATTAAAAATTTTCTATGGACAAGATGGAGAATCACCGATGGAACACTTAAATAGCCTGCAGGGGTACTTCGCGATAAACCCCATGTCGGAAGAAGTTAAACTAACGCTGGCAGTTAATCATTTACAAGGGACGGCGCAAGCTTGGTGGGAATCCTTGTTTAAGAAACCGAATAACTTTACACAGTATGGTCAAATATTAATCAAATGCTATTGGAACGAGGACCACCAAGAACGAATTAAGAATAGAGTGGCGCAAGAGAAATGCAGAACAGAAGGGCGTTATGTACCATTTTTTTGGAAACAAGTGGCGCAACTACGAGCGCTGACTGAGTGCAAATTAACAGAAAAGCAGATTATCAAGATTACGTGGAAAAATTTTCCTGATCCAGTAGGGCATCTGTTGATAAGTACCGGATGTGAGACAGTAGAGAGAATGGCAGAATTGCTTAGTGCTTTCAAGAATGACAACACTGGAGAAGAGATGAGTCCTAAACACTTCGACAAATTACCGAACCAGAAGGGTCGAATACAACTGAACACTATAGTGATGACTAATAGTGCTGGAAATCAAAGGAAAGATAAGGGGTCCCCAACTAAAAATAAAGGGAAGGGAATCCATGCAAGACCCCCAGCACTAGACAAAAAGTTTAGGAGTGAAAATAAATACAAGAGAGAAGACCTTGACATAAAATGGAGAGACTGGTGCGAGCAATACAGAGAGGGGGTTCGATCCCTGTCACCTCCGCCATCAACCAGTTATAGTGATAGATAACATTGAGAGATAAAGTGGGCCGGATGACACCCTGCAGATCTCGGATATGCCTCGGGAAAAACGAAAAAAAAAATAATGATATGGAAATGTACAACTAGAATATTAAAATATATAGATATTAATTTATAGAAAGAGAAACACGATCGCGGCTGGTGTAAACGTAAGTCACAAGTATTTGACCGGGTAGGCGGTTACTGAAGAGGGAAAAAAGCATAACCCCAAGTCCTAGTACGCAGTATGTAACATAAGACCGTCTTTAAACGCTCATCAGTCTATTTCTAGCAGAGATCCCGATATTGGGGAGGACGGACCAGGTTGCCACAAGCCTGTAAGACTCAAAACGATGAGCAATGCTCGTTTGTGCTTATAACTTGGGATCCTTAGCGTTACTATTACGATTAAGCGGAGACGACGCAGATGAATGTGGAAATATTTTACATTCCTGCCGAACGTCGCTTGTTGAATGAGTCTACACAATATATCAGCACGCTAATAAAACAAAACACACGAATATGGGCATAAAGACTTATTAAAAATAAAATTAGTTTAAACCTATATTTTATTCTCATTCCCCTGCCCCGGTGGTATTGTACCATTTATTTATATATATACAGTACAAATTACTTTTTAATATTAGGTATTATAAAAAAAAGAAGAAAGGAGAGCAAACACGATCTTTGTTTTTTTTTTGTAACATAATGTTTTAAAGAAAAAAAAACGTACAGTGAAAGTTTAATTTTTCTTTTTTTTTTAGAAATAAGTTAACTAAAATAAATTCCATGTTGGAAAAGTGCATATTGAATCATTGATTCAAATAGTGAAAGGAAATTTCAAAAGGCGAAAGATTGCTATCAGAAACAACTTTCTGATAGTAATTAAAAATGGCAGAAATTCTTAGCGGAAAAACAGACTTTGTAATAAGAAAAGGAGAAGAATGTAGAAGTTTATAAAGTAGAACAAAGAAAAAAAAAGAACGTGCGCAGAGCTTCTAAAAAGAATCTAGGAGTATAAAAGGAGCCGACAGATTTGAAAAGGGGTCTTTTTTATCTTATTGTTCCAATAGTGCTGAGCAATTGGAAGTGCTTCATATTCTTTTAATAAAATGTGTTCACTTAGATACAAACTGAAATCGCTCGCCATGAGTGAGTAGAACGATATCGTTTGCCGACACTTTCTCTCGGAAAAAGTCACCTAGATCGTCATCTGGCTACCTAAATTAGATCGGAGATTCGGAAATAAAACTAAAAGAAAAACAACTACTGCGGACTACTCACTAACTGAATTGTACGTCGGGAAGATCGATGACCTACTTAATGTTAACTTACCGGTAAGTAAATGTACATAAATTTTTTTTACATAAAGCTTTATGAATAGTGAATTGAATGGAAATGTTATCCCATAAATTTTTCTTGGATCAGAAGATTTGCGAACTGAGAAATGAACCAAACTGTTACTACGGAAAATCAGACTAAATAATTAATACTCCAATATTTGAATCAAATTATTGAATTCATATGCACAATCTTTTCCAACGTTGTAATTTTGTCTTAATCATAAATATTGAATGCTTGATGAGTTAGAATAAATCTTTATTATTAACTTCACTTTCATTGTACGTGTATAAAATTAATGCTATTCTATTTAAGTTTTACCTTTAGTTATTTAACTTAGATCGTATAATTATTACCTTACGGGCTACAATATTTGACGCAGTCTCAGTGGGTCTAACGACTCTGGCGCCCTCAAGTAGAAATTAAAAACTGGTTCTGCTTACGATTGTACTCGGTAATAATTCTAGGCCGAAGTTGATCAGGAAAAATAGCTGTGTTGAGAATTGAAATACAACTTTCTTTTTTCTTTTGATACAGCTTGATCAACTCACGCTCAAATATAAATTTGAGGCATATAAGGGCCTAGTAATATGAAAAACGTTACAATATATATATATGTGTGTGTGTTAATAAAATGGAATATGAAAGTTAAATATTAAAGAATAAATGAAAGTATATAAGCTAAAAGAAATTCCCTTAAATATTGTAAATACTCAGAAGTTATATAAAAACAGAATTAGCAATGACTACTAAGTAAAAATCCATAAACAGCAGAAATTAGCAATGGCTACTAAATAAGAACAGGATTAATTAATTAATTAAAATCTTATCAAAAATTTAATCAAAAGCAGTGGACTAATTTTCAACAATGGATATAGCTGGAGGGTATAGACACCAATTAAAAAATGACAACAGGTCATCATATAAATAGACAGTTTTTCATCGTTCAATCAGTTGATTTTACAATCAGTTTTACAATCAATCTTCAGTCAGTCATGTCAAGTATCCAGAAACAGTGTTTTTCATGTATTTAAAGACAATGCAGTGTTAGCAGCTGTTGGAAGCATACATCCAGACTCCAGCCTTAGTCCAATGGAACATCAGCATCCTGCCCAATAAAAGTGATGCCTGCCTAATAACTTGAAACTGTCAGAGATATCTAACTGTCTTGAATAATAGTGTCATGAGATAACAATCATAGGAAACTCCACAAAACTTCAATTCCAACCTTTTAGTAAAAACTCACATGAAGCAGCAAATAGCAAAAAGTCAATGTTCAAAATTCTATAGGTAATAAATAATATTTTCTTATTCCATTTCTGATATTAATGTAGCCATTGCCATAATTTGAAGCCTCCAGAATCAGTAAAACCAATGAACTCCATAGCATGCATAAAATGAACTATTGATGTATGTGTTTAAATGTTTTGTGTTTGTTTAATAATTTTGGTATATTATATATTTTATGATTTATTAAGAGTGTGTGTAGTTATAAAAAATATTGTTTAATTTAATTAAGATTTTATACTAGTAGTTTTCAAATAATAATAGTAAACATTTTGTTAAAATAAATTATCTTTAAACTTAATATTTGTCAGTCAATTCTTTTAGCACTAATTAAAGCAGTAATGTATTCTGTTATTCTTTTGATTGAGCTAGTGGGGATTTCTTAGGTGCTGAATTAATTTGCCATCATTCAAAGTATGTTATTTACTTCTGTAATTAACTGGTGCCTGGAGTTTACTTCAAAACAAAAAAGTGCTTTGAGTGATAGGTGTTGAATTTTTCTGCTGAGAAGATCTATGTCCTTCAAATGTGGTCACAGTTAGAGGTATTTTATATCTAGCTGTGGCTTGGACATGGGTACTCTCTGGGTATTATCCTTTTTTGCCTAAGAGACCATGGTGGTGCAATAATTAAATTGCATTGGTGTAGATCAAATTAATAAATAATTGTATTACATTTTTTTATATAAAAGTAAGTCTTACAATATTGTTTCACAATTGCTATTATATTAAAGAGTTAAAAGTGCATGAAAGATTGAGTTCTCCAAGCATTCAACAATGACACCCAGTTCAGTATATATATATATATATATATATATATAGTATTCACATGATAAAAAGGTCAAAGAGATTCATTTTTGTTCTCATTATTTAAACTCTTGTTGATGAAATAGGTTAATTCAACCCAATGTTTTCAAGCATTTAAAATTTTAATATATATGACAAATTTAATTTGAAGATATCTGGATAGAAAAAGGTTTAAATATAACAGAATTTTTTTTATGTTAGCTTAGTTATTTAGAAATTGCATTAATGAATAAATAGAGATCAATTTTTATTTGAATACATTTTTCTTATCATTGTATATTCTCTTTGAAGTCTCGGGAGGATATTTCAAATCTCTCTTTTTGGAGCTTCATACACATATTTATTATTATTATTTTTATTAATTCTATACAGCAATGGATTACCAATTATTCATATATTAAAGAAACTTAGGTTTGTATATTTTTAACAAACCCATCTTGGTAAGTAGAATAATATATACATGTATATTTCCTTATATATTATCATTATTCTAAGTCCAATTAGACATAAATGTGATATCTATCATTGTATTAAAATATTTTTTTTTACTTATCTAAGTCAATATTCCTGATAGAAATAATTTCATTGGTTCAGAGTTGGTTATTTATTTGCTTATCTTGTCGGGTTACAAAATAGATTTTATTCTGTCATTAATCAAAAAGGTCTGTCTTAATTACTTTTAAACTTCTTTAAAGTAAAGATCATAAATTTTATTGACTAGTGTAACTTAGTATTATCTTTGGCTTCGATAACTGTCAATTATTGTCATATATAGTTTAATTGTTATAAAATCCATTTTATAATTGATTGCTTGGAGACATAAGTAGATGAATAATATCAATGATTGTAAGTCAGTAAATATTCAACAGAAACCTATAAGTATATTTTATATATAATGTGATTGGGTACTGTAAAATGTGAAATTAGATAATATATTTATTGATAATAAATTGTTATGGAATGTTCATTTTAGAACATAACTTAAGCAACAATTGCATATCTGTCTAATGCAAAGTATGAATTAAATATTGATATCATATTTAACTTTTTATTCAAATAGATACAAAACTGAAAATAAATTATGTTATTTAAGCATTATAAATAGTGTGAAGGTTTATAAAACATTTTCAAAATGTAATTAATTATTTAGAAACTAGTTGATTTAACGAGAATGTTATTAAATATTAAAATAAATTTAGCATTACTATAAACAATAATAGATTAGTAAATTATGTCAGAATTTAGTTGTTTTTTTTATTTTTTTTTAATTTTTTTTAAGTGTCATAGCATTGGGTGGGATGCGAACCCGCAACCCGAGCAACTGCCTGCAAGTGCAAGGCAGTCGCGCTGACCTCTCGACCAGAATTTAGTTATTTATTGATTTGAATTTAGTTTTATTCAATTTTCAATCAAATAGATACTTTTTAAGCATACACAATTGATTAGGGCAATGATATATTATTTCACTGCTTATTCTAGTTTACTTTGGGAACAGTGAATAGATTTGTTGATGTCTGAGGAGATATCTCATTTGCTTTATTTCATTTTAAATACCATCTGAGTAAATTAAATTTTAATAGAGATTGTTGTTAGTAATTTATGATAGTGTAGTGTACAATATAAATAATTATGTATGAAAAATATTGTTATTATGCAGTGTGATCAATAACCAAGGGGAAAAGAAAATAGAAATGAAACACCTATCTAGAAAGATTTTACACAACTCACATGTATAATCAAAACAAAGTTTATACCCAAAACTATGGACTCATGATTTTTTTAGAGAGCTGATAGATATCTGACAATTGACAGAAATAATAGTGATCTGCAATTCTGAGATAGATGAAAAATTCAGCTATTGGACTATAAGTGCACAATTTACCATGGACACCAAGAGTGATACTTCAAATAAGACACTGTAAATGACTACAATCCTTATGAAGATACTACAAAATCTTTGCAAAACCCTCTCCCATGGAGGGTCTGGAAAGTACAAAACTATGCTCTGCTTCCTTTGAGTCTTATGGGCTGGGAAATACAAGCTATGCCTGCTCCTTTTCTTTGGAGACTTATTGGCTGAAATCATAGAAGGACTATGTTAACTGCTCTATGACAAACAATATAAATACAAAAAATGGGTTGGTACGAATAGCCAAAATAGAACACCCTCAGAGTTGCATGAAAACATTGCATCCTCAAACCAATGATAAAAATCTCCATCCATCATCATAACTAAAAATACAACTAAACAACCTTCAACAATCAAACATATAATCTAATCTCCAAAACCATTGAATTTCTATTTAACTCTAAACATGAACTTCTTTAAACATACATGAAAATTACTATTTTATAATTTATAATCATCAATACTCTTGTCACATATTTCACTGTAATTTTTAAAATTAATTTTGCATAAAACGCATATTTTTTTCTTTCTCAGTTATGATTAAAGATCAAGTTGATAATTTCAAATAATGATCACCAGTACATGATCATCATCAGCCCCAATTGGGGCCATTTGTGGTTCCAGAAAATGAACCTGAAGCGATGGCAAATTATCATTACTTCCAAGTTTAGGATATTCAAATAATGTTTATTATCACAAAAATTAATTATTAAAAAGAAGATAGGGTAATGTTTAACATCCAAATATATAATCTTTAAGTAATTTTGTATATTACAAGGAGAGAACATGAGATTAATAAATTTCTATAAGAAATCAGCCAGCTGACTGAGAAGAGCACAAACAAATATAATTATAAATTGACCAATCAGCATTATATTAATAAAAGTAAGTAATACTCAAAATAATAATTATTCATTCTGGATGATCAATTAATCAAGTTATATCAGAATAAAATCAACAGTCAATCTGGAAACTGGATTGCAAATGGGTCATCTGTAGACCAGGCTAACCATTGAGCCTTTTCCAGCTTGGGACAATTATTTAACCATTAATTAGAGGCACAAACTAAGTATAAATCCATCAGATTACATAAAGAGAAAAATCAAAACAATAATGCTGGGATATTAAAATATGCTGATCATCATCAATGCTCTGGTAACTTAAGTATCATTAAAGTACTGGCCAACTATAAACTTAAATTTTTAATAAGACTAAAATAAAAGGTAGTAAATGGGATTTAAAGAGTATTTTTTTTTGCACCAATCAGGATAATGATTGATCATTTTTGGATACCCAAAAGCACTAAATACACATCAAAATTCATATATTCATCTGTTATACTAAAATCTAGCTCAGAAAACCCAAGCTCTATTACTGTTATGGTAACCAAGAGATGATTTACATAATATTATATAACTATTTACAACTAAGTCACAGGAATAATTTTTACAATTGAACAAATTTATTGGATAATGATAAAAAACAATATTAAGGTCTTACAGGATAAAGTTTCTGATTTTGAACAATATACAATAATAAAAGTTATCACATTGTGATTTACAAGATTACTACAAAATTTAAGTTATTATATTGATTTACAATGTCTTTTGATGAGTTTATATAAATTCATATATATATATAGATACACAGATGCATGTTTTATAATGTACAACAAAAACATTTCAATTAACATAAAATAATTATAAAACTGATTAAATTTTGCATGTGTGTTATACTCGACAAGCATTGGTATTTACAATACAACTGACAGACATACACACACATACATGTGTGTGCATAAAATTTCTGAACATATCTAACTTATTACATAAAAATAATAAATGGTTAAACTTTTTAACTTACATTTTTAATAATACAAATACTTTATGCCAGATTTATTTAAACTGCATATCAGTGAAATATATTAATTTATTTACATAACATATTTGAAATGTTATGTCAAATATAATAAAAGATTTAAAATTTACCTACATGCAGATTGACATTTACTTATTTTAATTTGTTACAATAATAAAGTTATTAAAAAATATATTTTCACAATTAAATTCTTAGTCGAAATTATATTATAACATTCACATATTTTTTATGGTAAGTTTTATTTTGCTGGGTATAGTTTTCTTTTTTCTTTAAAATAAGTACTATCAAATTTTAGACAGATGATTGTTGATTGCTAAAAGATTTTTGAAAATCTTTTTCTTGACTGTTAATTATAATGGTTTTTTTTTTTAAATTAGAAATATAAATTTAAATCTTTTTTTTTTAATAAACGATTTTAAACTAATATCATTTTATATATATTTACCAACTATAAAAATGTCATTTTATTAAGGAAATTATTTAAAATTTCATGATCACATGTAATGCTACTTACCACCAGCTGTAAATATGTTTATCTATGCTTCTCTGCTTTTAGATATGTCATCATACACATAATTACTTTTTCAGCAAACTGGAGTTTGGCTGGAAGATTTTTTTGGTGAGTTTGGTTTTGTTCATTGTCATCATCAGGAAAAGTATAATCCATGTTGGTCTGTAGTTGGTCTCCCTTCTGTCTAGGATTGTTCCAATCAAGCAGTTGTTTTGTAGAACACATTAGTAGATATGAATTTTACCACTGGATGATGACCCATTTTTCCCAAGTGAATTCAAACTCCACTATCATAAATCAATAGACTACTGCTGGATCTTCTGCCTTGACTTTAGCTACATCTCATTTGATCCCTGTAATAATCTGCCAGCCATATCTTTGTCTAGCTAACACCAACTTCTGCAAACTTCAACAAGCTGCAATAAAATATTATAACCAACTTTGCAGTTAGCTATATGTTGTCAACTGGTCTTTTCAAAAATCACCATCCGGACTAAAATATATTTTTTCAAACCTTTATAGACTAGGATTGAGGTGATAACAACATATTTAATTAAAACGTTTTTTTTCTTATCTTTCTAATTTCTTTTAAAAACAAGCTTGAAATTTTTATCAAAGTGTGATATACATGTTTTCACTTAGGGGATTTCTAATAGATAGAAATTCTGTTCAATTAATTAAAAAACTTCAAAGATGTCATACTTGTTTTTAAATTTCAAAATCAGAATAATAATAATACAATATTTATATTTATTGAGACCATTTTAAAAGTTTAATTTATAACAAAATTTTATTTTAAATCAGAGTTATTTAACTCTTTACAGTCATTATTATTTCAGGAAATGTAGAAAAATATCAATAAAATTTATGTCTGTGTTTATTTCTACTTTTTCTTTACTCTCTCTATATTTATATATGCACACACACTATATTATTGTGTGTACATAACCCAACCAGTTACAATATATATATATATATATTGTAATGATCCGGAGAATAAATTACCATCATCTGCACTACAGGGTGCCATCTAGGCATTTGAACCTAGAATATTTATAAAGTAGGCAGATACGTAAGTAAAAAAAAAAATTGTTTTTTTTTAATTTTGATTTCGGTCGTTAGCCCAAGTCACTAGCTCAGGGAATAGCAGAGATTTAATAATATAATATCTTATCTACTTATATTTTTTTTAAAAAAAGAATAAAATAAGCCACTGCCAGTAATTAACATACAAACATTTATTAACGCAAATATATAAGATTTAAAATTATTTTAGCATCAGTTTACCTTTTAAAATTTAACTTACATTTTTAACTTTGATTTTAATTTACATTTTAATTTTTACAACTTTACATTTTAATTTTTTATATGTTTGCACAGATGAGTTTATAAAAGTTTGTTTTAAAATGTTGAGTATAAATCGGTTACATAGATTACAACGGTTAAAAACATTTCAAAATAAACATAAATGATCAAAATATAAAATCATTGATACCGACAATTGCAGAGGGAAATTTATAAGTAACCCAATAGTATTCACCATAAGATACTTGCATTGTCACCAATAACTTAAAAGACATCCGAATAAATACATTATAGATACTCACCGTAAGGTATCATTACTTATCGAATGTCTATATATTTTGATCAAATATGAAAACCCAAAACATACTTAACCAATAACCAATCCATGCAAGCATCTATAAACAACTTAAATTTAATGCATTTTTATTTAGTGTCGAGTATGAATAGACTACATAGATTTGCATTTGAAAATAAACATTCTATTCCTATTTAACCTTAGGCTAAAATCCGCAGTCAAACTGGTATCAATTCATCTGATATATCGATGTATTCAATGTAACATGGAATACGGCAGCACCAAAAAGATTAAGAGAAGACATTGACTTTCATAAGATAAGAATATTACATCTATCTAACGAGAAGAACAATAAAAAAACTCCATAGAAAGAAACTGCATTCTCCGTCTTATAATTCCTTCCATAGGCAAACAGGTGAGTGCGGTGTATATATAAATGATTCTGCCAGTAGCGAATCTCCGACTACATCTACTAACTACATCAATATATCCAATCCATTGACCCAATTTAACAATGACATAAATAACCTAAGATTACCCTCCCCTAATATAACTTTACAAATCTATACAGCCATTCCTGCCTGACTTAAGTTTAACATTGATATATTTTAATTTATCAGAAAACAGAAATCATAAATGAACTTAAAGAACAAAAAAATAAATAAATAAATGGAAATGATTTTACACTAAAAAAAATACATCATAACATTATTAAAATTAATATTAAAATTGGTCAGATAGGATTCTATTGCAATTATTTTAAATTCTAGGAAATTTAAAATTTAAAGTTCTTAGTGTTTTCAAATTAATATTGTTCATTATATTTTATAAAGTTCTTACAGTTTTAACATGTCCGTAGTTTTATCTGTTGCTTGCCATGAACATGAATTCCCATGCCATCCTACAGAGATTTGTTGAGTTAGCCATTGTTTTTTATTTATTCAGAGGCTTTTTAGTTTAGTTGGTCCTCAATGTAGAAAACAATAGTTCATTTCTCTTTCTTTCTTTGGCAAAACTGAAGGTATTGAAGAGTGCGCCTTTTCCATCCCTTCTCCTTCACTTCCACACTAACACATATCTGTCACATTGTAAATAATCTATCCTTAATAATTTCCAAACTTGTCCTTTTATATTAATTTGAAGTATTGAATTTACATTGCGTCATCGATGATGAAGACCCTTTAATTGAGGTCCACTTTTCCGATGGATTTCTTTCATTGGCTATTTGTTTCTATTGTTTTCCTATCTGACCGATGCTTTTACATTTAAATGCCCAAGGCTAGTTTACATTTAACTAATTAAAACAATCATTTCCATTTCTGATTAATTAATGTGTTCTCCAAGATTAAAGATATATTTTTATCTCTAAATCTTTTTAAGTTTTTGTTTTTAAAATACCTTTCTATTTTTAACAAAGTTTTATTTTAATATATTTTTTTTTATCTGTGCGATTTATATATATGAGTTTAAGATGATTTTTTAATTTTCAGTTTTTAATTCTTAAAAAAGAAATTTTTATTGGCGAACTTTTTTTTTATGTTTACTAATAAAAAAATAATGTAACATACGTATGTGACCGTTACATATCAGTAAACTTGCTTAAAAAAAATGAACAAAAAAAAATATTTTACTTAGGGTTAGTAATTACGGTACACGATTAACGAAGTCATTTACAAACACATCCGGTTAGTAATTTTACAAAAAGACTATATGCAAAGAAAATGTTAACTATCGTTTTCCTAAGGACCATCCACGTCTACACCTCCTCCCCACAAGAGTTCTATTATTATTTATTATTATTATTTTTACACATGGCATGACAAGCAAATTTTTAAAATTATTTAGGAAGATTGCATTGAAGTAAATATGTTTTGAAAGATGATGGGTTTATGCGAGTATATTTGCAGCACAATTATAAATACCACCAACTTATTTATGATTTATTGAAATGATTACATAGGAATAACACTGAAGTAAATTCTCAAAAGTACTCTCCGTAAGGTACCACATTTACCATCATAAACCTACGTGGCTGTGCTATCCTATACACATTAAAGCATAATTTATATTAACAACAAAAAAACATATCAATCGCAACCTTTTGACTTTCTTTTTAATGAAATACAGTTTAAAATTATTTATACTTTCTCATGTTTAATATGTTTGCTATTTCTTTTACTGGCAGAG
Source organism: Epiperipatus broadwayi (assembly GCA_028023455.1). NCBI lineage: Eukaryota > Metazoa > Onychophora > Udeonychophora > Euonychophora > Peripatidae > Epiperipatus > Epiperipatus broadwayi. The sequence continues at coordinate 5,726,731 of JAQFVV010012441.1, read as the reverse complement.
CTTTTATAAGATTTAGTATACGACTTTATGTAAACAGATAAAAATGTTTCATTTTGAGAAGAATTTGTTCAGGGTATACGTGGTTTATTAAACATCGGCCCAAGTTGGGAAAGCCAATTGTAACAATCTGGATAAGATAGAATTACTGTCATCTGCACTACAGGGCGCCATCTAGGCATTTGAACCTAGAAAAATTTATAAAGTAGGCAGATACGTAAGTCAAAAAAAAAATTTTTTTTTTAAATTTTGATTCCGGTCATTAGTCCAAGTCACTAGCTCAGGGAATAGCAGAGATTTAATAATATAATATCTACTTATATTTTTTTAAAAAAAAGAATAAAATAAGACACTGCCAGTAATTAACATACAAACATTTATTAACGCACATATATAAGATTTAAAATTATTTTAGCATCAGTTTACCTTTTAAAATTTAACTTATATTTTTAACTTTGATTTTAATTTGCATTTTAATTTTTACAACATTGCATTTTAATTTTTTATAAGTTCACACAGATGAGTTTATAAAAGTTTGTTTTAAAATGTTGAGTATAGATCGGTTACATAGATAACAATGGTTAAAAACATTTCAAAATAAACATAAATGATCAAAATATAAAATCATTGATACCGACAATTGCAGAGGGAAATTTATAAGTAACCCAATAGTATTCACCATAAGATACTTGCATTGTCACCAATAACTTAAAAGACATCCGAATAAATACATTATAGATACTCACCATAAGGTATCATTATTTATCGAATGTCTATATATTTTGATCAAATATGAAAACCCAAAACATATTTAACCAATAACCAATCCATGCAAGTGTCTATAAACAACTTAAATTTAATGCATTTTTATTTAGTGTCGAGTATGAATAGACTACATAGATTTGCATTTGAAAATAAACATTCTATCCCTATTTAACCTTAGGCTAAAATCCGCAGTCAAACTGGCATCAATTCATCTGATATATCGATGTATTCAATGTAATATGGAATATGGCAGCACCAAAAAGTTTAAGAGAAGACATTGACTCTCATCAGATAGGAATATTACATCTATCTAATGAGAAGAACAATATAAAAAAAACTCCATAGAAAGGAACTGCGTTCTCTGTCTTATAATTCCTTCCATAGGCAAATGGGGAGTGCAGCGTATATATAAATGATTCTGCCAGTAGCGAATCTCCGACTACATCTACTAACTACATCAATATATCCAATCCATTGACCCAATTTAACAATGACACAAATAACCTTAGATTACCCTCCCCTAATATAACTTTACAAATCTATACAGCCATTCACGCCTGACTTAAGTTTAACATTGATATATTTTAATTTATCGAAAAACAGAAATCATAAATAAACTTAGAAAACAAAAAAATAAATAAATAAATGGAAATGATTTTACACAAAAAAATACATCATAACATTATTAAAATTAATATTAAAATATTTTAAATACTAGGAAAGTTTAAAATTTAAAGTTCTTAGTGTTTTCAAATTAATATTGTTCATTATATTTTATAAAGTTCTTACAGTTTTAACACGTCCGTAATTTTATCCGTTGCTTGCCATGAACGTGAATTCCCACACTGTCCTAAAGAGATTTGTTGAGTTAGCCATTGTTTTTTATTTATCCAGAGGCTTTTTAGTTTAGTTGGTCCTCAATGTAGAAAACTATAGTTCATTTCTCTTTATTTCTTTGGCAAAACTGAAGGGATTGAAGAGTGCGTCTTTTCCATCCCTTCTCCTTCACTTCCACACTAACACATATCTGTCACATTGTAAATAATCTATCCTTAATAATTTCCAAACGTGTCCTTTTATATTAAGTTGAAGGATTGAATTTACATTGCGTCATCGATGATGAAAACCCTTTCATTGAGGTCCGATTTCCCGATGGATTTCTTTCATTGGCTATTTGTTTCTATTGTTTTCCTATCTGACCGATGCTTTTACATTTAAATGCCCAAGGCTAGTTTACATTTAACTAATTAAAACAATCATTTCCATTTCTGATTAATTAATGTGTTTTCCAAGATTAAAGATATATTTTTATCTCTAAATATTTTTAAGTTTTTGTTTTTAAAATACCTTTCTATTTTTAATAAAGTTTTATTTTAATATATTTTTTTTTTATCTGTGCGATTTATATATACGAGTTTAAGATGATTTTTAAATTTTCAGTTTTTAATTCTTAAAAAAGAAATTTTTATTGGCGAACTTTTTTTTTATGTTTACTAATAAAAAAATAATGTAACGTACGCATGTGCCCATTACAATATATATATATAGTAACTGGTTTAGTTACACAGCACACAATAACATAGTTGTGTGTGCATATATATATATATATATAAAGGAAAATGGAAATAAACACAGATATAAATTTCTTGTAGATATTTTTCTACATTTCACTTGGAATAATAATTACTGTAAAGGGTTAATTAACTCAATTTAAAATATAATTTTTTTATAAATTAAACAGTTAAAAAAGTGTAATAAATATTATTTGCAATTCTGATTTTGAATTAAAAACAAATATGATATTTTTGAAATCTTTATCTAAGTAAAAACATGTATATCATCACTTTGCTAAAAATTTCAAACTTGTTTTCAAAAGGAATTAGATAACAAAAAGCTCTGTTTTCAATTATGGTGTTTTTGTCATCTCTAAATGATTCTATAAAAAGTCTGATAAAAATATCAGTCAATTTGGATACTTTTTTTAAAAAATAGTTCATGTCTTAATATTTTTGTGAAGCTGTTGGCTAGCCAAGTTGGTGTTTGGAGAGTTATAAAAAATAACTCTCATGAAGATTTAGCTGAAGTCAAGCAAGTAAATCAAGCAGTAAGCAGTCTACTAGTTCTATATACTGAAGTTTCAATACACTAGAAAACTGGTTTAACTTCAAAATGTTTCAATTAGCCTGTGCATATGTGTTATAGAAGCCAATTTGCTGACCAAAAGCTCATCAAGCCCAAGACAGAAGGGAGAATGCCAACCATACCAGCATTATTCTTTTCATAATGTGAATGTAAACCAATCTCATCCAGACCAGCAAGCTTACCAAGAGAAAGCTTGAAGAATTGGGACATGTATGCTGCTGTTCATTTATGTTTGAAGAGATGCACTGATAAAGATATATATTAAAGTGAGTTGTTTTTCAATAATTCATTTAAAGACATTTTAAGTTTTCTATATTAATTTAAAGACATTATGATGAGTTAAATATGACCTGTGATAAAGTTATATATAATAACAAAATTTTAAATGATTTTTTTTGGTCTAAAATGATATTTTAAAAATTAGAGATATATAAAACTAATTTATTTTTCATTTATTAAAAAAAGTGAGACACTTTAATAGTGAAACAAACACAAATAATTTTGCCTGGATTTTTAAAAAAAATCAAAAAAAGTAAAGAATAGACAAGTCTATAATTTAAAATTAAAAACATTGAGAATTAATCAAGGAGTACATGTCAAACAAAAATTGACTTTATATTTTTAAAAGAAGAAAAAAGTTGATAGTATTTATTTCTTTTAAGAAACTAATCAATAAATTGTGGAACTTATAACATAGCAAATGCAATTTATACGATTTCCAAATGGAATTAATTGTAATAATAATTTTTAATAACTTTATTTTGACAAAATAAAATATATGATATAGACATCAAAGTGTGCCTGCAATTAAATATGGACACACATATATATTAATAGAAATCTATCATTAAAATGTAATTACTTAACTTTTTAATCATTTATTATTTTATGATGACTTAAATATAGTGATCAAATGTATCTCACTGTTTGTGCATATATATATATAATGCTTGTCAGAAAGACATATTTAGGTAAAAATTAATGTAATTCTATTATTTTGATAAATGCAAATGTGTTATGTAAATAGATTAATATATCCCACTGATACACACACACACACATATATATATATATATATATATATATATATATATATATATATATATATATATATATATATGCAATTTAAGTAAATCTAGTATAGGTATTGCATTACTAAAAGAATAAGTTAAAAATTTTAATCATGTATTGTGTAGGACAATTTAAATATGTTCAGAAATTATGTGAACACACATGTATGTGTGCATATAAATGTCGTTTGTATTGCAAATACCGAGGTATATCAAATAGATACTTATATATGAATTGTAATCTTTTTTTACTATTAAATGTCAATTCAAAAATGTTCATTTTACATTAAGCCACATGTCTGTGTGGTTTCTGGTTTTAAATAAACCTATTGGAACATATATGATGTAACAGTCATATTTGTACATTTGCACAACAAAATCCAGAGTTTTAGTAAATCATCCCAAGGCTGATTGAAATGAGATTGTTGAAACTCCAAATCCAATCTCACCTCAGTTACTTTACCAATTCTCAAAGATTTACTACCTTACAGATGACATATATGAGGCTACACCAGTATTTTCTTAATTTGCATGCCAGCAGTAGCACATCGGTGGAACACAAGACTATGATGTAAATCAACATAACTAAAAGTACAGCTGTATGGTTGTGGCTCAACTAACAGATATCATTAAATTTAGACTGTGATTCATGCATATTCAAACAATAATTAATTACTACTTAATAATTAATTAATGAATTGTGAGCAAACATTTAGATAGTAAGCAGAGTTATATTTTAAACAAATTTAATAAAAGCCAAAATTTAAGTAATAAAGTAAAATAAAACAAAACAATTGAATGACACAAATTTGTTTTACTTGCAGGTGATGATAATTGAACAAGTTACAAGCTGTTTAATTTACACATTTAGTATTTGGTCTCACTCTCAGGTGATGATGATTGAATAAGTTTCATATTGTTTAAATTTACAGATATAAGATTTGATCTCACCCACAGGTGATGATGATCTATCAAGTTATATTTTGTTTAATTTACAAACTTATTTTCTTTTACTCATAGGTGATGATGATTTATAATTAATCAAGTTACATTTTTATGAGCTCGATTATTACAGCAATATTGATTTATTTCAAGTTTAGCTCATGATTATCTATTCCTTATTTATGCTATGTTTTGTGGCTTAGATTTGATTTAGTCAATCCACAGAAGTAATCATCATTAATCATAATTAATATTTTATTTGATCGGTACACAATTCTCTATATAGATTATAAGCTTACAAAACTAGATTTTGTTTCAGATCAAAGCTGAATTATAAATTATTATGGAGGAATGAATTGTTGGTGGGTAGTAAGACTTCAGATACTAAGGTGTATATAAAACATACAATCTGAGTCTGTGCATCTCGAATGTGCTTTTGCTTACATGATTTGTTACCATGTAACTGGTTACTTTTCTACCGAGCCCATTGCTGTGAAAGAGACCTTTTTAGACCAGGTTATTGAACAGCTTATCAAGATATCTGGACACTTCTGATCCAGTCCTAAGTAGAGGTAATGGGATGATCCTTAAAATCAAAACCCATTGTGAAAAGAGAGCTGTCCGAACTAAATAGATGGGATGGCCATTAAAACCAGAAGCTCATTCAAGAGATAATATACAGCCATAAGTAAATACACATATGTGCTTCCTAAGAACACATTTGCACTGCTGACTACATCATTACATAATAAAATTCAGATGCAAAACATTAGTTTCCTTCTATAGATCCACTGTAAATCAGTTCATAAATTAGCATTTATAATTATGCTATCAAACAAAAATAATGAATCTAATTTATTAAGTTATCTATACAGGCATATATATATATATATATATATATGCCTGTATATAGATCCTTCTATATATATATATATATATATATATATATATATATAAGAAGGACTACAGCATATTTTGTGATAATTATAAGATTAAATTCTGGCTCTATGCTGCATTTAGTCACTTCAGGTAAATATTAATCATATTTTTTCATTTAACACAACCCTATTTTTAATAATTTATAATCGCTTAATTATACAGCTAAAACAAGCTTTGTTTTACTAGTTTCAGAAGGAAGTTTCATTTCTGCACTAATAAATGCAAAATTATCTACATGTGAGAACCTTTAATCATTTCTCACTACTTAATTTAAATGCAAGTAAACTCCATTCTGAATCAACACAGCAAAAACATATAAACAAATAGTGAGAAAATAATATTGGCATAGACTTAACTGAAAACATAAAATTATAAATAAGATTTCACGAAAGTGAAATCTAAAAATTGGCTTTACTTTACTTAGTGCAAAGAAATGAAATTAAGCTAGATTAAATAGCAAATCAAATCAGGATTCATTTAACCCAGCTTAATTCAGATTAAATCAGGTTAAATCATATTAAATCATTTTAAATCATTTTAAATCATATTAAATCAGTTTAAATCAGGCAAAATTTATGATACCAAATAATAATATAAAATTTACATTTTAGTTTAAGAATTAATATTTGAAAGTTTAAAGTACCTTAGTTTAAATTATATTGGCCATTTATAATAATTTTAGCTAACTTTGATAAGTTATGAGATTTAGTTTAAATGTTCATTTTAAAATTGCAGAAGTGTTACTGCTTTAAGTTCTTTCCTCAGGCATCTTTTCTCAGGCATGATTATTCAATGTTGATTGATCTTGGGTGTTCTGTTGCTAGTATCGGGACATTGGTCATCATGTTCCTGTATCTTGTAGACCACTTTCAGGAGCTTGGAAAGCCAGTCTTTTGCCTTACTTAGCCCATCATCTTCAGTATTAACAACTTTAGCAATCTTATTATAGGAAGCTTAATTTTAAAATCAATAATAATCACAAAATGGCTGCAAGAAGCCTTTATACTAACCTTCCCCCCTCTCTTTTACTTTAGCCACATGTGTTTTTCTTTATTAACTATATGTAATAATTTGAAAACTAAAACCACATGTTTTTTTATAGTTCTTAAGTAGTTATTAATTTCAGATCTGCCTTTCTAATTACTTTACTCTTGACAATCCAGTGACTCCTGCCACATTATTGAATTTTTACAAGCTTTGGTCAAGTTAATTTCTTCCACCTTATTTTAAAATCTGATTTTATTTTTAACTTTATAAGTAGGTCAAAATATAGCAAGATGAATCAATTTTATTATTTCTTTACGATAAACAAATCTGAAATCCAGCAAACCTTTGTGAAATCTAGAAAGCCTTTATTATATATATGTAACAAGTTTAAACAGAATTTAACTACATTGGCAGAAATATTATAATTTCAAATATTACACTTAAATTATTTAAATAAAGAAAACTTATAATCTTCTCTGCATATATATATATATACAAGACTTGGTTACATTACAGCAACATTTACATTTATTTAGCAAACAGTAATATATATGTGCACATATAGATTGATTTATTATACATATACATACACTTTCTGTATTGTATGCTATAATATATGCACACATACATAACTATGATTATTAATTTTAAAATTAGACTGATCAATGAGGATTTGGGTATATATGTATGTAAATAAAAGTACTACTATAGCATATAGTAGGTGAAACAGTAGGATTGACATATCTGACTATTTCAATATAAATCTATGTAATCTCTTGAATTTTATAGTAATTTTGTAAATCACACATATGATAGTTTTATTATTGTTTGTTAATCACAATCATAAGGCTTTTATTTGTAGAACCACATTCCAAAGACCTTAATATTATTTTTATTTTTGTTAATAAACTTTTATTTAATGGTTAAAAATTGTATCACAACAGTTATAGAGCTTATGTTCTCTGAGCTAGATTTGAGTATAATAGTCTGATATATTAAATGGGGATTTATTTAAAGCTTAAGGGGCATTCCAATATGACATTGTTCTAGTTTGGTGCAAAATGATATTCTTTAAAACCTCATGCACTACATTTTATTTTATTTTAACCCTTTCAACGATTATTATTTAATTGTCCAAATGAGTTAAAAATCAAAACTTGTAATTGGCCAACTCACAACTTTAACAAAATCTATTGTTAAAATAGATCACTTTTAATAATATAAATACATTAGTTTCGTTTGTAAAAAGTATATTACTGAATTGTCAGATTATGAAACAAACGAAAGTCTTTTCAAAAATAAAATTTGATTTATAATTTAAAAAATATTCAATTGTGGTGAAATAAAAGTAACCACTATTCAACCAACCAAAAAAGATTGCGTCAGCAATCTTTTTTTTTTTCACTTTAACATTACGATCAATATGTAGCAATAAATAAATAATTCTTGGTAATATCTTAACTATTTTTCTAAAATAATTTGATTTTTAGTATTATTTTAATAAAAAATAATTTGTAATTCAATTCAAATATTGTTTAAAATGTTGTAAACATTCGTTTATAATTTTCGTAATAAAAATCAAAACGAACGTAACTTTTTACTTTTTGGCAGCCATTTCCCTTTCTGACAGAAGGGGGACAGCCAATAAGATTCAAGAGAAGTTGGTGAGGGGGCGGTGCTTTGGTTTTGTTTGACATATATGGTCATTTTTATTGATTTTTTACTTGTAAAATAAATCTGAAGAGGGCACCATCTTACAGAACTTTTGATTTTCTTTCGAATGACATATTATATGTATACGTGGGATAAAAAGTAGCCGATTTAGAGTGATGTCAAATCTTCTCATTTTTAGACGAGTCATGCATTATAAGAGTTAATCTTATTAAAAATTAAGTTTATGGATGGGCAGTACATTGATGGTACTGTAACGATATATAAATATGTCGTTACATTAATTTAAAATAAAAACTTAAAAGTTCGCAAATAAAAGTAAAAAACTAAACGCTAAAATTAAAATGTTTGTTAAATGTATATACATTTGTACAGATGCCAAACTTTAAAAATATTTTTTTAAAAAAAAAACAAATAAGTATTTGAACGTACTTTTTTTTATAAAAAAAAAGTACAAGATTTAAAAATAAAAACAGGTATTAATTAATGTAATCTGTAAATGGAAATGATTGTTTATGAATTATCGAAAACCAAGCTAGCCTTGGGCTCTTGTATGATTAAAATAATCTGATGAAAGATAGATAAGAAAATAAAGAGAAATTAGCTTGACCAATGGAAGCACTAAGCCTTGGCTCAGACCCTAACGAAAGTGATGGATTAGTAACGTTTTGTTAATTGAATCCATGTGGATAATATAAAAAGGGAAATACAGTTTTTTCTGGAGTTCCAGTGTTGTGTGTTTGAGAGTTGTGGTAGGACGCACATACCACACTCTATTTAAAAAAAAGAAAAAAGAAAAGACTGTGATACCTTGAACCAGCTATTGCCATCTCCAGAACATTATCTTCCAATGGAGGCATTGCGGGAATTAAAAACAGGAACCTGGACTCTTCTACCATAAGCTATATGAAATGAACAGTTATTAAAATCAATTAAGAACTTTCGTCAAGTTTTATAAATTGATAAACAAGCCAACTTAAATGTTAAAAACAGACTCTTATCTGACTTTTGTAAGTTTTTAAATCAAATTAATAATGTTTAATTTTATATGTTTTCCGATTGATAAAAATCATTTCCATTTTTTTTTCTCTTATTGTATAAATTATTTGTTGTTTAAATTTTAAATGATGAAATTTAAGGTTGGGTATAGACGTTGCATAGATTCGTTAGCGGTTGATAATGTTGTGGTTTTCACATTCGATTAGAATATATGTCAACGATATTACTGCAAGCATCTTACGATGAATGCTAATGGGATTTGTATATTCCCTATGCAAGTGACGCTTATCGATGACTTTGTATTTTGATCGGTTGTGTTTAATTTGGGATGTTTTTGACCATGGAATCTGTGCAGCTGATCTATACTCAACATTTTAAAACAAATTTTATAAAATTCATTTGTGCGAATGTATCTAAATGTTAAATTTAAGTCAGGCGTGAATGGCTATATAATTTTGTAAAGTTATATTAAGGGAGGGTAATCTTAGGTTATTTGTTTCGTAGTTGAATTGGCTCAATGGATTGGATATATTTGTGTAATTAGTAGACGTAGTATGAGATCTGCTTCAGGCAGGATTGCATATATACGCCACACACATTCTGTTTGCCTATGGATGGGTTGGTAAGTCAGCAGAAGACTGCAGTCCATTCCTATGGAGTTTTTTGTTTATTGTTCTACTTGCCAACAGATGTGACATTCCTGTTGGTGGAGAGTCAATGTCTTCTCTAATTCTACTATGGTTCAGATGTATCTTCCTGATAGTATATTATTTTGTGTTGTTGTATCATGTTACATTGAATACATGAATTTATCAGATGGATTGGCGCCAGTTTGGTTGCGAAATTTGTGGCCTAAGGTTAAATCAGGGAAGAATATTTTCTTTTCAAATGCAGATCTATGTAGTCTATTTATACTTGACTAGCTAAATAAAATATTAAACTCATTGAAACTTAGTTAAATGTAAAATTAAAAGTTAATATAAAAATCTAAAATGTTAAACTTATTCCTCAAAATTTAAATGTTATTTTGTATGTGCGTAAATAAATATTTTTATGTGTTAATTTCTGGCAGTGGCTTTTATTTATTGATATTTAAGATATAAATTAAGATATAGATTTTCATCTCTGCGTCTCCGCTGAGCTAGTGACTTGGGCTAATGATTGGAATATTTAAATAAAGTGGAATCTTAACAGCACGTATCTGCCTACTTTATAAATTTTTCTAGGCTCAAATGCCTAGATGGCGCCCTTGTAGTGCAGATATTGTTTTTGCGGTTAGATTCGATCTCCACTTTCATTCCGATTGTTATAACTGGCTACCCAACTTGGGCCGATCTTTAATAAACACGAGTGCCCTGAGAATTTTAAAAGTGAATCATGCCCGTAATTTTTTTTCTGAAATTGTATAAATATATTTGTTGTATTGACGTGGAGTTGCAGTTTGAAGTTTTGTTTAAAAAGTGCTGCCAGTAAGAAAAAATGCGCATATGTAGAGATAAATTCGAGGAATAAAAACTAATAAATAAAACGTAATAATAAATCTAAATCATATTTTTTTTAAAAAAAAAAAAGTCTTGTTAAATTAAAATTTAATAGTTCAAACTTGCCTAAGTAATAGTTAAAGGTAGGAGAAATGAAACTTGGAAGAGAGGGGGCAGAAATTTAGCTGGTAGTAAGGAATCAACAGTCAATTTTTTTTAAATCATTATATTTGTGTGTAATTACTGTTTGTCTAGTAAAAAAAAAAGTTTTGTCCTTTTGAAATTTTCATATATAATCAATTTGTGTAACGTAATTACTAACACTAAGTAAATTCTTTTTTTTTTTTTAATGTTTTTGTTTTTTGAGGAAGTTTACTGATATGTAACGATATATAAATATGTCATTACATTAATTTAAAATAAAAACTTAAAAGTTCGCAAATAAAAGTAAAAAACTAAACACTAAAATTAAAATGTTTGTTAAATGTATATACATTCGCACAGATGCCAAACTTTAAAAATATTTTTTTTTAAAAAAACAAATAAGTATTTGAACGTACTTTTTTTATAAAAAAAAAGTACAAGATTTAAAAATAAAAACAGGTATTAATTAATGTAATCTGTAAATGGAAATGATTGTTTATGAATTATCGAAAACCAAGCTAGCCTTGGGCTCTTGTATGATTAAAATGATCTGATGAAAGATAGATAAGAAAATAAAGAGAAATTAGCTTGACCAATGGAAGCACTAAGCCTTGGCTCGGACCCTAACGAAAGTGATGGATTAGTGACGTTTTGTTAATTGAATCTGTGTGGATAATATAAAAAGGGAAATACAGTTTTTTCTGGAGTTCCAGCGTTGTGTGTTTGAGAGTTGTGGTAGGACGCACATACCACACTCTCTATTTAAAAAAAAGAAAAAGGAAAAGACTGTGATACCTTGAACCAGCTATTGCCATCTCCAGAACATTATCTTCCAATGGAGGCATCACGGGAATTAAAAACAGGAACCTGGACTCTTCTACCATAAGCTATATGAAATGAACAGTTATTAAAATCAATTAAGAACTTTCGTCAAGTTTTATAAATTGATAAACAAGCCAACTTAAATGTTAAAAACGGACTCTTATCTGACTTTTGTAAGTTTTTAAATCAAATTAACAATGTTTAATTTTATATGTTTTCCGATTGATACAAATCATTTCCATTTTTTTTTCTCTTATTGTATAAATTATTTGTTGTTTAAATTTTAAATGATGAAATTTAAGGTTGGGTATAGACGTTGCATAGATTCGTTGGGGGTTGATAATGTTGTGGTTTTCACATTCGATTAGAATATATGTCAACGATATCACTGCAAACATCTTACGATGAATGCTAATGGGATTTGTATATTCTCTATGCAAGTGACGCTTATCGATGACTTTGTATTTTGATCGGTTGTGTTTAATTTGGGATGTTTTTGACCGTGGAATCTGTGCAGCTGATCTATACTCAACATTTTAAAACAAATTTTATAAAATTCATTTGTGCGAATGTATCTAAATGTTAAATTTAAGTCGGGCGTGAATGGCTATATAGTTTTGTAAAGTTATATTAAAAGAGGGTAATCTTAGGTTATTCGTTTTGTAGTTGAATTGGCTCAATGGATTGGATATATTTGTGTAATTAGTAGATGTAGTATGAGATCCGCTTCAGGCAGGATTGCATATATATGCCACACACCTTCTGTTTGCCTATGGATGGGTTGGTAAGTCGGCAGAAGACCGCAGTCCATTCCTATGGAGTTTTTTGTTTATTGTTCTACTTGCCAACAGATGTGACATTCCTGTTGGTGGAGAGTCAATGTCTTCTCTAATTCTACTTACTGTTCAGATGTATTTTCTTGACAGTATAGTATTTTGTGTTGTTGTATCATGCTACATTGAATACATGAATGTATCAGATGGATTGGCGCCAGTTTGGTTGCGAAATTTGTGGCCTAAGGTTAAATCAGGGAAGAATATTTTCTTTTCAAATGCAGATCTATGTAGTCTATTTATACTTGACTAGCTAAATAAAATATTAAACTCATTGAAACTTAGTTAAATGTAAAATTAAAAGTTAATATAAAAATCTAAAATGTTAAACTTATTCCTCAAAATTTAAATGTTATTTTGTATGTGCATAAATAAATATTTTTATGTGTTAATTTCTGGCAGTGGCTTTTATTTATTGATATTTAAGATATAAATTAAGATATAGATTTTTATCTCTGCGTCTCCGCTGAGCTAGTGACTTGGGCTAACGATCGGAATATTTAAATAAAGTGGAATCTTAACAGCGCGTATCTGCCTACTTTATAAATTTTTCTAGGCTCAAATGCCTAGATGACGCCCTTGTAGTGCAGATATTGTTTTTGCAGTTAGATTCGATCTCCACTTTCATTCTGATTGTTATAGTACTAAGTGCTCAGAGCATTGTTGATGATCAGCATGTTTTAATATCCCACCATTATTTGTTTGATTATTATGTATTCTGATGGATTAACACTTAAGTGGTGCAACCAAATTTATGTTTAAATAATTTTTTAAGCTGGCAATGATTCAATATTTAGCCTGGTCTACAGAAGACCTATTTCATATCCAGTCACCTGATTGACTGTTGATTTATATTTTTTATTGTTCAAATCCTGTTACCAGATTGACAGTTGATTTTATTTGATGTTGATAATTCATGATGATGAATGGGTTTTTTTTACTACTACAAGTAATTACTTTTACTTTATAATGCTGGTTGCTGTATAATTAATTAGTTAATCATAGTTGCTCTGAGGAGTTACTGGCAAATCTCTCAGAAATTTTATGATCTCATGCTCTTTTAATATACAATTTTTTATATATTTTTGTGATATTAAACATTATTTTAATAATTAGTTTGATATTTTATTTTGTGTTAAACTTGGGTTGATTATGATATTCCACCATCCCAGATTCACCTTCATCCCACTCATTATATATATATATATATATATATATTGTAATGGATATATATATATATATATATATATATATATTGTAATGGACAGACGACCCACCCTTAACCATCTACCTAAATTCATTCCATGGTATATACTGAAACAAGAATCTGGCTGTCCATGGAAAATTGGAAAGATCCAGCAACTACAGCCAAAATAGATCTTTACTACCATTCAATCTGCACTCATTTGGTTATACATACAGGATCTACCCAATTTTCATGTCACTCCATTAGATTTCCAGAATTCAAACCCAGTCGTAATCTCAGTAGTTACTCTGTTCAGGTATAATTTATAAGTATATATCTAGCCAATGTGGGCAATGACTTGACATTATGGTTCATATAGTACACTTATTAGGTACCTATTACATGTATATTTCCATATCAAGAAATACGTAAATTCAGTGATGTATTGTCAACAAATTATATACAACCCTTGATGTAATATCAATTTAAATTAACAAATTTATTTAACTTAATATAACACATTTAAATATATAAATATACACTTTAAAACACCATAAATATGATTTCTACCACTTCCACATAATATCATCCAAATAAAAAAAAAAATACATTAAATAATAATATCATCAACTATGTGTCATTCTTGGTATACATTGGCATCTACCATTCATGCCATCATATAAAAAGAAATAATTTACAATCATTAATACTATCTAAATAAATGACACTATTTTTATCTTTTCTTTAAAATAAATAAATAAATATGATATCATCATATTAATATACAAATTATTATTTTGTATATTATAGTTAAATTAATGGGTTCGTTTATGACTATTATGAGTTATGAGAACTGTAATTGCCATCAATTGATTAAATTAATTATGTGTACTTATAAGTAATGGTTAGTATGTAACTTGTTAATAAGTGGTTAATATGGGTTTGATTAATAATTAAACTTGTTACTAAATGTTATGTCTTTAATGTGTCAAAGAGTAAGTTTTACCTTCCTATATACTCATTTCATCATAGTCCAGTCCTTTTTCTTCTAACAAAACCATTTATATTTTTTATTTCAAAATACATTTTACATCATGAAATGCATACATTTAAATTCTTTCAGTACTTCCAGCTCAACAGAAAAAATCAATATGGAAGTAAAAAAAAAAAATAAAGGAGAGAAAATCTTACAAAATTTATAACATCAGCATATCAACTACAACAATCAAACAGTTACATATCAACATACATTTATGAATGATTCTGTAAACATCTTGATCAACATGAGTATCTTCTTTTAAATGGAAAAATTAATTATAAATTGGGAATTTTCAGCATCTCTTATACTTGCTTCATTTTTCAAATTAATGCCTTCAATGATTTATCCATCTTCCACAAGCTGACCAAGTAGTTTGGATAATCCTTGATTTGGCAACTTTCACAATTGATATATAAAACTTCACATAATATTTTGTAGCCATTGTATACATATATATGTGATGGTGGGAATTCACACCTATAGATCATGTTCATTGCTCTCTTCAAAACCATCTGAGTTGCCTTGACCTTTCACAATGACTTTTAGCACACCTGCATCATTCTTACACTAGTATATATATAATTTTTTTTCTATATCAGCAGTGAGCATGTTATAGCTATATAATAAACAAAAGCCGATTAAAGTCAATTTTAATGATAATAAACGTTATTAAGTCTAAATTTTCAACAGTCTTAGAATTATCAAACACTTGATTACATGAATAAATATCTTTTCACATATCTTATAACGAATAGTTTAATAGACTTATAAATAAAATAAAATTAAAATCTTAGTGCATATTATGTTTCAATCAACTGATTATAATTTATTTATTTCTTTAATTTCCATAGTTCCTGTAAAAGTTCAATTCCAATAGAAGCATAGTAAAATTCCTCTGTTTCAGTTTTATTTTTTTATTTTTACACACACACACACATATATATATATATCAAATTAAACAACTTGCAGTTTTATGCATCTTTCCTTGTCCAATTATTCTTTCTTTAAAATGTTGAAAAACGTTTTTACCAAAATATAGTTTTCAAATTATCTGATTTGCTGTCATTAATAAATAAATAAAAGAAGATCTTGCATATAACTTTTTCTATACATGTTTTTAATTTTCCAGCCATTAGAAAAGAAAAAAAATAGTTGTTGTTATGGTTACTGCATATGTTCTTTCAGGTTTTCTCACTCCTTTCGCATTACAACCCTACATTATAAAATCGTTTTTTTTTTCTTTACAAAACTTTCTCAGCTGTTTTAACAATTTCGTTTTGTCAAAGGTTATTTTAAAATTTTAATAAATGAAATTTAGTAACAAATTTATGATTTTGTTTCAACCATTTCCAGTTCATTTAAACTACAATATAATTTTATTCATACTGTTATATATCATCAACTTGCACTGTTCAATAGATGTATTAGCTTTTATAAATCAACACATCCATGTATATATCTGTGTTCAAATGCACTTAATAGTAAGGATAGAAATGAGAGTTATAGCGATCCTTACAATATATATATATAGTTTGATATTTTATTTTGTGTTAAACTTGGGTTGATTATGATTTTCCATCATCCCAGCTTCACCTTCATCCCGCTCATTATATATATATATATATATATATGAAGATTTTCATGGGTTGCATATATAAAAGAAATATTTTGTGGGTCATCCATGTCTTTCTACTATTTTATCACTCAGTAGATGACTTGTGTGATCAAGTCGAAATGTCTGTATATCAATATTTAATTTTTTTAACATGGATAAAACCACAAAATATATCTTATATATATATATAAAGTTATTTGTTTTTTATCAGTGCATCTAAACTCTTGCTATGTCACTTTCAGGCAAGGTAGAGACAAAGAAGACTTAAAGGTCATATTTGAGCTAGGAATAATGTCTAGCTTAATATATGATTAGTAAAATTTAAGTGTTATCTCCATAAAGAGGTTTGTACCTAAGTTGTGGTTACAAAAAAATTTAATTATGTCAATTAAATTATATTAATTTGCCATTTATATATATCCTAAAGAAATGATGAAGTTATGTATAAGATATTGTAATCTGGGCAACTGATTCATTGTCCTTGAGAATAAAATGCCCACCTTGGTGATTATTTGTTTTTTATATGTCTTGGATCAAAATGTTTTGGCAATGTGTGGGTTAAATATTAAAGATGAATTCATAGTATTATTTCTGGAAGTTTCTGTGTAATAAAAACATAATAGCTAAACAGCTGAAATATCAATATAATAAAAGTATGATGAGATTTAAAATCATTTTTTCCATTTGCTATTTTCTCATTATTCTTAAATTCTACTGGTTGAGAAGTTTTAAAAAAAATTCTCTAATTTTTCCAAATATTGTTATTTTTTTAAATTTACACATTTTATATATGTTATTAGGTCTTCTATAGCTTTTCTTAACAGTTTCTGGTCAATTGATGCCATGATTAATTAATTTTATGCATGAATAAATGGCTGATGAATGAGATTTTTCTCTAACTGCCAAAATGTGTTTTTTCTTTCTTATGTTTATTCTATGATTGCTCTGTCCAACGTATGAATATAAACAAACTTCAATTTCATATACACCATGACACTTTTTATGTTTAGGGCTTATACTTCATTAATTTGTTAAAAGTAATATAAATTGTTGTATATTATTTTTCTTTAAAACATTACCAATTTTATCAGTTACTCCCTTTATTTTTGTCAGAATAGTCTTAATTTTTGAAGTATTACAATTTTTTTTTCTTATATAAAACACTCTATTTATAATTCACTGAACAAATTCATTATAAAGAAGTATTTTTTAGTAGCATGTATATCTTGGTAAAAATGGCTATTGTCAGAAAGTCTCTTAATTCTATCTAACATTATCATTGCCACTGAAAACAATTGTGCTGGGTAGTGATGAGATGAAAAATGTAGATATCTTCCAGGGTGTGTTTGCTTTCTATGCATACCATGGAATAAAGAACCATCCTTCTTTCTTTCAATTAAACATCTAAGAATGAAAGTTAGTTATTACTTTCATCTTCCATAGTAAACGTGATGTTGCTGTAAAAAGAATTTAAGAAAATTGAAAATTCATCAAGAGCATGCATATCATGGAGCCCAAATAGTCAAGATATCATCAACAAATCTCAGCAATACAAATGGCTTTTTAACTGCTAATATAAAAATTTTCTTTTTCTAAATTCTTCATAAAAATAAAAGCCAATGGTGGAGAAATTAGTGAACACATAGCTAAACCTGATGTCTGTTTATATATATGACTATCAAAAACCAAACAATGTATTTAATAAGTGGTAATCAATCAAAGCCACAGCTAAATCAGTCAATTGAACATTTTTTCAAAACTTCAATAATTTTCTTTACAGATATACTAGTAAAAGTGAATCAATATCCAAACTTGACTAAAAATAATATTTTAATAAGCTCAAGAAATGTTTGGCATATTAAACATAGGATGGCATTTTGTTAAATGTATCTCTATTAAAGAGAGGAGCTGGTGTCTGTGTTGATGAACTAACTCCACTTATAATCAGTCTGAATAGATTATCTGGTTTGTGGATTTTTGGTAAATCTTGTAAATTTGAATTAAAAGATTTTTGTCAGAGCCACTAGAGAGAGCCAAGGATTATGTTGTGGAAATGGGATAAAGCAGAATATGGGAAAATTTATAGTGGGTATGGAAAATAAAGTGGCTAACAGGTTTATCTGGGCATAATTGCTGAGATATTCTTTGACTTCGTTTAAAGAGAAGCCACAATACAACACATCACATTACCCAAGAATAAGTTGAAAGAGTATAAAATACAAGTTGAAGAAATCATGGAAGAGTTGGTTGGAGATGAGTATAAGGACTGATGTACAGAAGTAGAAAAAGTGGCAAATAGGGTTTTAATTGAGAATATTCAGAAGAGTAAAAGTAATAAAAAATGAGAATTAGTAAAAGTGTAAAAGAGAGGAAAGAAGTATGCAGGGAATATAAGTGACCTATTAAGAACAAAAAAAGTGAAAAAGATATTAATGCTAAATGGGAAAAATACTTATGCCAAGAAATTGCTTGATGTTGGTTATAAAATTGAACAGATGAACAATGCATTATCTCAATTTAAAAAGATTATAATGATATAAAGGAGTTATATATATATATGTTTAATTGATTTTGTGTTACAGATAATGTAAATAAGTTCCTTTCAGCAAAACATTTCTTTAATAAACAGATAATTTAAATAAATTAGTTAATAATTATAAAAATGTCATACCTATCAAGCAGAAATGTAATTTTGTTTATCAATTTAGTGCAGTATTGAAAAAAGATTAAAGGAACATGAATTGTTTATACAAACATGTAAAATATAAAATAGTAATGATTTAAAAACAGCTCCAGTTTTCTTTGATCATGAAAAAAACATGGAAATAGAAATTTATGTTTGATATGGAAAATGTTAAGATACTTCATGAAGAGCGAAACCATAATAAAAGAAAAAATAAGAAGGCAATATTAATAAATATAAATAAAATGAATATAACTAATAGACAAGCTGCTAACATTAAAACTCAGGATTCATAGGATTCGAGTTGATATATTTTCCTGTTATATATATATATATATGTTTAATGGAAGATGAGAAGTGGAGGAGAGGTTAAGGAATTAATCAAAAATATATCTGCAGATTGAAAGACTGTTAACGTTATATTTGATAGTTTTTAATTAATGGACAATTTATTTGTGTGTGTGTATATATATATATGAAGCCAGGCTTTTGAGCTCCCTACAGTTATTCATCTCTATCCAATATAATCAATACCCATGACTACATAAGTGTGGAAGAGATAAATGATCTCTAATATATGTATTTCATGCTGAACCAGCAGTCATAATTTAATCCAGATTATCATCTACCACACACACATATATAATCAGTCCTCTGCCCATCCTGTTATCTGTGTATTTAATTGGCCTTATTAAGGCCTTACATATGAAGGGTAAGATTGACTTAAGACCAACATTGATATGAGTATAATATTGGTATCATCAAGAGCTTTTAGTAGTCCATCATCAGAGTTTTGTGATATGGATGGCTGAAGAGTTGGAACATGCAGAGGATTGAAACCTGTCCATTAAAGTCCGTAGATTTGGTACCTTAATATAAACTGAACATCAATTATATATATATATATATATATATTGTGACCATCTGAATAGGAACAAGGGTTTAAGATACTTGTATCTGCACTGAATAGTTATTTTATATTAAAAAAAATGAAATAGCCTTAGAATTATAAAAATTTTTGCTGGAGATTGTTTAAAGCTTGGATATGGATTGCTTATGTAGTTTATTGACCTGATAGGTATTCATTATTATTAATGTGGTTAATGAGGTATTTAATGTGAGGAAGATGGGTTGTTTATTAATGGAATTAAGACATTTTGTCAGAAAGATGCAAAGTTATTTTATATTATTATAATATTAGTTGAATAGTTTCATAATCTTTTATTCATTAATGCTTATCCTTTTGTCAACAATTAATAGCCATTTCAATTATATTTAGTTAAGATAGTTTAATATTTAGGTTGCAGTACATGTGCATGCATATATGTCTGTATTATGTTTCATTTCATTTTCATCTTTAATAACAGCAAACAATAGTACATTCACAATAAAAAAAACATTTAAATTACAGTAATTATCTTAAATAATTTAACAAATATATATTTCTTTCCAATGATTAATAGAAAGTTGAATCAATGGATTATTTTTAAAAAATTAAATAAATTATTAATCATTTTTGTTTAATAGTTAATTAATATTCATTTTTCTTTCAAGTTTGTAAAAGCTATTTATTTTATTATTATTTTTATCTTGATTTTAATTCTAAAAATCAAAGTGATTTTTTTTTTTTAAAATATTTTTTTTGAATATGTAATTAGCTTAACTAGAAGAGAAGCATGGGAGTAACCTTGTGGAAGGAAATGAACTTTGCTAAAGAGAGCTATTTAACAAAGATCTCCAGTGAAAAATTTGCTTATTATGTAATGTAATTGTAGCCAAAAACAGTGGCTGATTTTTGTAAAAGTAAAACCAGTTGCTGGAGTCAAATTGATTTTAAAAAGACTTTGGAGTGAAATTTCGAAAGAATCCCAAGAAATTTATTATGGGACAAGTTAATTTCAGAATGCAGTTCTAAATTTTAAAAAGGTACTCAGTTTATTTTACTCTCCTTGATTTAAACATATTGAATTAACCTCTTCCTAACTATTGCTCTTTTAAAAATGTATGTTAATAACATCCAGTCTATGTTACTTCACTTAATTGTCATTTTAAATAGGAATAAATTGCGTGAATATTATTGTTGTATCATTAACCAACGTGTGTTCTTTAATATATCTGGAAAACACATGCAGAACTATCTTACAGAATATATTTTATTTCTTCACTATTTTCCATGTTATGTTTTTGTGAGAATTGAACATAAATTTAAAGATATGCATAGTTTGATAAATCATGCCATGTTTAAATTCATCATAAAGAGATAACAGTATTTGTTTGTCTGGTATTTCTGGAAATAATATGTATTTTAAATGAAGGAAATAAAATGTGAGCTACTTCAAATTAAGTATTTGCTTAAATCGAATGGAAGGATAGAAATGTGGGTAATTTTTGTTCTCTTTGATAAAGATGGAAAATAAAACAAAATATTATTAATTGAAGAATTACTAAGGAAATGCGGTATCTTAATGGATAATATTTAAGAATAAACCAGGCATATAATAAATTATAAAGTGTTAAATGCTATTCAAGAAACTATTAAAATAATTACATATTTAATTTAGAACTACAATGGAATAAGTGAGATAATTCCAGTCTAACACTAGTTAAGAATTTATTATATTCTCGTCATAATAGAAGACAAATTGATTGCTTATGTATGATACAGTAACTTAAATAACTTTGTTATGAACATTGAAGATGCTGAGTTCTATTTAAGCATGATTATATTTGTTTGGTTACCCTACAACAGTTTATTTTAATTTAAAGTCAGTTTGGAATGTATCCCATATCGTTTCATAAACCTGGAACCGAGCTTTGCAAGTGAACTTTTATTTTTAAGTTACAAAACTAATAACCTTTGTTTATTTTTTTTATTGCTTGTCATAATTAATGTATATGATAGGTAGATAGGCTTATTTATTATTATGTTCATTTATAATTTGAGTTATTTTGATCTTTAAGACTGTTTCTGAAGCGTATCCGAATGAGGAATACGCTGGTAAAAATTGATTGTGTTCAAATAGGTCTTATTGTTGTTTTACGAAGGTAAAAGAAAGGAATATTTTTTTAAATATATTATTAGAGAGGTTTATATTTATATTGCATACTTTATTATCTCAAAGTGAGAATTTTTTTTTTTTGAATCAACGAATGTATAATAGAAAGAATTTGCAAGATATGAAAGAAAATTCATTCGTAATAATTATAAATATTAAATTCTAAAAGTAACCTAAAGTTTATTTTGAATTAAAAGTTATACCTTAATGCAATATTTAATTACAGTGTTGCCTGCATAGTATATAATTTAGAGTTAATTTTATATATTTTTGTTTGCGGGTGTGTGTTTGTTTTGCACAATTATGGCATTTGTTTGATAAAGTTCAGTTTGTGAATATTTTATGTATAAATTTTGGACACTGTCGTATTCTACTGAGTTGAATGGATTGGTATGTTATCTGTATGTATTTATCTGCCAGTGTGTATTTATGATGTTCAATATTTAGAAAAGCTATGAGAATAGAAAGAAATCTGGTTGCGTTATAATGTTTGTAGGGATAAAAGATTTTGCTTATTTAGTCTATGTTAATAATTTTCCATGACTAGAGCCTAGTTGATAATATATGCATATGATTAAATGATATTTTGAAGTGATGTTTTCTTAGAGCCTGGTAAGGAGGAAAAAGTCCCCACCAATAATGTATTTAGAAGTAGATGAGTTATTGTTGAAGGATGATTAAATGACGTTTAGGAAGTTATGTGACATTTTTTTCTTAGATTCTGGTGATGAGGAAAAAGTCCCCACCAAAAGTATATTTAGAATCAGATGGATTATTGTAGAAGTGTTCAGTAAGAGTTTATCTGCTCCTCATGCACATTTTCCTTATCACATATAGTATGTATAATCATGAAAATATAGCTATGTGTTAATTTATAGGTGGCCAGATAAATTGTTAGATTAATTCTTGATGTAGTATTAGTGTCTTATTTCATTGATGAATTACGACATTGTCCAAAACAAAATAATTGTATGATATTTTCGTAATGAATGGAGAGTTTATAGAAAAGATTGTTTTATATTATTGCTGCTTGAACGTGCACATACACTGTAATATAAATAATATTGCATATATAAAGTATAGAATTATTGAAATTAAAATGAGAAATAAATGCTTTCGAAATACATTACATTCATTTAAATAGAAGCATAAAGTATTGACATTAAAACGGGAAATAAATATTTTAAAATATAGTGTATTTATTTAAATAAAGGTTATAAATCATCAAATCATCAGAATAAACATAATTTTGTTGCTATGCATCAAAGTGTTACATAATTGAAAGTGATTATTAGTCAATTAGAGAAAGTTGCTTTGTTGAGAGCCAAATATAATTAATTTGATTTATTTTGTCAATCAAGAGTAATATCCTCTCAAAAATATTTTTTTTTGTGCTAATAATATAACATGTTATTTATTTATTGTCATGTAGATGAAACATATAGGCAAAGCATGTGTTTGAAGTCAGGATATTTAAGTTTTGTTATTAATTTGCTTTGATAGTAGGGATAATCCCAAACTGATGCTCAAAGTTTATTTGATAATTTAAAAATCTGTAAGACAAATAGTCCAGTTGTTAATATCATGTTAAAACAATATTATTTTATTGTAATAAATGATTTGTTTTAGTTATTTAAAATCTTAAAAACTGTGTCTTGAGTTATTCTTGTGTGCATTCGTATTTCCATTTCCACATCTCCACATTTTATAAATCTATTACAAAATAGATATATTATTTAGAGTTATAATATTAAATTTGCTAGTGTCGGACAATATTGTATTTCTTATCCAAACATTATAAGGAACATTTGCCACTGGATAAACGTAATAGAAAGGTTGCCATGTCAGTATATTTGTTAGATGATGATATGAGATTAAAATACCCTATCTCTGTCATTATCTTATTATTGAAACACAGTAAAATATTTTAGTCAATTTGTTTCATTACATTTTTATCATACATTAGAATTATAAGTTATGGGCCAATGTAGTTTATTTAATTCAACTGTGTTTGTAAAAATTCCCCGAGATCTTATTGTTTATTTCTTGATTGGCATTAAAGTAGATGTTTAGATTATAATATGCCAAGTCATAGAATAGTTTAGGATTATAATTATGTCAATCTGATATATGTTATACTTGGATGAAGGAAGAAATTAAGTTTAAAGTATATTTTAATAGACTGTACCAAATAAACATGATGATTCTTTATCATACAATTAATTAACAAAGGAATTTACATTATATTAAATGTTTTGTAATATTTCTTCTTTTATTCATTTATTATCATATATCTTATGAACTGCCTATAGCCTCCCATTGAGCTGAGCTGAACATAAACTTAAATATAGAGTCTCAGTAATAATTTTGTATTATATATTTTGTTATATTGTTCTATTTATTAATAGAACTGGCACCTGGGCATTTTGCTCATGTAAGGTATATAAGCGGAGTTGGGAGTGTAGGTTATAGGGTACATTTTCTGTTCGCCCATTGTGGGGCCGACATAACTTCGGTGGCTTCGACATCACCTTGGTAGCCACGACATGGTCTGGTTTGATTGATTGATCGATTGATGATCATGAATAGAACGTTTTCTGGATGCCTATCATAATCACATTGATAGATATATTGTGACATAGATGAGACAAGTTGTGGTTTTGTGGGCTTGATAATTATAATGATGTATGTCTGATAGGATTATATTGTATACAGCCAACATATCAAATTTGATAAAAAAAAGTTGTATATTATTGTGATTATTAAACATAGTCTTGAATGCTGCAGAGAACTTAACTTAATAATCATGCTTATTAAAATTGTGTTGTCTTCATTATTATAGAGAAGTCAATTTAATGTACAGTATCAGTGTGGGTGAATATAGAGATTTTATCCAGCTAACTCATTAATGTTTGGATCAATATTGTCAGAGTATACAGTACAATAATTTTTCTATCAAATGTGGAAACTGAATGTTGCATAGAATAACACAACTAAACATATTAGAATAACCTTATGTATTTATAGGTGATAATGGGAAATTTAGATTGTTTGATTGGGGAAGGGAAGTGAAGCTGATGTGCCTTTTCTTTGTCTGCAAATATTAATAAGTAAAAATATAAAGTACAATGGAAGAGTTGAATATTGATGAAGATTTGGGTGGGTCCCAAGAAATATTATCTCCAGAGGTGATTGTATTGTCTCCTGATATAGATTTGGGAAATGAAACTATAAACTTCACGAATAAAGAGGATAGTAAGTCAGAAAATGTCTCATTGGGAGGAGCATTTGATTACTCCAAATTAATTGATGAAATAAATAAGAGCTTTAGTAAACAAGTGTTAGAGATGAAAGAACATTCAGATAAACAATTTAGAGAGATGATGTTGGAAATGAAAGAAATATTCAGAAAGAATGTTCAACCAATAGAACTAGAAGTATCAGAAACAAAATTAGAGGTAGAATTAGAAATGCTAAAAAGGATGCCAGAGAAATTATCAGATGATGTTCAACCAGAATCAGAAATAAAAGTAGAAGTGAGATTAGAAATAAAGTCAGAAGTATCAGAAGTGAAGTTAGAAGTGCAAGATAGTAAAAGTCAAAGTATAGAAATGAAGGGGGTTGGTGAAAATATTAGTAGCCAGATATTCAAACCAGAAAATATAGGATTAGATCTTAAAGATCATTTACATCAGAGTAGGTTAAATGATAATAACATAGTATTACCATTTAAGGATAAAGGTCGACCGATTGATAAATTGTTTCATAAAAATTACAGTTTATATGGTCATGAACTAAAAGCATTCCAAAAGATTAAAGAGATAGTTAATAAAGAACTAGAAGTGGATAAAAAGAAAGTTATGAATGTGTTTAAAGATTTTAAGGAAAATTGTAATAAAAATGATAATATTATTAGATTAATGAAGTTAAGAGTGTCTTCTTTGGGCATGAAATATCCAGAAATGTTGAGAAGCAAATTAGCAAAGATTACTGATATTACCAGTAATAAATTTAAAGATGAAAATAAAGGTATAGTTTCTGAGTGTGCTCTTAATAATGTAGATCATAATATGAAGAGGGATGTTTGTAGAAAGGTGTTATGCGGGTAATAAACATGTAATACCTAGTATAGAACAAATAATGGAATATTGTAATCATGTTAAAGAGACTGGTAAGCTAAAAATTAAATGCAAGTTTAAGAAGACACGTATATTTTGTATAAACTGTTTTAAAAAGAAAAAAGTTATTGATCTAAAAGAAAGCTTGAGAAAGGCCAAATTAAAATTCAAAAGAGCAAAAGGAAAGTTAGTTTATGAAAATACTCTTATGAAAGTTAAAAACAAAGAAAGGAATAGTCAAAAGGTTAAATTTAAATCTCAGACAATAAGAGTGAATTCTCATGTAGAAAGATTTGTTAAAAGAAAAGAAATCAAGAATATAAACACAACATTTAAGAGGTACCTATAATGCTCGTAGCTTAATACCATATCCAGTTAAAGTACCAGTTAGTTAATAGATGTGAGAATATAAAATTCTGTATGCATAGTTTTCTAAAATGTAAATTAATTTTATTTGTGTTGTTTAATAATGATTAACATAACCTAACAGTGTTACTTAATTCATTTTTTTTCTTTGATAAGGACAGGGTTTGTGATCATCTGAATGGGCACAAGGGATTAAGATACTTTGTATCTGCACCGAATAATTATATTATATTAAAAAAATGAAATAGCCTTAGAATTTTAAATTTTTTTGCTGGAGATTGTTTAACCTTTTAACCACTAATTATATTATTGGTTGTGTCAGCTAAAAATCAAAGCTTTTAATTGGACAGCTCACAAACTGAAGACAAGTCAATTGCCAAAATATTCTCACCTTTAATATCATATTGACTTTATATTCATTTACAAAAAATATATTAATAAATTGTCAGGTTATAAAAGTGAACGAAAGTTCTTTCAAAAATAAATTGCTATTTATTTATTATAAAATATTCAATTTCGGCAAAATAAAAGCCGACATATAAACAAAGAGTTTGTGATGTAAATGCTTTTTACGTTATAGAAAGTAAATATTTCTTTTTGCTAAATCTTAAATATTTTTACTAAAATCTTCAATATTTTTCGAAAATAATTTTGTTTTTTTAGTATACCCTGTGAAAATGATTTTAATTTCCCAGAATATACTTTTTTAAACCTTAAATCA
Organism: Epiperipatus broadwayi; assembly: GCA_028023455.1. Lineage (NCBI taxonomy): Eukaryota > Metazoa > Onychophora > Udeonychophora > Euonychophora > Peripatidae > Epiperipatus > Epiperipatus broadwayi. Next base: position 5,699,155 of record JAQFVV010012441.1, on the reverse strand, counting down.
CATTTGAAATGAAAATCTCAGCGTTTTTCTTTATTTTCTTTGATCAGGTGGTTTCTTTGTTTTTTCCAGCCAATCAGAATATCTTTGTCGGCTGAGAGCCAATCACCGACAAGCTTCTTTCTTTGTTTAGCTTGAAATGTGGTTTTTTGATTTTTTACTTGTAAAATAATTCGGAAGAGGGCACCATCTTACAGAACTTTTAAAAACCTAATCAATAACTGTCAAACGAATATCCTAGCATTAAAAATAACAGAATTAGAGTGATGTCAACTGTTGACAAGAGGCCTCGTAAGTGGCGGGAAAAGGGTTGAAGCTTGGATATGGATTACTTATAAAGTTTATTGACCACTTGACTGTATTCATTATTATTAATGTGGCTAATGAGGTATTTAATGAGAGGAAGAGGGGTTGTTTATTAATGGAATTAATACATTTTGTCAGAAAGATGCAAAGTTATTTTATATTATAATATTAGTTGAATAGTTTCATAATCCTTTATTCATTAATGCTTATCCTTTTGTCAACAATTAATAGCCATTTCAATTATATTTAGTTAAGATAGTTTAATATTTAGGTTGCAGTACATGTGCATGCATATATGTCTGTATTATGTTTCATTTCATTTTCATCTTTAATAACAGCAAACAATAGTACATTCACAATAAAAAAACATTTAAATTACAGTAATTATCTTAAATAATTTAACAAATATATATTTCTTTCCAATGATTAATAGATAGTTGAACCAATGGATTATTTTAAAAAAATTAAATAAATTATTAATCATTTTTGTTTAATAGTTAATTAATATTCATTTTTCTTTCAAGTTTGTAAAAGCTATTTATTTTATTATTATTTTTATCTTGATTTTAATTCTAAAAATCAAAGTGATTTTTTTTTTGAAAAAAATTTTTTTGATTATGTAATTAGCTTAGCTAGAAGAGAAGCGTGGGAGTAACCTTGTGGAAGAAAATGAACTTTGCTAAAGAGAGCTATTTAACAAAGATCTCCAGTGAAAAATTTGCTTATTATGTAATGTAATTGTAGCCAAAAACAGTGGCTGATTTTTGTGAAAGTAAAACCAGTTGCTGAAGTCAAATTGATTTTAAAAAGACTTTGGAGTGAAATTTCGAAAGAATCCCAAGAAATTTATTATGGGACAAGTTAATTTCAGAATGCAGTTCTAAATTTTAAAAAGGTACTCAGTTTATTTTACTCTCCTTGATTTAAACATATTGAATTAACCTCTTCCTAACTATTGCTCTTTTAAAAATGTATGTTAATAACATCCAGTCTACATTATTTCACTTAATTGTCATTTTAAATAGGAATAAATTGCATGAATATTATTGTTGTATCATTAACCAATGTGTGTTCTTTACTGTATCTGGAAAATGCATGCAGAACTATTTTACAGAATATATTTTAATTCTTCACTTATTTTCCGTGTTATGTTTTTGTGAGAATTAAACATAAATTTAAAGATATGCATAGTTTGATAAATCATGCCATGTTTAAATTCATCATAAAGAGATCACAGTATTTGTTTGTCTGGTATTTCTGGAAATAATATGTATTTTAAATGAAGGAAATAAAATGTGAGCTACTACAAATTAAGTATTTGCTTAAATCGAATGGAAGGATAGAAATGCGGGTAATTTTTGTTCTCTTCCATAAAGATGGAAAATAAAACAAAATATTATTAATTGAAGAATTAGTAAGAAAATGCAGTATCTTAATGGGCAATATTTAAGAATAAACCAGGCGTATAATAAATTATAAAATGTTAAATGCTATTCAAGAACCTACTAAAATAATAACGTATTTAATTTAGAACTACAATGGAATAAGTGAGATAATTCCTGTCCAACAGTAGTTAAGAATTTGTTATATTCTCATCATAATAGAAGACAAATTGATTGCTTATGTATAATACAGTAACTTAAATAACTTTGTTATGGACATTGAAGATGCTGAGTTCTATTTAAGCATGATTATATTTGTTTGGTTACCCTACAGCAGTTTATTTTAATTTAAATTCAGTTTGGAATGTGTCCCATATTGTTTCATAAACCTGGAACCGAGCTTTGCAAGTGAACTTTTATTTTTAAGTTACAAAACTAATAACCTTTCTTTCTTTATTTTTTTTTATTGCTTGTCATAATTAATGTATATGATATGTAGATAGGCTTATTTATTATTATGTTCATTTATAATTTGGGTTATTTTGATCTTCAAGACCGTCTTTGAAGTGTATCCGAATGAGGAAAATGCTGGTAAAAATTGATTGTGTTCAAATAGGTCTTATTGTTTTTTATGAAGGTAAAAGAAATAAATATTTTTTTTTAAATATATTATTACAGAGGTTTATATTTATGTTGCATACTTTATTATCTCAAAGTGAGAATTTTTTTTTTTTGAATCAACGAACGTATAATAGAAATAATTTGCAAGATATGAAAGAAAGTTCATTCGTAATAATTATAAATATTAAATTTTAAAAGTAACCTAAAGTTTATTTTGAATTAAAAGTTATACCTTAATGCAATATTTAATTACCGTGTTGCTTGCATAGTATGTAATTTAGTTAATTTTGTATATTTTTGTTCGCGGGTGTGTGTTGTTTTGCACAATTATGGCATTTGTTTGATAAAGTTCAATTTGTGAATATTTTATGTATAAATTTCAGACGCTGTTGTATTCTATTGTTGAATGGATTGGTATGTTATCTCTATGTATTTATCTGCCAGTGTGTATTTATGATGTTCAATATTTAGAAAAGCTATGAGAATATAAAGAAATCTGGTTGCATTATAATATTTGTAGGGATAAAAGATTTTGCTTATTTAGTCTATGTTAATAATTTTCCATGAGTAGAGCCTAGTTGATATTATATGCATATGATTAAATGATATTTTGAAGTGATGTTTTCTTAGAGCCAGGTGATGAGGAAATGTCCTCACCAATAATGTATTTAGAAGTAGATGAGTTATTGTTGAAGTATGATTAAATGATGCTTAGAAAGTTATTAGACGTTTTTTTTCTTAGATTTTGGTGATGAGGAAAATGTCCCCACCAAAAGTATATTTAACATCAGATGGATTATTGTAGAAGTGTTCAATAAGAGTTTATCTGCTCCTCATGTAGATTTCCCTTATAACGTATAGTATGTATAATCGTGAAAATATAGCTATGTGTTAATTAATAAGTGGCCAGATAAATTGTTAGATTAATTCTTGACGTAGTATTAGTGTCTTATTTCATTGATGAATTACGACATTGTCCGAAATAAAATAAGTGTATGATATTTTCTTAATGAATGGAGAGTTTATAGAAAAGATTGTTTTATATTATTGCTGCTGAAACGTGCACACCCATGCGTAATATAAATAACATCGCGTATATAAAGTATAGAATTATTGAAATTAAAATGAGAAATAAATGCTTTCGAAATACATTACATTCATTTAAATAGAAGTATAAAGTATTGACATTAAAACGGGAAATAAATATTTTAAAATATAATGTATTTATTTAAATAAAGGTTATAAATCTTCAAATCATCAGAATAAACATAATTTTGTTGCTATGCATGAAAGGTATACATAATTGAAGGTGATTATTAGTCAATTAGAGAAAGTTGCTTTGTTGAGAGCCAAATATAATCAATTTGATTTATTTTGTCAATCAAGAGTAATATCCTCTCAAAAGTATTTTTTTTTTTGTGCTAAAAATATAACATGTTATATATTTATTGTCATGTAGATGAAACATGTAGGCAAAGCATGTGTTTGAAGTCAGGATATTTAAGTTTTGTTATTAATTTGCTTTGATAGTAGGGATAATCCCAAACTGATGCTCAAAGTTTATTTGATAATTTAAAAATCTGTAAGACAAATAGTCCAGTTGTTAATATCATGTTAAAACAAGATTATTTTATTGTAATAAATGATTTGTTTTAGTTATTTAAAATCTAAAAACTGTGTCTTGAATTATTCTTGTGTGCATTCGTATTTCCATTTCCACATCTCCACATTTCATAAATCTATTACAAAATAGATATATTATTTAGAGTTATAATATTAAATTTGCTAGTGTCTGACAATATTGTATTTCTTAATCCATACATTATAAGGAACATTTGCCACTGGATAAACATATTAGAAAGGTTGCCAAGTCAATATATTTGTTAGATGATGATATGAGATTAAAATACCCTATCTCTGTCATTATCTTATTATTGAAACGCAGAAAAATATTTTAGTCAATTTGTTTTATTACATTTTTATCATACTTTAGAATTATAAGTTATGGGCCAATGTAGTTTATTTAATTCAACTGTGTTTGTTAAAATTCCCTGAGATCTTATTGTTTATTTCTTGATTGGCATTAAAGTAAATGTTTAGATTATAATATGCCAAGTCATAGAATAGTTTAGGATTATAATTATAGCAAGCTGATATATGTTATAATTGGATGAAGAAAGAAATTAAGTTTAAAGTATATTTTAATAGACTTTGCCAAATAAACATTATGATTTTTTATCATATAATTAATTAACAAAGGAATTTACATTATATTAAATGTTTTGTAATATTTCTTCTTTTATTCATTTATTATCATATATCTTATGAACTACCTATAGCCTCTCACTGAGCTGAGCTGAACATAAACTTAAATATAGAGTCTCGGTAATAATTTTGTATTATATATTTTGTTATATTGTTCTATTTATTAATAGAACTGGTGCCTGGGCATTTTGCTCATGTAATGTATATGAGCGGTGTTGGGAGTGTAGGTTATAATATATATATATATATATATATATATATATATATATATATATATATAAAATATATATATATATATATATGTATCTGAGAGATATTTCAGACTAACTGATGGGTGCTGGTTCAGCATGAAGTACATATATTGGAGAACATTTATCTTTTTAACATGTATGTGTCATGTATATGGGTCATATTAGATAATGGAAGACAGTAGCGATCTTAAAAGTCTGTGGTCAAATCTCATTTAATTAAACTGGTTTAAGTTTATACATTATATTTGTATTTCACTATTATATATATATATTGAGGCTGGAAATATAGTACATATTTCTGCTTCACCTAGTGCCAATGTCATCAGCACTAGTCTGGGTTTGAACCCAATCTTTATTAACTGACACCCCTCTCATAATGGTGGTAGTATATTTTAAGCAATATTATAATCTTTTATATTTCATTAATCTTATTTTATAATTAAAACTAACCTTTTTACATTAGTTTATTTATTTTATATTTGTAATAAAGTATATTGTGTTTCTTTTATTAAATTGAATTGAATCCTAGATATCTATAAAATGTTACAAATATTTCAAATTCCTTATTAAAATTCATTTTTTCTTCAATTAATCAGTTGGTAACATTTTATATTTATCTTTTAATCAATGTAATTAGAGAGTCAATTATTTTAACAATGTAATAGTTGAAAAGTTTTGTAAATTTCTCCTTAAGTTTATGTCAAATATAAGTTTGAAAGTCATTGTACCAAATTCCTAAAATTTTTCTGAATAAAATCTACATTTTTGTTAATCTAAGCCTTAATTAAATAGATTTTGTTAGTACACTGACTGATAAACTTAATATAATTGTTTTTTTTTAATTAGCAAATCAACCCTTGGGGCATGTTAATGCAGAATTATAGATTTCCCTCAAAAGCAGGCACCAACCTCAAATGACTACTTTAGAGCAATTTCAATTGGTAGTTGTCACTGTAGATTAAATCCTGTAGATAAGACCAGAACACATAAATAGTGGAAAATTATTGAAGGAGATTATTGAGTTTTATCTGAAGAGTTCACTGAAGGGAGTAGTTTAAATTTACAGTACATCATGATTAAAGAAATGATGTGGTAAAAAGATCAGTGTTGCTCCCTGGAGCTCTGTTTCCACCAGCCCATCAATGCTTTTCCAGTGCTTTTAACATCTAACAAGAGACTGTCTGTATCAAGGAAGCCTGCAAATGATCTGACTGTATAAATGCCTATTTCAAGCCATGGAATGCTTACCGATTGATTCTGAGGTAATGTCCAATTCTAAATAAATACTAATTTATATTTATATATCTGTGTGATGTTTATATGGCTTGGTTTAAAATGCTCGTTTAATTTTTCTCTTAAATTTAAAATATCAATTCTTCTAAAAATCTCATATTATTTTGATGCGGCAAAATTAAATTAATTTTTGGTTTATTTAGAATATTTGACTTACTGAAATTTCCAAGTACAAAATTCAATGAGCTATTAGCTTTAAATTCTCTCCCTCTTATTTTTCCAGTCAAAATCATTACAGGATACTTACTTCCCATAAATTAATTAATAGAAAGCTCGTTTGGTTTTGTACATCATATATAAATTTATTTTGAATGATTGAAATTATTTTAAAAGTATCTTACTATTACCTCCAATTTAAAATAGCTTTGTAATTATTTCTGAAAGAATAAAGAATTTTAGTGAATCAATTAAGTAAAATCTATTATAGCATTTTGTCAGTATATGTTTTATACATATATATTTTTATTTGTCAAAATAGTAAAAAATTCAATGTATAATTTATTATGTCTTATATTGTCAAACTTCATCAGAAGTGAGTTTGATATTCAATGGCCTGTCTATGTTATTTAAAAGACAGTCTTATTTTGTAATCTTTCATAAACTATTTAATAACTTATTAATAAATAAAATATTTGTAAAGTGTGGAAAACAATTTATATTTTAGTTTTAATTCTTGCCTTTCTTTTATAATATAATTTATGATTCATTCATTGATGGCCTAAAGTTTCTGGGACTTCCTGTTATGTCAGGGAGCCGATTATTTTAATCAGGAATTAAGTTATTAATTTTGTTAGTGATACACTATCTATCTATATATGTCTAGGGCATTATGTATTTATAGCTACAACCATTCATTTATTATTTTGCTTTGCTACTTACTCCCCAGGACCTTTGGACATTTAACTATGACCAATCCAATCTTTCACACTCCCTCAAAGTAGATGTAGTTCATACCAAGGGATTCTTTTCAGGCATTGCCATTAAGAGTGTATCAAATTCCAGCACATCACATTTATTATTATTATTATTCAGAGACATGCTTTGGCTGGAGGGCCAACATTTCTCTTATCTACTTGTACATATCAGGAATTTCTTTTAGTAAAGCCACCCAGAATTTCATAACAGACTTAATTTATTTTGTTGTAATCTATAATAGCATACTGCCTTCTTCAACATTTTATATCTTTATTTAGCAAACCTGAAATTCTCTCTGCCATGATGGCATATCCTTCACAAACAAATTTCATAATTAATTAAATCTGACTGTATAATTGTCAATTATTTATTTAAGAACTATTTTGCTTCCCACACTCATTATATACAAATGATTTTAAATGTAATAGTGTTTTAAATGCCCATCTTTCATGTCTTGTAATATATATATAAACAGATTTATTTGTAATATCTTGAAGAGGGCTAATGATATTTTATTGCTGATTGGTTTTTGGCTGATCAATTAACAAACTTTTACATTGTTTGTCAAAACTGCATCAAAACGAATTAAAGGAAATAACCAAGTTGTATAAACAAAGTCTTAACTTATTTTGTACTAAATTCCTTAATAAATTCCTATAATATTGTTATTTTAAATAAGCTTAGTTTGTCATCACTCCCAATCTCTAAGGTTAATTACTCTATTTATTTAAATATTTCTTTGATTTAAATTCACTTCTTTGTAATGTTGCCATAAAGAATTATCATTATTACGATTCAACCCATTTGTAATCGATCAAATCATATCGGTACCATTCTGCAATCGTCAGAATCCATTAAATCATTGATTTTTCATATAAATCCTTTATTATTTTGAGTCTCTATGTAAACCATGACCTCCAGTTGGGACGGAATAAAACCAAGCACTGCTAGTGTCATCACAAATGTTATCCTTTGTCAGAGAGGCAATAGTTTAGGCTAATAGGTTAGGACTCATCCTTGTCCTGACATATGTATCTTGTGTATGGTTGGATTCAAGGTACTTTTGCTTGGATTATTGGTCTTGTTGAATGAATACACGATTTTGACCGGCACAATATATATATATAACCCAACAACTATTTTAATTTTCATCACATATCTGTGAAAATATTAAATATTATATATATAAGCAGAAGAATAAAATAAAAAGTTGTTTTTTATGTTTAAGCATGTTTCTCTATCTAGATCCTTTTATCTATTTATCTATCAATGCATTTATTCATCCATCTATCTACTACTTCCCCTTGGTATCTCTTTCGTTCATATATTCGTATCTATAATTATTTATATATATATATACACACATATATGTATCTATTCTATGTAAAGATGATAAAAGGTTTGGTATGCATGACGATGAAACATCTATAATTTAAACAAAATATTATTTTATGAACAATTTTTAATTTCTCTTTAATAATTATAAAAATTCTATATCTAATTATATTATAAATTTTTATTAAGTAAACACAATCAATAATAATTATTATCATAACAATAAAAGAAGCCACATAATCAAAATACATGCTTTCATATCAACTACTTTTTTTGTTTATTTATTAAGTTTAAAACTTTATTTATATAAACAATATTCTTACTCAAAAACATATTTTCAAATATATTTTAAAATAAAATAATTGCTGATTTTGATGATTTTGTATGTTAATATTCTCTTCTATTATTTACGTGAAATTATTTGTCGTAAATGATTATTATCTCCCACACACATATAATCAGTGCTCAGTTTATATTAAGATAGTAAACCTTTATACTTTAATGAAGCAGTTTTACTGAAAATAAAAGCCACAACATTCATCATTGTCATAGAGATCTCTAAAACTTATTTTATATTTATTTATACTTTTAACCTTTTCTCACCTCTTTTAATGAAGTCAATAGGAGAAAAAATAGATAAAGCTTTTGCCCCCTCCTTATATATATATACGCAACCATTTTCTCCTATTGCTTAGAAATTTATAAAAAAGGGTATTTTTTTTACTTACTCTTTTTTTTTTTTTGTTTGCTTTAAAGTCATCGTTAAAAAATCTTGTTACAGTTGTGTCATTATAAATTTATTTAACGCACATTTATTACGTAATATTTACTAAGGCAATAAACCTAAAGCTTGTAAGTAAGCTTGTGGTTAAGACCTGTAGAGGTCCCTACCTTCGCATTTTTAACCGCACAAGTTGTGTCATATTTATATCGTTTTCATTATAATTAATATCACCATACGATTATTTAATCTTTATAAACTGTAATAATTATCCTGGAAAGTATAAAATATCCATGTAATCACATTGTTTGCGATGCATTCTATAATTTTCATTTTATTTTTTATGTAACCATTATTATGTATAGGTAATAAAATGCTACTTTCAAAATTAATATTTTTACAGATATATACATATAGTATAAAACCACTATAAATAAAAATAAAGAATAACATTAAGTTAAACAAATATAATTCCAATGCATTATTGTTATAATTATGGTTATCAAAAACAACAAAACTAAATATTTTATCATTAAAAATTAAACAACACATTTTTCAAGTATTTGAACACTATTGGCTTTCTGATTTTATCAAATGTTCTTTTGAACCAATGAACCAAGATTCATTCTTCCTTCAATTACTATCCCTTTTTCTTTACAAATTACTCCAAAAAATCAGATATACATATATTACTTGTTTAAGAAGATTTATTTAAACATCTTTGCATCAATAATTTTAATCTATGTGGACAAGTTGAAATCTGGTGTCTATATAAATATATGGGACCATAAGATGGGATTCTACCTTTATTGTTAGAAGTAGGTTGCCTTAACAACCGTTTGAGATTTTTGATTATTATCTATATTTGGATTGTTTAAATATTGACTGGTTTCTAATGGTTATTTACAAACCTATTTAGCCTTAGGCATTACCTACTTATTATTTAAGTAATATATTGGGTGCAATTTGAAAATTATAATTGCAATTTGTAATGTTATAATTGATTATTTATTAGTCTGCATTCAGAAGAGATTATATTTATCTGTTTAAGAAGATTTATTTAAACTTCTTTGCGTCAATAATTTCAATTTTTGTTGTGAAGTTGCATTCTTTAGTGCCTATATAATTATATGGGATGTGATGTGATGTATTTGGCTTCTCCTTAAACGAAGTCAAGAATATCTCAGCAATTATGCCCAGATAAATCTGTTAGCCGTTTTATTCTCCATTCCTCACTCTTAAGTCTTTCCATATTCTGCCCCATCCCATTTCCATAACATAATCTTTGTCAACTCTATGGCCTTTATATCTAAATCCCCCTTATCTCTTCACAAACCCAACATAAAAACTAATAACTATAAACAAAGATGGGATTCCACCTTTATTGTTAAAAGGAGTTTGCTTTGACAACAGTTTGTGTTTGTTGTTTATATTGGGATTGTCTATGATGACTGTTTTCTCATAGTTATATATATATAATACTTAATTTTTTCATATTTATATAATGTAAATAAAATAGTTATTACATTAAACCATATTTTAGTTCTGATTAATCCCATGGTTTTGACAATCTAGCATCTGCCATTGTCAACGTTAACTTTTTAAAGAAATACTGTACGATCTCAAATAATAATGAGATTGAGTGTGAGGTAAAGAATGAAAATGAGCACAAAATAATTGAGCACTCAGAATATGTGAATTAGCATAAGGTTTATTTTCTTCAATTTGACCAATAATTGTCTTTAAGTTTATATAAGAAAAAGATAAAATAATTGGTTTTTATAAGGCTAGGATTCATTGTGCTTTATCAGCTCTTTAAATGATTTTGTCTTTTTAATATTTCAATCAACTTGCTCGTGGTTCTCATTTTATACTTTTCCAATGTAGCAAGTATTTTGGCATTATATAAATCAGGTTTGTGACCAATTTGAGATCTAATGGTTTTTCTTTGACAAATTAACCCTGACAATGCAGAATGCTATTTTGTTAAAATGTTGTGAATTAATCAAGACTAACGCATGGTTTAATCCAAAAACTATTTTATATATATTCTGTACTTATTGAAATTTGAAGTTAATTTCAGTAGTGGAGGAATTTCAATCGTGTTTTTTCTTAATTGATTTTAATAGTCAATGTATTATACTTGGATCATTGAAAAATGTTATTATGATAACAAGAATATTAAGACAAGAAATATGTATTATTAATTGCAATATAAAAAAATACATATGTATATTATAAAGTTTATGTTTTGATACAATTATTATTTTTTTCTTTATTATATGTATTTTGATTATTGCCTACACAAGTAGTAGATAACAATTAATAAACACGAATATTTAAATTTTAAAGTTTATTTAAACTTTCCAAATACAAACAAATTTTTTTTCACACAAATAGACAACACAGGTTATAATTATAAATTTAGATTACATAAGTAATATTTACTTTTCTTCCAAAATGTAAGCTTGTGTCTAAGACCTGTAGAGATCTCTACTATCACATTTTACTTGCATATTCTTGAGGTTACAGCCATAGTAAATATTACAACACAGGTTAGAAATTACACTACTACTCAAAACGTTGTGTAATTGCTGACCTGTGTTGTCTATGTATGTGTTATTACTAACAAGTTGTTTTATTAGGAAAGTTTAAATAAAGTTTATAATGAATATTTAATGTCTTACAAGTATTTATTGTCTTACATATGTCTGTTGTTTTGTTAATATGATATAAGTAATACACCTGGGTCTCTTTTTACGCTGATTTATTTAATGTGATTTTGAAGTTACATGATTGACATTTCTCCGGAAGTTGAACTTCGATAATGCGCTATTACTTTAAATAATAAATTTCGCGCACTTATGTCATATTGAAAGTAATAGCACATTATTGGAATTCGACTTTCATCTTAGTAATGTCAATATTTTCAGTGCTTTATAATAGTAAGATTTTATGCAATAATGAAATTAAAATCATGATTTCCACATTTTATGTATACACACATTTAATTTTACAAGATTATAATGTAAATTTGTTCAAACATTGTGCATGTTAATTTTGCATTTTAAATCACATTCTGTTTTTGCTTTTAAAAAAAGAATGTAATCAATTATTAATTATTTAGTGTCCACAAGTTTATTTTTAAAAGGTGAGTAATAGCAGTGGGCACAATTAAAATTGAAAATTAAAAAATTAAAGACAAAAATAAAAATTTAATTTTTAGTTGTTAAATTAATTACTAATTACGTTATCACCAGAAAACTATTAACACAACATGAGAGTGACGTTGGCGCTAGTTGTATTTCCTTTTGTGAAGAATCTGATTTTTTGCCAGTTTGCAAACAAACCTGTTAATCGGCAAATAATAATAATTAAAACATGTATAAAATGTAAATTACTGTAAATTATGCATAAAATATATTGTTTTGAATAAAATTAAATATTATAGTTAAAAAAAGTTTGTCTTGTATCATTTTTTTTCAAATTTGAAATATTTTATTAGTCATATTTTATTTCCTTATTTTTTTTTGCGCAAATTTTAAAGTAATTTTACATTGGTGCTTTGCTTTTACATGATTTTTGAAAAATCACAGTCCATATCCCCCCTTTTTCAAGGTAAGTTATGTCTATTTTTGTGTGATTTCATTTGCATGTGTTTTCTGAGGAACCTATCTATCACGTAAAATGAGACCCAGGTGTATTATATTAGGAGATATGTATAGAATATATATTTCCAGCATAGTATGGTAAAAATACAGTATAAATTAGTTTAGTTTGTATTGAATTAAAATATTATTATTTGTATTTTTAAAATGAAAATAATATTTATTATATGTAATAATTTTGAAATATTTTTTTCTTTGTTATTATTGTTGTGTAATAAAATTTTACTTTGGTAATACTGGATAAATTTAACATTAGTGTTCCAAAAGACAATTACCTTGGTTTTTAAGATGTCAATTGAAAAGGTAATAAATGGTTTGAACTTGCTCTCTTACATCCTGACTTTAATAGAAGCAAATCTAAGTTTTTTCACACAATTATTAAAAAATATTTGCTTATTAATTATATAAAATGATAGGTTGAAAAGAAAAATATTTGACCAGAAAACTGGACAGATTTATTGAGGATTTGATAAAGCCACAGGAATTTACTAAAGGAATGAAGAGTAATCCATTGCATTCAAAATTGTTTTGAATACTTTTTAACTAAAAATGGATATAGCTTATATTTTAATAATGGAAAATAAAAGCTAACAACAGAACATATATACAATGATTATTTTCATCTGCAGATATATTTTAGAGATATTGATGAGTTATTTCAACTCAAAATTTAAATTGATTTATTTTGCATTGTATCATCATGGGTAGAACCCAGAATTTGTTCAGTCATAATATCTCATAGTATCAAATACCTTATAACTTATATCAAAATTAATAAAATATGTTTGGTATTGTATAACTTTCCATGATATCTCTACTTTATTTGGAATAATAAAATACCAACCTAATTATAATTCGAGAAAAAGATATTGGAATTATGATATTATATTGAAAGAATCATTTTGGAGGATGATTAGTCAGGTTATATGCTAAAATATGTCATTATTTTTTTTACCTATGTATATAAATGTATATTTATTAATATAATAAGTTATTATACTTTAAGTTAAATAATCATTTATTTTATATGAATGGAATATACGATTATTAAGCAATCTAAATTTAAATGTATATTTCAAACTTCAATATTATTCTGTTATCCCTTGGTTGTTGATTATGTTGGAATATGTAAGTAATAAATGTCGCGAATCTAAAGAACAATATCATAACAACCATTCATTGGTATTTTATTTAGAACAATGGGTAAAAATTGAAGACTTGTGATTATAATAGTTTATTTCAATTAATTATTTATTATAAAGGTTAGAAATGTCATTAACGTTCTTGTATTTCAAGAGTGCATATGTTCCGTAACACATCTCATATCACATAGGTAGACATATTATAGATTAAACATTTTTAGATGAATTTTTACATACAATCTATTTTATTAAACAGATTTCATTTCAGAAAATATATATCTCATAATAATTAATTAGATTATATATATTTCAAATGCTTTTTTAAATCTTGCATATTTATTTACTGCTAATAAACTTTAAATTCATTTAAAACAAATAAACTTGCTTAGTTGGCATTCAATTTTCTAAGATAAATCTATTGGCTAATAATATTTTGACAATATAATATTACTATACTGACATACACCACATAATTTATTATATGTAATCATATATCAGTCTGAAAATTAAACTATAGGATTAGTGTTTATAGAATCACATATAATTTTCTTAGTATTAAATTTAATCTATTATCATTTGATTAGATATTTTATACGATAACAAATTACTTGATTTGTAATTATTAGCTATTTAATAAGAAATTATAACTTTATTATAATTATTTTATTCATTGTATGTAACAATTATATTGGGATAGAAATTTACATCTGAACTGATTCGATAATTTATAAAGTATAAATATAAGGAACTATTTAAGATAAATAGAGGCAATCATAATTGGATGCTTTCATATTCCTTTAAATTATTATTTATTGGGTGAATATTATATCAAGTTAGTATTTAGTTATAAAGATGGTAATATTATTATATTATAAATCTGGTAATAGTATATATCGAAATTGATATTTGAAATTCATTAAATAAAATGATTTACTTCAATTACATTTAACAGCCGTAATTTTAATTTAAATATTAAGTTTTGATATTGACATTTGATTATAATAGATTATTATTAATATTACAAATATTAAGGTAATTGTGATTTAAAGTTTGGCAATTTAGCTTTATCGGTTTCAAAGATAAGTAGCAGTGATTTGTTAATAGTATTCATGTTGTCATGATTGGATATCATAAATTTTAAGTTTATTTAAAGGATTGATTTTATATTATTATGAGTTGGGGAAGATGATGATATGTACTAAATTAATCGATCGTGTGTGTTGTAATTTATTATAATTTAATATTGAGATATTTAATTTTATTACAATATGAGATTATGATCTTACTAAAATTTAAAAGAGAAAATTTTATATATTTTATTAAGAATATAATTAATCTACATAAATTTGTAGGTTAGCTAGATCTCTTATCTTTCTTAAATATGTCATTTCATTATAATTGTTTTATTTAATCAGGGCATATAACGATTTTAAGATATTACTTTGTTAGTATTGTCTTTATTTTCATTTTTATTAGCATTGTTTTCATTTTATTCATGTACCTTCAGCGATCAACTTTTGGATTATATTTTAATTAATTACAATTGGATTAATTTGCAAGTTATATTAAAGTTTTCATTTCTTAATCTTATCATTTTCATTTTCTTACAAATAGCTTCTGAATTGGCAGAGTATATTAAGATCATTATTGTTATTAATTCATTAAGTATTTTATCAGTTATAAATAGAATTTAACATTTAGGATAGGTTTATATCATTTGTAAACAATGTCTCAATTCATGAGAAATAATAAAATTTATCTCCCTCATCATTTGTCATCATTTAATTCTTTCACAAATAGTTTACCTAATATAAAAATATTCTTATTTATAAGACAGTATTGTTCTGTCATTGTTGTTTTTCATTTCCAATTTGTTATAAGTGATGATTAACAATTAGGTTGCAATTTTATTCTATTACAATTGTGGATGCACAATTGATGGGAAGTTATTAAACCTGGACCATTCTTTCATGGCTCATTTTCATTATGTTTCAGAAGCCACCTATATCTGCAGAGCTATAACAAAGGTTTCATCAACCTCATTTTTATCGTGTTACAATATATAAGTAAACTTATCACAGATTTGTGTTTTTTTTTTTTAAATATAAAATGGTATTTTCCAAAAAAATATACAGAATGTGTCATATTTCTTTAAAATGTTTGTAAAGAAAGCAGTGACAGTTTAGAAAAAAAATTGTTTTGGCACTACATTGATCCTGGGATTATTATACCTGTTTATGTTATTTTACACCTTTCTATAGTGTTACAACATAGTCTGCAATTCATTGTTTATGCAATAATAATTTGAATGTATTAAATGAAAAAATCTTATGACGTTAGTATTATATAGATCTTTTGCATAATTGACAACACTCTATTAGCAAGAGAATGTTATGAGTGAGGTGACCCAGAAGTCAATGGAAGTAAGAATTTGTGATTGGAAGAGTATTTTATTCTGAGGTCAACCAGCTAATTTACATTTGTAAGGAAAAATTGTAATTTTCAGTAATTTGTTCACACATTAAAGGTTATAATGCAATATTTTTGCAAAATATTTATTAAGCTTTTTCTTTGTTTTCTCTGATCATAAATGAACTGATGATAACCACTGTCCACTTTAACTTGCTGTCAAACCACTAATTTCTACATTATTTTGCCGGTTTTATGCTTATTTTATTAAGAAAAATGTACGGTATGATGCTGCCCCCTTTAAATTATTTTACAACTAAAATCAATATTATTTAAATTAAAGTTATAACAATAAAAAAAGTTTGTACTTGGGTATTATTCCTGCAACCAAGAAAGATAGGAGGACTTTTCACATTCATATCAAAACACTGCTAACTTTTTAATATTATTTTGGCAACATCAAACATTACAAAGTTAGCAATGCTTTGATAAAATTTGGAAAGTCCCCCCCCATTTTTTCTTGGTTGCAGGAATAGTACATAATAGTTTTAGACAAATTAAAAAAAAGTAAATATTATATGAGATATACATATTCTTCTATGAAATAATCTATGCAAATGACAAACTTTTGCCACTTAATTTGATCAATTTCAAAAAAATATGTAGAAATGAAGCCATACATGATTCTGCACAGAAATAATCCAACAGAAATATATATTTCTAAAAGTAAAACAGAAAATATTCTATGAAATATACACTTAAGCAGACGGCAGTTGCTTTTATACTAAATTCAGTTTATTGACTTTCAATAAAGAATAAGACATTTGTACAAATAGTTTTTAAAATTCACATAACAAAACATTATACATACACAACTAGTTACTGAAATCTGAAATAGAAAATATGGTGTAGTTGAAATCTTGGAATGGAATTCTTGCATACAAAATGGTGATTGTCATGAGAAATCCTCCCTCCCCGCCCTTCCTCCTTTTCCAAAATGGTTGTAGAACATGTGATTGCACATCACATGCTGTAAAAGGAATTTTGCCAAGCATTCTAACTTTTGGAATAAACAAATGGCAATTTCTTTTTTGAAATGGGTGACATCCAAAAAAAATAAATAAAAAGGAAACAGCAATAATAGCAAAGTCACAATATTTATTCACTTAGTAAAGAAAAAACCTGTAAATTGCAGCACTTTGATCAGATAACAAAAAAATAACAGCAGTAATAACAATGTTAATGTATTAATTCAATTAGTAAATAGAAACATAACTGTAAATTGCAACACTTTGATCAGATGGTTTTTCGACAAAGATTCAATAAATGCATGAGTCAATAACAAAGTTAAAATTAAAAAAAAAGTGAAAATAAATAATGAAGTTGAATTTAAAATGATAAAACAAATTCACAATAAAAACAAATAATTTTAAAATGTAAACAACAAACTTTTGAATGAATAAACTCTAAAAATGTATGTATATAATAGGTTTGGTTGACACGTTTTAAAACACATTTTGTGCAAGTTCAAAAACACATTTTTCAATGGAAAAAAAAAACAGATTTATTTAATGATTGCAAGATAAGGCCTTTTTCATGTATGTGAAAAGTCATCCTATATTTTCTAAGTTGCAAGAATAATACTCAAGTACCAAAAAGTCTGCCTTCTAAGGTGCTGTTTGGTTGCTTCTCATTCTCTACAATAAGGAATACTTGTTCTTGTTTTGATTTTCAAAATGAAAATGCATGTTTTAGAATATTGTTTTACATCATTTTTATTTTCATAAAATATGTATGAATAATTCAGATTTTAGTAAAAAATATTCATTTTTAAATGAAAGTAAATTGGGAAAGAAATCAATGAGTTAGGCTCTATTTTATGTTTTATGTTATATCTATTTATCAATTACAAATAAAAATTTATTTTTGAAAAAACTTTCATTTACTTTAATAATCTAACAAATTATTAACTTGCTTTTTAGGAACTAAACTTAAAAAAGTATAATTTTAAAAGACAAATATATTTTTACTACAGATTCTGCAATTGACCAATCAATAGTTTAGACCTTTAATTCACATGGCCAATAAGGATTTTAAACTATGAAATTATTAAATCAAAAATAATGTCATTAAGAGAAGATTATATTTGAAATCAATTTATTTGTAAAAATACAACTCTTAAAATGTTTATTATGACAAGGGGAAATAGTTTATACTAGGTAAAACTAAATTGCTTTTGTCAAAATGGTAAAGAATATATTTTTTAAAAATTTTAATTACAATATTTTTTTAAGTGGTAGAATTTTTTTTCTTTCTTTAATGATAAATAATTCTAAATATAATTGCTTGAAAGTTTATAAAATATTTAAACATGAAAAAATAAAACATATGAGCTAAAATACATAATTGTTTTCACTGAGTCTATCATTTAACCAATGTATCAACCCAAACTAAAAATATTGATTAGAAGTTTTCAAAAAATAGTACTTCATAGGAATAAAAAGTACAATTAATAGCATTTTAACTCATATTTTAGCTACAAAATATGTGAATAAAAAGGAGGGTTGATGGCACTACTAAAAGTTTTGATTTGATTGTTATGTAAATAATACAAATTACTTAAAATTATTCAACTTATATTAATGATTTTGAAATGGAATTAATAAGCTGACAGTTTAGTATTATGATATCTAGAACCAGTTGTTTTTTTCTGTTTAAATTATATAGTTTAAAGAATAAATAACACACACACAAATAAAAATTAGTAGCTAATATTTATTTGATTTCATTCTACTTTGAAATATTATCATAAACTTTAATCTCCTGCTATTTTCTTAGAAAAATCTTTTTTCTCTCTCTCAAAGTAGTAGTTTTTGCAATATTGCACAATTTCAATATGATAGCACAAGAAACGTATTACTCAATTCAACTCGATTTAATTTTCCCAAATTAATAATATTTTCCAAAAAATAAATAATATTTTTTTTTACAATATTATAGGCATTTATTAATAAACAAAAAGTTGATAACATATTGAAATGGTTCAGCTAAATTTTAATTTTAACTATATTTGCATTGGATTTTCTTAAAAGAAGAAAAAATATTGATAATGTATGAAATAAATCATATAATTAAACTTGGTTGGAGTGCATTTGATAGATATAACTTAATATTAAAAGAAAATATACCTATGCATTTGAAAAGAAAGATTTTTAATGAATGTTTTTACCAGTTCTTACTTAGGGATCTAAGATGAGAACATTTAACAGAAAAACAAAAGAGATAATTCAGACCACCCAACAAAGTATGGAGAAATGCATGTTGAGAGTAATAAGAAGTGATCTAAAATGAAATATATAGAGAGAAAAACAGTTTTTATTCATATCATTGAAAGAATTAAGAAACTAAACTAGAGTTGGACTGGACATATTTCTAGAAAAGATGATAATAGATGGACAGTAGAAATCTTAAACTGGATTGCAAGATTATAAAAAACTTAGAAAAAAAAAACAGTTGTGAGATGGTTGCATGAAATAGAAAATATGATGGTCTGATGAATAGCTAGAGATTGATGGATTGAACCATCATTTTACAGTGGATCGATTATGGATAAAAATGATGCTGATGATGATGCCATTTATTTTTAGTTATTTGAAACACATTGCTATAGTTAAATTATTAAACAAGGCAAAACTCTCCATACAGTAGTGCCACCCTGTGACAACCAGAGTAATCAATGGATGCCAGAAGGCTTGTGCATAAAATCCCTATATAGTTTCTACTCATCCAATATCCCCAGGCTAGTTTCTGACTTGTGGCCTTTGTCAGTGAGGAAACTAGTCTGGGGATATTGGATGAGTAGGCACTAGATAGGGATTTTATGCACAAGCCTTCTGGAATTCATTGATTACTCTGGTTGGCACAGAGTGGCACTACTATATGGAAAATTTTGCCTTGTTTAATAACAATTATGTGCTAGTATAAGAGATGGTGATCATATGATGTTTAATAGTTAAATTATCTTCTTGAAAAACAAAAAAAAAAACATTATTATATTTTTAAGATTGCTTAAATGTCTTTAGAGATATTTGAAGAGCTTTAACGAACTGATTCAAATACTTAACTACTTCTATCCTTAAATTTTGCATCAAAAACAAAGAAAGCAAATGTGATTTTACTTATGTTGTAGAATCCAAAAAGTATTGATTGTTCAAATTGCTAAAACACTATTCATAGGCATTTTTAAAACTTGATTATATCTATTTATTTATAATTTTTTACTTCTATGTGTATTCAAATCTTAAATTAGTAATTCAGTAATACCTCTGAAGACTATTTATCACCGCAATAATGATAGTGACTATCTGATTCTTTTATATAGTTATGTATGTTAGCCAAGTTACGATGTGCGCATTTATTTTTTTATTAACTTAAAAGAATAGACAATACTAAAAACAGATTAAACGGGATGTAAATATTGACAATGCGAAGACAATTACATAATCAGTCATAAATACAATATGCATTTGATACTACGTCATGATAAAAGTAAAAAAATATATAATAAACCTCTTAACAACCTGGACTACAATTTAAAAAATAAATTTATGGGGAAATATCACTTAAACCTGAGTACGAATGATGTATCGATATTCTAACTGAAGCACGAAAGATAAATCTTTAAACGGAAGGATAAACAAAATCATCCACAAGTAAATACATATAAAGTTAAACTCAGCAAAAACATTATATCCCAGAGAGAAAAAAATATATAACATTCAAGTGCCAAAATATCTACAAGATCGCTATATAAACGCACACATATATGTATATATTCTAATCCTTAATATCAGACATGTATGTGATATTAATAAAATAATGAATTATTAAAGTTCTGAATTACACACAATTTACTAAACTATACATATTTTATACGAACATACTGGCATTGGCTCATACGTAACTTCATTCACTTAGTGTAGAAATATATTATTCAATTTACTTTAATTTAAATAGCTTCAGAGATATGCCTTTTGTTAACTAAATCTCAATTATTTAAAAAAATACACCTTAAGTAAAAACCAAATTTTCTTATTTGAAAATCTTTAAGAGAAAGATTCATAATACCAGATCGATTTTTATACTTTTTTATATTGAATATTCAAAGGAGTAAATAATTATACATAATTAAGTTTAAAAGAAGTTTGTCAAAGGTAATAAATTTTTTAACAAGCATCTGCACCTTTAATTAAATATTCAGGCATATCATAATATAGGTCAAATACTGTGAACTAAATAAAATATTTAAACAAGAAATATTAAAACTAACTTATCATTGAAAGATAAATTAAAATAAATATACAAATCTATACTAATTACGTTGCAAATTAACTATTATATATATATAATACAAATAAAATGTCCATTAATTAAAAAAAATATTGTAACAATAATAAAAATAATAAAGTTATTAAAATGTACAAAAGGTGTGAGAATGGTGTTTTTATTTGCTGTCATAAAAATACTATAAATTTGTTTATAGAGGGGTTAAATAATTTGAATGGCTTGAAATGGACTTAAAGGAACCGAGCAGTGCAAATTCCTAATGTCCACTTCATACATTTTTGTTATTGCAGCTGTTATTACTGTATTTATTCATATATGAACATGGATGGGATGCTCACCAACACACATTAGCCAGCATGGTGAGTTTATTGGTTTTTTACTTCTGAGTTTAAGATGAAGAAACACCATGGTCTTTCTCCTCAGTTGCATGATAAGGTGAAAGAATGTATGTGCAAATGATAAATTATTTTCAATAGATATATACAATCATGACAGACAAAAAAAATCATGGCTCTTATTTCAAAGAGGCTGTAAAATCACCAACCATGGCAGCAGTGGGTGGTCGAAGGCGAAGGGTGCTAAGAATCCCCTGATTATGGACTCAGGCTGCCATTTGATGATTAGGTACTTACAACTGCAGATCACTTTCAAGTGAAGGAAGATTGCAAGAATTAGAAGAAGAACTGTCTTATATTAAATGGGATATTATTGGATTTTGTGAAATTAGAAGGAAAGGTGAAGAGACAAATGATTTAAAAAGTGAACATGCATTCTATTATAAAAGCACAAATATTGGAAATACAAGGGGAGTAAGATTCATTATAAACAAAAAGTGGAAGAACAACATTTGTGGAGATTCATGGTGTATTGGACAGAGTAGCACAATTAGTTAGACAACTTTATAGCAGATAACTAATGCAGATAATTCAGGCTTATGCCCAACAAATTCTCATAGTGATGAAGTAGTAGAAGATTTTTATATGGATACACAAAAGATTTTGATCAGAATAAACAACATTTTAATATTGTTATGACAGACTTTATAGCTAGAATTGGTAAACAAATGAAAGATGACAGTGCTGTAGGTAACTTTGGTTATGGTAATAGAAATGAGAGAGGGCATAGACTTTTAAAGTTTGCTGAAAAAGAAAAATTTTATATTATATATATATTTGACAAAAATGTTAAAAGAATATGGACATGAAAGCATCCAAATAAAGGTACAGCAGAATTGGATTATATTTTGACTTACAGAAAATAGATATTTCAGGATCGTAATGTTCTTAATAAATTTAACACTGGAAGTCATCATCTATTAATAAGAGATAAGATATGTGTTAATGCAAAACTAGAGAAACAAAAATTATTGAGAAAAACAATATTTACAGTTGATATTCCTAAATTTCAGAAACATTCTAATGAATTTAAATTAGAACTTACAATTTGGTTTCAAGTATTAATAGATATTGAACATGATTCAGATTTGAATAAAATTAATATAAAAATGATATACTTTTAAAACTGCAACAAAGATAGCTGGTAGCCAAAAGCAGCAATTGATCCATAAAATCTCCATGGAGACTAGATAATTTATGAAGAAAAGAAAGAATATGAAGTTACACAAAAATGATACATTAAAAAGAATTGAATACCTGAAAGTTTGTAAAATGGTGCAGAAAAGAGTTGAAAATGATATAAGAAGGTATAACTGTGAACTAGCAAGGAAAGCTGTAGAAGAAATAATAAAAGTCTCAAGAATGTAAAACAACATTTTGGTATTGATAGGAAATTTATATCTGCAATAAAACAAAGACGAAATTATTATCAAAATGAGAGATGACATTCTCAAATAGGTAGAAAACTTCTAGCAAGAATTATATAATAATAAAGAACACCCCTATATCTATTGTATCTTTCAAATTGTGCAGAATTTTAAATGAAGAAGTGATACATGCAATTAAATTTATGAAAAAATGAAATGCTCCAGGTAATGATGAAATTATAATTGATATATTAATAGAAGCAGGTGAAGAAATATAATTTTTTTAGCAAAGTTATATACCAAATTCTAAATGATAAAGATGTACTAGATGATTGAAAGAATGAAGTATTAATATTAATATTTAAACAAGGTGATAAAAAAGATATTAAAAATTACAGACCTATCAGCCTTTTGTCAGCTTTATACAAACTTTTTACCAAGACAATTATAACACCTTTACAGAGAACATTGTATTTCTACAAACCAAGAGAACAAGCTGGATTTAAAAGTGGTTTTAGTACAATAGATCATATCCAGGTATAGAGAGAAGTTATAGAAAAAACAAATGAATATGAGTTGCCATTATGCTTTACATTTGCAGATTATGAAAATGCTTTTGATTCTATAAACATTTCTTCAGTGATTAAAACATTGAATGATCAAGATATAGATCCAGAATATTGTTATATTTTGAAGAATATTTATACAAATGAAACAGCAACAATTAGATTACATAATGATACTAGGAAAGCTAACATTGAGAAGGATGTAAGACAGGGTGATTCCTCATCTCCAAAACTTTTTACAGCAGTGCTGCATGAAGTATTTTGTGGATAAAATTGGAAGCTAAAGGAATGAAAGTAAATGGAGATTATTTTAGTCATTTAGATTTTGCAGACAATGTAGTTGTTTTTGAAAATAATGCTTTAGAGCTTCAGGAGTTGTTGCAGGAGTTATCAGATGAAAGTAAGAAAGTAAAACTAAAAATAAATGTTAAAAAGACTAAAGTAATGTTCAATGGATTTTCTCAAAATATAAAAATAAAGATTGATTATCATGTGTTAAAAGAAGTTAACAGTTACAAATACCTTGGTCAGATTATTAATACAGATGGAAACATAGTGGATGAAATTAATCATAGAATTAAACTTGGTTGGAGTGCTTTTGGTAAAAAAATAAAATATGCCTATGTGTTTGAAAAGGAAGGTTTTAATAAATGTGTTTCACTGGTTCTTACTTTTGAATCTGAGACTTGGACACTTAATAGAAGAGCAATACACAGACTTCAGACCACTCAAAGAAGTATGGAGAGATGCATGTTGGGAGTAACAAGAAGAGATTGAAAATGCAATATATGGGTAAAAGAACAATCAGGTGCTACTGACCTCATTGAAAAAATTAATAGACTGAAGTGGAATTGGGCTGGACATATTGCTAGAAGAGATCCTAATAGATGGACAATTAAAATCTTAAACTGGATTCCAATATATTGCAAAAGACCCAAAAAGAGACCACATGTGAGATGGATGGATGAAATAAAAAATTGCACAGGAGTGATGTAGAGAAGAGAAGCTAAAGATCAGAGAAGATAGATTGAACTTGGAGAGACCTTCATTCTGCAGTGGATTGATATTTGTTGTTGATGATGAATAAGTTAGTAAATAATTCTAACAGTGTCATACCTGTCAAAGAAAAAAATAATGTTGTTTATCAAATTTTTGAGGGTGTATGTTATCAGATATTGGTAAATCATGATACAGTATTGAAAAAAGATGAAATGAGCATGAATTGTTATACAAGCATGTAAAAAATAAAATAACAATGATTTAATGACTGCTTCAAATTTTTTGGATCATGAAAGGACATGTAAATATAATTTTAAGTGTCATCTCAAAATTGTTAAGATTCTTCATAAAGAGAGAAACCATAATAAAAGAAAAATTAAGGAGGTCATTTTTATAAATAGAAATAAAATGAATACAATTAATACTGCAATGTTAAAATTCGGACTTCTGGGATTTGTATTGATGATGTTTATTTGCTTCCATTAAGTTTTTTGAATTTATCAGCAGATTACTGATTACATAATTAACCAGAAGTATTTTGGCTGATTGAAAGATTGTATATAATAATTAATTTCCATTATATGTATTATTTTTATTGTTGTTTTATATAGCTAAATTGATTAGATTCTCACATATTGAATTTAAAAGGCAAAGGCTCTATCCTGAAGAAGAGTGAAGAATAATATTACTCAAAATGTTTTATAATTACTAACCTGTGATATATACTGACTTGTAGCAACTAGAGTTTTAATAGTGTATTAAATTGTTCATAAAGAAAATAAACTGGTTACCTTAAATCCAAAATATGATGACAACAGATTGCTTCTGCATAAAAGTATAATTATATTTATGTACATACATTTTCTTATAGAGCTGTTGGTGAGCTCTTTAATAGTTCACTAATGAAATAATTTTTGCTGATGGGTTTAAAATATTACTTGCAAATGGGTGTTCATGTTTTAAGAGAGGGTTTCTCTTAAAATTTTGACTATTAAGAAGTGCATCTGTTTTAACTGCAATATTATATATGTAAAACTGGTTGGCATAATATTGGATTTAATACAGCAATCGACGTTAGACATTTGTTAAGGGATCTATACCCAGAATGAAGTTATTAATGGCAGTTACTAGCCCATGCTAATTAGTTCAACAACATAGTGGCACCTTGAAATTCATGATAACAAAAAAAAGATGTTCCAGGTAAAAGCTGTGCACAGACAAAAATCCAAGACCAAAGACAAAATTATTTTCTGGTTCTGCCCATTTATAGTCACCAACTTGGCAAACACATTTTTCTTTTATAATTAAACAAGTCAACAATTATTTTTTTAATCACACACATTTACAGAATTTTATAGATAAGTAAACAACATGCTTACAGATAACAGCGATCTATCTTAATCCCCAAAAATATATTTGCACTGAAATTTTAAAAATTTGCAAAACATGAAACATAGCTTAATAAAATAAATCTGTTTTTTAAAGAATTTCCCTTATTATTGAGATAAAATAATTTATCTTTTTATTTAAAAAAAAAAGGAATCCTTTTATTATATTATAACATAACTATTTAAAACAAATAAATTTATTTGAAACAAATAAGATTTCTTCATAAAACTAAATTTAAAATTGACTGTATTTTATTTTAAGGGCATATACCTTTATAAATGCACGAGTGTGGCTATAATAGTAACCAAAATTAACTGAAAAAAAAAAAAACTAATCTAATTTGTAAAACCTGAATCCAAATATTTATTCCCAATTACTTTTATTTTTGAAAATGTAAAATGAAGTAGGCAATCTATCTCAATATATTTACATTTCTTCAGTTTTTGTTTTTATGTATTTCATTATTTAAATTTTAGTCAAACATATATAATATTAATATCATTTATTCATCTTATGATAATTAAATTTATATATTGTTTAAATTTTAATTTATTCCTGATTTACATGTATGGTAATCTTTTCAGAATATCATCGTTATCACCATTTCGATTGATTTACTGTAGAATGATGGTCGCTTCAAATTTAAACGAGTCTTTTTGCTATCTATAATACAGCAAAACTTCTTGTTTAATTCCTCAACATCATATGTGGTTTCTTTTTAAGTATTTAACAAACTCTTGGGATGTATTTTAAAACTTTAACTACTCTAGCAATGTCCAGTATTCTCTTAACTCTGTCATATTATGTGAGCAATATTTGTTTTTTCTCTCATTCAGATATTTTGTTTTAGATCTCATGTCTTTCCCTTGTTTATATATAATATCATATAAAATAAATGTAATAAAAAACTAGATTAAATGTACTATGATAAAATTCCAAATATGTATCAGCATTTTGTTTACTATAAGGTTTATTTGAGACTATATTGATATTTCGATCATTGAGGTGTTCATTCTAGAGTTTATATATATATAATAAAAGTAATTATTATTACTAATAATTAATAAATAGAAATATTGAATAATGGCGTTTATCATCATTAGAGTTTTATAAAGTTTCACAAATGTTTTGTTATTTTTATAACAAATTATTATTAGTACAAAAATAACTTTATCAATGAAAAGCATTATTATGTAACATCCTAAGAAAGAATAATTGGTTCTAGTTTAAAAAGTGATCTTCTCCATTTTGATTTCTAAGGAAAAACCTCAAAACAATGTTAACCCAACAAAGCGATAAAAGAAGGCACATAGTGGACTACACGTTTTCCAGTTATGGCATGTTTTCCATCTATTTTGTTCATTACAAATAAAAAATCGCAACCTCCATCTAAAATTAAAAGAAACAAATTAGAAATTTTTTTAAAAAAAGGTCAAATTACAACACCAATAAAGTACCCAATAATCAAACTTTTGCATGTATTATTAGTAAATGACGATGCAAATATTAGCATAATTATCTCCCCCCCTCCCCAAAAAAAAAAATCCAGTATCTCTAGATATTAAAATATAAAGTATATTAATAGTGAAAAAATGAAAAGGAAAAAATAGCAAAAATCAAAATTTCATAAACAACTTTTAGCAAATATTAGTAAATAGTAAATATATCAATGGAAAAATAAATTCACCAGTGAAAAAGTTAAGACTACCCCCCCCCCCACCAACAAAAAACAAATTAGTATTATTGAAACATGTGTCACAAATAAAAAATAAAATTATAAAAATATATATTTTATTATTGAAAACTTGAAAAGTCATTTCCCATGGCAAACATGTGAAGAATAATAAAATCCAGGTAAAATTTGAAAGAGATGAATGGTACATTATAAGAGCGTCATTTGTAACCTCAATGACTTGATCACACTCTTTAATTTAAGGCAGCAATTAAAAAATTAAAAAATAACATTATTTATTTATTTAACTGCCTAGTTACCCACACATTCATACAAATTTTAATAGACTAATCTTTGAAAGATAAACATACTTATGACTATAAAATAGAATTTAATTAAAAATATTTTCTCAAATGATATTTATTACTTGATATTCATCAATAAATAGATATGTCATTTGTAATTCTCCCATATCCAGACAATGTGGATGTCATTAAACTTAAAAAAAAACTTTTGCACTGGAGATAAAAAAATTAAAAAAAACAAGAAGAAACATTTGGCCCAATATATATATATATATTATCTTAGAACCAAGTAAATCACTAATAAAAATAAAATGATAAAAACATTTACAAATATATATATATACATATTACCTGAAAACGTGCAGTCATTTTTCCATGGCCAAATATATGCAAAATTAAAAAAAAAAACAGGTAAATATAAGTGTCAACTGGACATTCTCAGGGTTTCACTTTTGATCTCAATGATTTGGATAAACTCTCTTTTTAAATAATTAATAAAAAGCAGGAGAAAAAAAATATACCGTTCATTCATTTAACTGCTAGTCACTCACATGTAATTAATTATCTATCATTCTATCTTTTACTTATCTATTTATTAGTTGTTAAATGTTTTAACATTTTCTTATTCATTATTTATCAATATTATTTACTTATCTATTTATCTGTTTTCTAAGAAAGAACATCAATCTCCCATTATCAGTCTTTTTTTATGCTTATTTATTTACTCTTTCTCTGTTTATATATCTATTTACCAGTCTCTCTGTCCTAGTTAGAGATTCTTTTGGTTTTGTACTTAAATAATTTTTTTATGCATCTAATCATCCATTTATCTACTTAGCCAACAATTTATTCAGTATCTATCTATCTATCTATCTATCTATCTATCTATCTATCTATCTATCTATCTATCTATCTATCTATCTATCTATCTATCTATCTATCTATCTATCTATCTATCTATCTATCTATCTATCTATCTATCTATTTTTATGCATTCAGCTATACACTTATTTATTCAATTAACCATTATTACATATTTATCCATTTATCTATCCACTACATGCCTATCTATCTATCTACTCTCTATCTATTCACAAATATATCACATTTTTAATATCAATTATTTATGAATCCAGCCATCCACTTAACTATCTATCCAACCACCTATTAATTTATTTATCTATCTAACCATTACATGCCTTTGTTTTGTCTATCTATTTATTCATCTAGTTTTCTATCAGGTGTTGTACTATGTATTTATTTATGCATGAATACATATGTATAACTATCTAACCAACCACCCATCCACTATCTATTTATATGCCTATCTCAATCTCCTATATGCCTATCCATCTATATGTTTATCGATCTATCTGGTTTTAACCATCTATCTATCCATCCAATTTATCTAACTATCTATTTATCTGTTTTTTAATCTATTTTTATGCATTCAACCATCAATTTAATGATCTAGTGAACCATCTGCTTATCTACCTGCATGCATGTTTATCACTATAGTAATTTGACCATCTTTTACTTGTGTATCTATCACATCTATATATGTACCTATCTATTTATCTAAATATCTATGTTTCTATCATACTATCTATTTACCTGTTTCTGTTTGTTTATCTATCAATTTATTCATCCATGAATTTATCTATACATCTGCTCATTCTCCATTTTTTCCCTATGTATATATGACCCTATTGATTTATTTTCTTTAGTATCTCTGACTTTTCATCTATGTATTAATCTAACCATTTATGCATCTATCTATTGCTTTAAACATCCATCAATTTATCCATATATCTCCCTTTATATCTTTTATCTATTCACCCATTGCTTTATATAAGCATCCATTTACCTAACTATCTATTTATTTACCTGTCTATCTATCTGTTATTCATTTATTTTATTGATTAATCTATTGTTCAATCTTTCTATTCAGTCATTTACCTATTTATTATTTAACTATTAATCAATTCATTATCTATCTATCTATCTATCTATCTATCTATCTATCTATAATTGAAATAATATTTTTAACGGTTTATAAACAATTACAAACAATCTTAAAATCCGCAGAAGTACTTTCGGTTACTTTCTAACCTGCCTCAACTGTTTTTGAATTTAATGGCAGTTGAGGCAGGTTAGAAAGTAACCGAAAGTACTTCTGCGGATTTTAAGATTATTTGTAATTGTTTATAAACCGTTAAAAATAATATTTCAACTATAATTACAATATTGTTTTTAACCTGCCTCAACTGTTTTTGAATTTAATGGCAGTTGAGGCAGGTTAGAAAGTAACCGAAAGTACTTTGCGGATTTTAAGATTATTTGTAATTGTTTATAAACCGTTAAAAATAATATTTCAACTGTAATTACAATATTGTTTTTAATTAACGGATATTTTATTTATTATATATATGCTTGTTTTGTGTATTTTTCTATCTATACCTCTATTTAACTATTTACCATATATAGTGCTTTAACTAGTGTTCTATCTACCTACATATTTAACTATTCATTTATTTTTTATCTGACTATTTATTTATCTATCTCCTATATATTTTATCTATTTACATAAGTTAATAGTTGGATAGATAAATAAAATATAAATAGATAAAAAACAAAAACTATAGTTGGAATAGGTAAGAAGGTGGATAAATGAATTAATTGATTGAGGTAAAAATAATAGTCATATAAATAGATGAAAGGAAATATTGATCATTGAATACATTAACAAAGAGGTAGATAGAGATATTTATTGATGAATGCATAAAAATGGATAGATGTACGAATACTTAGAAAGATAAGTAAGTAGATTCATAAAATAATAGAATGGGTGGATAAATGAATTGTATTACTATAAATATATGGATAAATTGATGATAGTTTAAAGCAATACATAGATAGTTAAATGCAATTGAGTAAATTTGTAGATAGATAGAATGTCAGATAGATAGTTAAAGAGAAAAATCAATAGGTAGATACATATTTGCAGAGGAGAAATAAAAGATTAAATAAGAAGATAGACAGATAAATGGACATATAAGTACATAAATAAATATAAAGTTGTTGGATATAGATAGATAGAATAGATAAATAGATAGATGCATAAATTAAAAGATAACCAATAAACCAATCCTTCCTAATAGGATATTGGTGGCTATGGTTATTAAAGAACCAAAGACACCAAAATGTTTGGGAACTGAACTGAGTTCAGACCCATATAACTATATAAGCTGATGGTCTTGAACTGGAAACATTAAAGTGGTTTCAGTTTAAGACTCATAGTTTTGTAGTTAAATGGAGATAAAAGGTGGTTGCTGGAGGGTTGCATTTGATCCTAAGATCTAGATGCAGTGCTCTCAGATCCAAGGCTCCTCACTGATGAAGGCCACAAGCCAGAAACCTAGTCTGGAGATATTGGGTGAGTAGGCACTAGATGGGGATTTTATGCACAAGCCTTATGGCATCCATTGATTACTCTAGCTTGCTGTGTGTGGCATACGTATAGTGAGTTTTGCTTGCTTCAATAAAAAGATAGATAAAAATATAGGGTATACAGATATATAAATGGATAGAGAAACAAGCAAAGATATGTCCAGATAAGTAGATAGTTAGATATTATGTAAGTAAATAGACATATGAATGTGGGATACATGGGGGAATTGTTGGTTGGATATATAAATAAATAAATAGTTAGAAAACCAGATAGATAATTAGATAAGTAGATAAATAGATATATAGATAGGCAGATAAATGTAGATAGGTAGACAGATAAAGATAGATTGACGATGGATGCTTGGATAAATAGTTAGATGTTTGGCTAGATGCATAAATAAATATATAGTAGATTACTAGACAGATAGGTAGAAAACCAGATGGACATATAAATAGAGACCGATAGGTAGATATGTACAGGGTAGATAGATAAGCAAATAGATATGTAGTGGATGGGTAATTAACTAGTAAATATTATATGGCCAGATGCATAAATAAATGAATAAATAGAAAATCACACAAATAGACATGTAGGCAGAAAAAGAATACATAGATTGATAAATAAATAAGTATAAAACCGAATAAATAAATAACTAAAACAGAGATACTAATAGATAGATAAATAAACATTTAGAAAGATAGTAAATAAATGAGAATGCAGATAGATTGGTAAAAGAGAATTAGATAGGTCTCTTCATAAACTGATAAAGAGTTTGGTAAATAATGAATAAATTAATATATTAGATAGAGACAAGTAAAAGATAAATCATTAGATTATTATTAGGTTGATAGACATCTAATAGTTATCGTTGTCTAAGTAGATAAATGAATAAGTGGTGCCACACTTTTTTCCCACTTTTTTCCCCCAATTAATTTTTTTATTTTCTAAAATAGAGTTTGACCAAATCATTCATGTCAAAGGTTAATCCCTGATAATGACTTGTTGATTCTTTATTTACATCTCCATTTTATTATTCTGCAGGTGGTTGACCATGGAAAATGACTTTAGATGATTTCAAGTAATATTGTAAATGTTTTTATCATTTTCTATTTATTCGTGATTTACGTTTTTGATAATAATAATTTGGGTTTTTTTTTGGCCAAATAATTCTTAAATTATTGTTTTTTAAATTTACCCTCTCCTGAGCAAAAGTTTTAATTCATTTTTTTTCTTTAAATTTAATGATAGCCATACTGTTTTAATAAGTGAGAATTAGAGATAACATATCTATTTATTGATGGACACCAAGTAATAAATACTTTTTTTTTTGCATGTGTCAAATGCGTTGGCCGGGAAGTGAACCAGAAGGAAGCCAAGCTAACCACTAGGCCACCAACGCTTAACAATTTTTATAGATTTTTTTTTTCAAATTCTATTCTACAGTCATTAGTACGTTTATTCTTTCATTGATTAGTCTATTAATAGTTGTATAAATGTGGGAGTGGTTAGTCAGTTAAATAAATAAAGGGTGTTATTTTTCAACATTCTTTTTATTACTGTCTTAAAATAAAAAGTTTGATCATCGAGGTTTAAAATGAAGCTCTGAAAATGTGGGAGTTATCTCTTTCAATTTTTACCTCCATTATATTATTCCCCACATATTTGACCATGTGTAATGATATGGCAAACTTTCAGATAATTAAATATGTTTTTATAATTCTTATTCTTGACTTATGTTTTGATAATATTAGTTGGGGAGGGAGGGGTAAGTTAGTTTATTAATCTTTTTGCTGGTTAATTTATTTTTTTATTGATATATTTGCTGTTGACTAATAATTGCTAAAAAAATGTTTCTTTCAGAAGTATTAATTTTTGTTATTTTTTTTTCTGTTCAGTTTGTAATTATTAGTATGCTTGACATTTAGATTTCTATTGATATTTGACTTTTGTTTTATTTTGGTCAGCAATTATGCTAAAATTTGTTGGTCATATAGTAATAATACATACACATTTTTTTATTTTTCATATTTGATTGTCATAGTAATTTGAATTTTTGGTCACAAGATTATGCTGACAAATTTTTAAAATTTTTGCTTACATATTTCTTAATTTTTGATGGAAATTGTGATTTTTTTAAAGTGTAATGCACAAAATAACTGGAACAATGCCCTATACTGTTACGTGCGATATTTTATTAACTAAAGTCTCCCTGAATAATTACGAAGAATAAAGATAGACTTGTCACCCACTCATAAATAATATTCATTAATAAATCTTAACTTAAAGTCTTTAATATCATAATATAAAATATATGAAGGGTATTATCACTCATAATGTGACTGATAGCTTGCAGCATGTTTACATTACCTATATACAATGAGTGTTTTAATTTACATATCATATAGCATTTATATGTAAGGCAGTACATATATTTAGATAATAGTACAATATTGCTTTCATGTGATAGATCCTTGATTATAACACTGTGGGATTCATTAAATTTATTTTTCTGTTCGTAAAATATAAAATTGAACTATAAATGGGATCATCTTTATTCTACCTTGTGAGTTATGGTGATCGGTATAATACATTTACATATATAGTTTCTTTACACTACATATATATCTTCTTTACACATAAATTTAAATATAAATTGACATTTAGATTAATCATAATAGGCAAACATGTCTAAATATTATATATCTAATTAAATTCTAAGCACTCACCATCTTTCAGTAAAAGAAAATAGGGTTTTTCAAAAATGTAATTATAAAATTTTACTTGACATGATGGGTGGAATATGGTGATAAGAAAGAAATCTATTTACAATTTATTTTAGTACAGTTCAGTTTTAAAACTGGGCATCTTTCCAAACTCACATCATTTCAGGGAACATTGAGAGTGGGGAAGTGTAAACAACTGTATATTTTATTTTAACTCCCTCCATCATTCAAGTGAAAATAAATAAAGATAAAATACAAAAAAATTAACAATTGTTGCATCAAATATTTAAAGCCAGTAAAACCTCAACATATAAAATATTATATAAGATTTAGCAGGTTAAAACTGTGTAAATATAAAATATATGTAATTAATTAGAGTTACATGATTTAAAGAATGATCTAAAACATTATCAGCTGGATGATGGATGTCTTCAGAATTCCTTCTTATCAGACTATTGAATGATTTTTTGGATATAGGGATTGGAATGGTGAAAACAGGAGGTTGGTGGTTCCCGATGAGGGATGGGACTTCTGGGTGCCCTCTACCTGATGACCATGGGGATGTGGACAGCAGACTACTAACACATGGCCACAGATACTGTACACATTTTATAAAGCTGAGTCTTCTTATATCGTCTTTCAATAAATGACTTCTATTAATCTCAATAAATAATATTTTTCTACTAATAATTTCTACAAAATACACCCAAATAACTTTTTAAAAATATAAGCTGCTCCTGTATATAACAATGCCTCATTCTTTTTTATATATCCTTCTCATACCCCTGGGGTGCATCTCATGAGTTTCATGATGGATTTCACTGTAGTTTTTTTTAATTAATGCTCCATATTAATTTTACTTCTAAAGTCCTTCTTGCCACCACATAGGTGCTTAAATGTGTTAAATTGTAACTATTTCATTTGATTGTTCCCCCAGATTTGGAAATAAGACACATATATAACTTCAGTAATGGCTTGTCTCCTTTATCTGGCCTATATCCCATTGTATGAAATACTTTCCACTTCTATTAAGTCTTTTTGTAATAAAATCATTTATTTTATTTTTTATTTTTTTTTTTAAACTTAACTTAAAACATCATGTGATTCAAATAACTTTCAATTTTTAAAAGATGTTAAAATTATACACACACACACACGTGCATATACTGGTGTGTGTAAATATATAGAAATATATAACCCATGTTGGGAAATGGTTTTAGGTTTGAACAAATGTGTAGCAAGCATATTTGCATGCAGATATGTACCACTTCAGTAATAATACAAGAAATGGCTATGAATTTCTTGTCAAAAACAATAAAAATGAATAACCAAAATTTTGATTTGATGTTATTAGATAAGAAAAAGGAAAAAAAAATCAATATTTAATGGCTTTTGGAAGATATATGGTTTTGAGCATCTACTAGGTTCTTTTTTGTAATTTTTAGCTCTAAAATCTGTCACTATGTGGAATTAAGACTACAGGAACATTAAATTAATATTAATAGAAGTACTAGAAAAACATATATTTATAAGAATATATCATAAATATAAAAAGTAAGTAAAATTTTTATGGAACTTCAGGGAAAATTTTTCTTATTTGTTTCACATTTGTGTTGAGAATACTGAAGTAGACTGTTCTGATTTGGACCATCATGATAATGAAAAAAACACATGAAAAGATTTTAGAATTAAATAATTTAAAAAATAAAAAAAAAAAATAAAACGTATTCTCTGTTATATATTAAAAGTTTTTTATAGTTATATACAAACTTTTTTATTTGATTTATGTTTTTATTTAATAAACTACCTATAATGTAATATAATATAATATAATTTTTATAATTGAATTTTCATTTGAAGTTTTTGTTCATTAAATTAAAAATAGTCAAAAAAATAAATAAAAATAAATTTAAATCTTTTCCATGGAAATTAAATTAACAGAGAAGAAGACAAAATATTAACTATTTCTCAACTTCACTGTAATGTTAAAATAATTTATAATTTTAATACGTGTATATTTTTTGGATTATTATAGGAGTAATTGCCTAAAACAGAAATCTTTGTGAAAATTTTACAATGACATTTAAAACCAGAAGTACTTATATTGTGAATCTTTTTAAATTTGTAATGCATGGAAAGATTTACGAAATTATAATTACTTTTATTCTTAGTGTTATTAATTAATTCTGTTTTGTGTATTAACTCTTACCACAGTTGGCAATAGATTGGCTCAGCACAAATACACATATATAAGAGCAATAACAAAAAAAAAGGCAGATCTGTATTTGCTAACCATCAGTAAGAGCTCAAACACATATTTGAGTCCTCTAAGGTTAACATTTTATGCACAGAAAGGAATTATATCAAGAAATAAATTAAGAAAGCTTGTTTCATCACCAGTGATGCCAAATCAATAAATAGAAGATACATTTGTTTTGCCATTTCCAAAAAAAAGGGATAGTATAGGATGCAATTTGCATATATTTGCATATAACATTAATAATCTGAAAAGACTATAAATATGGAGCAACAAGGGCTCTGAAAGCGCTAAGTCTTAAAATTAGAATATATAAAAAAAAAGCCTTCAGATTATTATATAAAAAAATTTCACGCAACACATCAGCTTATTATTAATTAGATTTAAGTAAATAAATTATAACCTATCATAAATAACCAACAGGAGAATTTCTTTAGGTAGATTTTAAAAATAAAAGAGCAGCAACCCATGCTGCATTTAACATAATCTTTTCTATTCAGTTATATACTTAAACATATTTCAAAAGCATAAAGAAGAAGACAATTTAAAAATGCTTTAGAGTTAAATTGCAGCAAAATAGGTTTTTGAAAAACATAATTACTAATAAAAATGGTTAACTTCCGAAATTTATAATTTATTCATCAGTATATTAGATTATCTTATAAGACAGGGACTATCATAAGTTCACAATTAGAAGTTGGTTATTACGAATCCTAAATAGTTACATAAAATTTAAAATACAAGATTTAAGTACTTTTTCTCCTGATTAATTCAAAGAAAATGTGAAGTTTTTTGATAATTAAACCAATAAATATACTTTTTGAAAAAGATTGTAGAAGTCTAACTCATTTCCACAATTTGTTTTAACTTTTAAATATGGTCATCATTCTAATTTAAAATAAATACAAGGGAAAAGCCAACTGAACAAAAAAAAATGTGAATTTAGAAATGGGAAAGACAGGACTATGTGCAACATAGCCAGAGTTGAAAAAAATGGACATATTAAGCATTTTCATCATAAAATTGAAGAACAGTATAAAAAATGGGTTTACAAGATACAAAAAGACATATTACTGATATGTGTTTATTAGATAAGTTTAAAATTAATAATGATGACAAGAAAAACCATTAGTGGTGTTTTGACTATTCATCAACAGTAAAAGATTCAGCCACCAAAGGTTGCAACACAGACTACAAATGGACTGCACTTCAATGAAAAACCTGAAAAAGGATACTTAGATATAAAACCATTTTTATAAATGAGGATATAATATGAAATATAATACTTTCTTTGATAATAAATGTGAAAGTCAGAAAGTAAAAAAGATAATGATGATTTTAAATTACTGTAGGAGCAAATGTTTTTAAGATTTACATAAATAATAAACCTAAGCAAGTTGATATTGATTAGGAGTGATATAAAACCACAATAGAAGAATAAATGACCAACATGAAATTATTATATTTGATTAAGTCATAAGAATTGTTAAATAAATGAATGTTGGAAATATCGGGAATTTGGTGATAAACAGGTAGAATAAACTAGAGTCAAGATATTTGGATTATATCAATTTCTGAACAGATGATACACAAATTTAGAGAAGGCTGCTTCTATGATTGCCAGTAGAAAATGTTAACATATTGTAATAATAATAATAATAATAATAATAATAATAATAATAATAATAATAATAATAATAATAATAATAATAATAATAATAATAATAATAATAATAATAATAATAATAATAATAATAATAATAATAATAATAATAATAATAATAATAATAATAATAATAATAATAATAATAATAATAATAATAATAATAATAATAATAATTTTTATTATTTATTTATTTTTTATTTATTTTAGAAAAAAAAAGTAGGAGATAAAATAGAAAATTGGGAAAAAAAATAAAAAAAAAAAAAATAATAATAATAATAATAATAATAATAATAATAATAATAATAATAATAATAATAATAACAACAACAACAACAACAACAACAACAACTAATAATTGAGATAGAAATATCATATATCACTAAACAGAAAATGACATATACATTTAATATATAATTTTACAAGATAGATAATGATTTAAAATAAATAAAAGCGGCAAATAACTTAGCTTTAATGTGAAAAAAAAAAGATTTATATGGATGCTACATCTTCTGGTTTTACTGAAATATCACTGAAGATGATGCAGTAAGAGTTGATGCTTGGAAAAACGAGTCTTCAATTTTATTTTAATTTTTACATTATTGAAAAAAATATCCCCCAAGTGTTTTATTTTCATTTTGGCTAGCATCTCGAAAGTCAGGAATTTTATATGTTAAACTGATCAGTTGATATAAGTTATATACACTTGTGTAGTATGTAATCCGATCTCTAAATATACTCATTGTATAATGAGAGATCATTTCATCAAATGTATTATATTTTAAATATTGCCTAATTCTCAGATAATGTAGCATTAGTTTTATAGAAAAGTATTATTTCTTACGATTTACTCTAAACTTTCCAAGTGAAACAAT
This sequence comes from Epiperipatus broadwayi, assembly GCA_028023455.1. Classification (NCBI taxonomy): domain Eukaryota; kingdom Metazoa; phylum Onychophora; class Udeonychophora; order Euonychophora; family Peripatidae; genus Epiperipatus; species Epiperipatus broadwayi. The sequence goes on along the minus strand of JAQFVV010012441.1, from coordinate 5,659,842 downwards.
TTCAGAATGAATAAAATATATATATTTCATTTATTTATTTATTCATTTATAAAACGTTCATTGATCTACTTATATAAAAATAGTATCAATTGGTTACTTTGAGTTATATTAACCTATTTAGGTGAACATCTTCCTTTCAATTTTGAAAGAGTGAGTCCTTTGTTAAACTTTCTTCTATACCTGAACATTTTCTTTTTACAATTAAATCTTTTATCTGCATAATATATTGATAATCTTAACATTATTTATTACAAATGTAAACTTACACATGATAGGCACTTTAGACAATTAATATTTTACATTTAAAAATATAAAAGTGCTATATTTCTATTTTCATTGTTATCACAGTATTTTTATCAATGGACATCATATATTGAACTGGGTCCCCAGATATGAAGGTTATTCTTACTAAGTTTAAATCCCCTTTATAATAATTTAAAAAAAACACAGGGCTAGACTGGTCCTTCAAGCAGATGGAAGACTACATTTAATAGCATAGGTATCAATTATATCCATAGTCAGATCAAGCTATACAAAGCATAATATGATCATATTTGTTGACCATGGTCCACCTCAACTGCTGGAACAAACCCTGACATCAAAAGCATTTTATTTGTTTTGATTATCAAACTCAGGTGCCAGCCAATCTTATGTTATATAGTCAGTATACTTCAGATGACAGGCACACAATCCAGTGCTTGACATATTTTATGACTAACTCGTACTCTGTCTCATGATCCAGCAAATTCACTTAACACATAAATAACTATACACTAATTTACTGGTGTTGCAGTGACAAGAAAAAGAGAGAGAAAACAGACAAAATAATTAAGCAAACATTAATATTTATTCAAGCACAAACAAATCTAATATAATATAATATAACAATATAATATTTTACATAAAGAAATATAAATGATTAATGATTAGTTTCAGGCTAAATTTTATAATAGTTCTTTGTTAATTAAAGTTCACTTAAAATAAATATAAAGTATCTATAGACAAGTATCTATAGACAAGTATCAAAGTGTCTTTAACTATGTTTTCATGATTGTCAATTCAACTGGTTGGTTTTTTGGTTTTCATCAAATCTTCATGGCTTTCCTTCCAAATTTCTGTCGAATAATGAGAGATAGAGAGAGTATGTGTGTGTGAGTATGTGACAGCTTCTACTTCATAATCTAGACATTGGTTTCAGGAAACAATTCAGGTGGGATAGTTGATGATTTTGATGACATAAAGCCCTACCAAATACTTCTATGGCTTATACAGCTTCTGCATTAAGTAGACTGCAAAAGTAATGACTGGTTTGTTATGATATTTAAAATTATCCAAAACTCTAAATCTGCATTCTATTGCATTCTGTATAGCTAGACACTGAAGTGAATGAATAATACAAACCTGACAGTATAGCAATATTAGTAATAGGGATCCTGACTGACTAATAACAGACATAGTGGCTTTATATATTTTTTATCCCATTGTTTTAATTTCTTATTATTATTTTTAAATTTTGGTTTTTAACTTGAGTCTGTTTTAATTACAATTTATATTTATATTTTATCTAATTGATTTTACATTCCACATTACCTAATCATTTCCTTAGATTAATCTACTATCTCACCCATATTTTACACAGTTGTTTAATTAATTCAATTGTTAGTTTTACTTTTTCTTTATAAGTCAGTAATCTTTTAAAACCAATTATGTTTGCATAAGTTATCTTTTACAAACAAAATTTTATTCATATTGTTCATATTACTTATTTTTAAAAATAATTTTTTTTTAAAATCTTTTGACTTTAGATTATCCCCCAGCCCTGTTAATACTAAACTTTATTCTAATTTATAAGAAAATATAACACAATATTTATTTTTACAAAACTATGTATTAAACAAAAAAACTACTGTAAAACATATTATACTTTCTACTTTTATTTTTATTAATAATTTATTTTTAAATTATAATTATGTAACACTAGTATATATGTTTGTTTTGTAACATATATTTCTTACTAACATTACATCACACACACAGTTTGAGAGGTAAAATGCATTAGTTTCACCCATTATAGTTCTGATATTTTAATTTTAGTTATTCTGTTTGATTCTTCATGTTTATTTATTTATTTATGTAATATTTTTCTATCAAATAAGTGTCCAATTATATAAAGATTAACAAAAACTACAGAGGGAGACATTTCTTACACTGCTCTATTTTACCAGGCCATAATCTATGTTGACTAGCAACAATTATGTGTGAGACCATGAGGGTCAACATGCATCATTATGATGTGTACAAGAAAGGTAAATGCCATGAATAGCAGAATATATATGGTTTATATCTAACTTACACAGTAAACATATAATCATTTATTAAAAGGTGGATTTTATCTATCAGTGGGTTGAATAAGACCATGATTTTCTCTAATGAGTCTGCATCCTAGAAATTGCTGTGAATGGCAGTATTCATCCATTGATCATTCAACTTATATTAAAAATAATGCTTATTATGAAATTTTGGAAATTTTTCTAACAAACTGATTTGTGACTAACCTGTGTCTATTTTCCAGGGTGCATATTTTTTTAGATAAGGGACTGTGACAATTTCTCCCAGCATGTGGGATGGGTTCAGAATTTTTTTACTGGAACCTTATCTTATTGGATGATCCCTCCTGTTTAGCCCATTATCAGTCTCAAGTTTACATCAGCCTACCCATCTTCCTTGACCTTTATTTATACACTCCCCCATTTATGACTATTAACCTATACACAATCTACACTTACATTATTTTTCATCATTTTATTTATTTTATTATTATATAGGTATATGAGCACAGGCTTTCACATGACCCACCACTCTTCATACTATCTCATAACACTGATACACTTGAACACATATATGTTGAAAAGATAAATAATCACCAATATACATATTTCATGCTATACCAGTAATCATCAGTTGGTCCAGATTACCATCTCTACACATATATGCTATAAGTGCTCAGATATATATTAAGATAGCCAAATCTTATACTTTAATGGACAGGCTTCAATCTACTCCACACTCCAACTCTTCAACTGTCCATCCAATTGAAAATCTGATGATGGAATGCTCAAAGGCCATGCTGAGGCTGAGATTTTTGTCATACCCATGTTGACCTAGGGTCAATCTGACCCCTCATGTAAGGACATAATCCATTTAACACATATACAAGGGATGGGCAGACATCTCTACTATGTAATAACTGAATCACACAGGCTTATTATATACCTGTGTCTGTATATGTAATATATAGGGTATGTGAGCACAGACTTTCACATAACCCACCACTCTCCCCTTACTCATAAGACTGATACACTTGAACACATATATGTTGAAAATGTAAATAATCACCAATATACATATTTCATGCTAAACCAGCAATCATCAGTTGGTCCAGATTACCAACTCTACACATATATGCTATAAGTGCTCAGATATAGCCAAATCTCATACTTTAATAGACAGGTTATAGACACAGGTATATAATAAATCTGTGTGATTCAGTTATTACATAGAAGAGATGGCTTCCCATCCCTTGTATATGTGTATGAGGGGTCATATTGACCTTAGTTCAACATGGGTGTGACAAGAATCTTGGGCTCAGGGTAGTCTTTGAGCATTCCATCATCAAATTTTCAATTGGATGGACAGTTGAAGACTTGGAATGCAAAGTACATTGAAGCCTGTCCATTAAACTATGAGATGTGGCTATCTTAATATATATCTGAGAAATTATAGCATATATGTGTAGAGAAGGTAATCTGGATAAACTGATGATTGCTGGTTTAGCATGAAATACGTATATTGGTGATTATTTTTCTTTTCAACATATATGTGTTGAAGTGTATCAGTGTTATGAGATTAGTATGGAGAGTGTTGGATCATGTGAAAGTCTGTGCTCATACACCCTACATATTACATATATAGACACAGGTATATAATAAGCCTGTGTGATTCACTTATTACATAGTAGAGATATCTGCCCATCATTTGTATATGTATTAAATGGATTATGTCCTGTACATGAGGGGTCAGATTTTCTTTAGCTCAACATGGGCATGACAAGAATCTTGGCCTCAGGGTAGCATTTGAGCATTCCATCATCAGATTTTTAATTGGGTGGACAGTTGAAGAGTTGGAGTGTAGAGTAAATTGAAGCCTGTCCATTAAAATATAAGATTTGGTTATCTTAATATATATAGGAGCACTTATAGCATATGTGTGTAGAGATGGTAATCTGGACCAACTGATGATTGCTGGTTTAGCATGAAATATATACCTGTTCAAGTGTATCAGTGTTATGAGATAGTGTGGAGAGTGGTGGATCATGTGAAAGTCTTTGCTCATATGCCCTATATATTACATATATAGACACTGGTATATAATAAGCCTGTGTGAATCAGTTATTTTATTGTATATTTATGCTAAAACATTATTATTTTACTTTTAAATAATAAAATTCCTATTCTACTTGTATTTATTTACTCCAAATATAAAAAATATTCTTATTTTAATGTATTTATCCAACTCTGACTCCTTTATATTATTAACTCTCAAAACCAGACATTTTATTTTATTTGTTTAACATTATTTTCAAATATTTTAAATCAAACATGTTCAATCAACTTCAAAAAGCCCTCAGTTCACTTTAAATTCCACCTGACTATAAAAAACCCAAAAATAAAATTATTTATCTCTGGCCACTTTTTCTTTCTCCTTTTTAATTACATTATATTTTACCTATTATTAATTATTTTTGATTCTTCATATTTTAAATTGTTTGCTCTTGTCTATTTCTCTTCTTACACTGCTTACCAGTTTCACTTATATAACTATGCAATTTAGCATTTAATTTAATTTTTAGTTTCAGGTTTTTTTAACTTTAATTACAATTTTACTTTTTTTTTACTTTGATCACATTGGGTCAATTATGGAGCTTCAGCTCCATGTTGGGTGCCATTTGAACTAGGTCCCTGGAAAATAATTACTTAATTGGATTTATATCATTTTTATATTTTTTCAAATCTCATCATATTTTTAATATTATGGGAATGAACCAGCCCTTTAAACAGGGGGAATAATATCATTGATAGCATAGCCATCAATAATATCCACAGCCAGTTTGAATTATACAAAGCATAACATGATCACATTTCCTGCCCATGCCACCTCGACTGCTGGAATCAAGTCCCTGCCACCCAAAGCATTTTATTTGTTTTGAGGATCAATCTCAGGGATCAGCCAACCATATCTTACATAGTAGGCATGCTTTGGATGGTAGACACATAATACAGCATTTGATATATCCTATGACTAGCTCATACTCTGTCTCAGGCTTCAGCACATTTAATTTAACATATAAAAATAACTATACACATAAATTACTGTTGATGCAGTGTCAAGAGTGAGAGAGATAATAGACCAACTTATACTTAAAGAAACACATTTATTTATGCACACACATATAATTAACATTATATAACAAAAAATTATGATAGAAAATATAAATGATAATTTTAGGCTATTGCTACAATAATCCTTCATTAGTTAAAGTTCATTTAAAATGTTTCTATAGACCATTATTTAAAAGTATCTTTACATAGGTTTTTATTTATGTGAATTTTCCAACTGCTTGGATTTTTGATTTCCATCCTTGGTTCCAGGGCTTGTCTTCAATTCTTTGGCTTAACAATGGGATAGAGAGAGTATGCTGCAGTATTTTTTATGGCTTAGATGTTTGTTCTGAAAATTGTCTCTAGATAACTATAATTGACTTTGCTGAGAACTAGTGCATGAAGTTATCAAACACTTCTAAAATAGTCTAACACTGCATGTTGCTAGATCTCCAGCTTTTGAATTGATGTTGACCACAGGAGTAATTGATTGGCTTACTACTGCATTTGCCATTTCTGAATATCAGGTTCTCTGGTGGTTTGGATTTTCAATGAAAAATTCTGACTCTGCATTCTGCATTTTGTCCAAACTGAATAATAATAACAAACTGAATTACTGATTATAGTCTTGAGAATTACAGATTGCAGCCCCAACTGTATATCACAAACCTGACTAAAAATAACAATAGGCCTATCAACTTTATATACTTTTTTTCTCTCATTGTTTTAATTACTTATCAATTTTTTTTAATTTTGATCATAACTTAAATCTATTTTTTAATTATTTTTACATTTGCTTTAATCTAATTTTTGGTTGGATTAATTTACTATCTCATCAATAGTTTACATAGATTATTAATTAATATAATTTTAATATTATTATCAATCAGAAATCCTATAAACAACTTACATTTTCAAAAGCTTTTATTAATTAAATTTTATTTTGTTTTCACATTTGCTTATTTTAATTTATAGCACTTTATAAAAAAGAGTTTTTAAATCTTTATTTCTAACTTTCTGCATTTACTTATTTTTATATTATAAAAGAAGAGTTTTTTTTTAAAAAATCAAATTTTATTCTAACTTTACATTTTTTCCTCACCTGATCTCAATAGTTTTATTCTCTTTTAAGACATACATATAAACATCCATAGATCACATGACCCTATCTCTTAAGCTTGTAAGTTATAAAACAATGAGGATTGCCAATTCTTCTACAAGCTTTGTGTTAAATGCTTAGCCAGAGCCAGCACTTAAAATATCTCTGTCAGGAAACACTCCCCAAACCCCTGACCATGGTTTCATGCTTTTGGTCAGGGGTTTGGGGTTCCTGACAGATATTTTAAGTGCTGGCTCTGGCTAAGCATTTAACACAAAGCTTGTAGAGGAATTGACAATCCTCATTGTTTTATACATATAAACAAACTTTTTTTTTGATTTTACAAACATTTTAAGCAAAAGAAAACTACTTGAAACATATTAATTTTTTTCCAACTTTCATTTCTATTAATAATTTAATTATTTATTTTTAAATTATACATATGTAATGCTATATTAGTTTTTATAACACATATCTTTCATTAGCATTACTATATATCTATAGAGAGAGAGAGAGAGATTTTGAATTCTATCTCTTTCAGCAGTTATTGTAAACAAAGCTTGTTAGGAGCAGTTGGTAATGCTCCATCTAGTGATCATAAATGCAAACTTAAAGCAAGTTATGAAATTTATAACTTGTTTTGATTATCATATATATATCCCACACTCTAATCACCATTCAATATGTTGAGATATATCAACAATGCCCTTAGTAAATAAATGTAAATTTTAAACTTCAAACAGCTAAACTATTATATATATATAATTGAAATGTTAGTATATCAATATTTAATTTTTTTAACACGGATGAACTCATAAAATATGTTTTTTATATATGCAACCTGTGAAAATCTTCATATCAATATATATATGATTATTGAGAAAAAAAAATTTAAACTTAGATTGTCTTACATTTTTTAAAAAATGTAAAAATATGATGAAGAATAAAAAATAATTTACTAAAAGAAAATGCTCAAAATGCTATCAAATTGGCTATGTTATGATTATGCAGAGATTATGCAAAAAAATAAGGTTAATTCAGATTGATATTTGAACGAAGGTTATCTGAATGTTCTGTTGTAGTCAAACAAACAAATAATTGAAAGTTTTATTGTTCAGAGCTCACAAAATTTGGGAACTGAAAAGATAGAACCATATCATGATGCACTAACTATAAATCTCAGACACTTAAACTCAATAATTGCACCAAACCATGAGTGGTTTTGAAGCCAACAACTGACCTTCCAGAAGAAAAGTTTACTTATTACTCCATTTCTTTACATATACATTGAGCTCTGTTTAATTTAAAGTTTATTGTACCTTATTTAAATTTTGTTTATAAAATAATTGAATGGCTTTATTCTTTCAGATTTCAATCTCAAAACTGAAATTGAGCGATGAATGAATCTGATATTCTACTATAGATTTGTTGATGTAAATAAATAAGTTGGTAAAGGATTGAAGTTATTTTTATTATTAGTGTTGTTATTATTGTTGTTGAGATTATATATATATATATGAATATTTTATGAAAAATGTGATATTTTATACATTTTAATTGAGCCTCTCTATATAAATATGCACTTAGAAGTGAACCAAAAATATTTCTCCAAGTAGAAGACTATAAGCAAGTAATGTAGTTTTAAAAAATATATAAGTAGATACTATGATAATGTTATTACAATTCACTTGATCTAAGACTTGTTTTTTTTTAAATTATAAAAATATGTACATGCATTTAAATCTTAATGTATTGTTTCTCTCAATAGCATTCAATTGATTTAATTAACATTTTTAATTTTTGTTATGAGGTCTTTTAAAAAACTGTTTAACCTCTTTTAGAAATCTCAAAATCAATTTATCTTTAAGTACATATTGTTTGGTCTGGTTATGAATCTTCTTTTAGCTATCACTCATTATGGATGACGAACATGGTAGATGTCTAACTTCTACGAATAAAAATCCCAGTCACATTTTTGTATTAAACTCAGAAATAGAATACAGAAAAGTTACCACACTCATTCACATATGTTTTTATGCAGCTAACCTTAAATTTTTTTATCATATGAGTAATCATATGATAACAGATGCTACAATAAAAATATGAACTTCACATTAGAAGTTTGCAGTGTTCATTTTTCATGTATCAAGTGAGGAGTGAAATTGCTTTTTATACTTTAGAGTGATTTAGTTTTTGCATCCAACTTTTATTTCTATATATATAAACATGCTTATTTTATTTATTTATGTTTTATGATAAATTCTATAAAAGAAAGCATTCAAATCTTTGTTCCAGTTTAATGGCGGCCTCTGAATGCAGATCTCCTGCATCATCTCTCACCTGATGTGAATATATTTGCACTAAAAAAGGAAAAATTCGAGAGAAAATTACAAAACTATATCTGTGAGTACAATCTTTATTATTCTATGCAATTATTTAGCGTGATTTACTACTTTAAAGTAGTTTTGAAACATTAAATTAAATGTTTATAAATTATGGTTAACCGCTAAAATGGACTCTATAATAAAGCAATACTAAGGCCTAAACACTCTAATGGAAAAAATATATATATATACTAACCTTAAAACCTCTGATGACTCCCAAAGTTTGGATTACAACAATAAACCCTCCAAAGAACCTAAGAATAAATCTACAACAGTAGAAAACATTTCAAATAATCAAAATCAATTTCTTTCTTCTTCGACTACTAACAACCCGATAATAAAATCTATGCTAAAATCGAAACACTGTCACATGAAAGGGGAAAATAATTCGAAATTACCTAGTGATTTCCAAATTGTAAATGCAAAGATTGCAACCCCTAATGAACCTAAAAATAGTGGGGAAAATGTTCTAAATGATCATACCGTTAAAAAAAGTATAATTCCTCTCATAAACTCGTGAAACAATGGGAAAACTTTGCAACAGGGGAAAACTGATGATTCCCCAATTACAGCCTCAAACAAAAAAATGAATCACTTAGAGAATACCAAAACTTTACAAACACCATCAAAAACTAATCTATCTCCACTAAATAATTCAGAACTGGGAACAGAACTGGGAAAACAAATTAACAACAATAATTTACATAATAACACAAATCTAAATCTCATAAAATCTCCAAAACATTTAAAGGAAAATAAAAATTCCAAAACTACAATAATTAAATCAAATCAGAAATCGACCATAAACCATAATGATATGCACTCTCCCATTCCAAAACAATCTTCACTAAGTCACCCAGAGCTTGACAAATTCAATATCACAGGCCCTGAATACAGGGATTCAACCCAACTACCTCACAACTCTAAGCATAATAAAACCACAAACCCAATGATGAATGAAATGACATATGCAAACAAGGTCAGAGCTAACATAATGATAAATACACATCATCAAACATCACAACCTGATAAATACATGGAAGCAATTCAACTTTTACAAGAAATAGAAACAGAACAGTCTACATCAAACTACTCTAATCCTCAAACAACATCTACAGACAATCCTACTTGTGATATTCAAAACCATGAAATAATAAATGAACAGTTTAATCAAACCATCCCATTGCCATTCCACAAATCTCTGTTCAACTATTATAATGAATGTTCTCTCATACTTTCCACTACAGATAACTGTTTAAATCTATACACATTCCCTACATCATCACTATATGAACTATACATGGCTGGTGGAAATCGATCCATAAGATCCTCTTTCATCCAAATGAAAGATATCTTATCATCCAGTTCACAAACCAACAAGTTAAAGCTGCCTTTAGAAATAGTCATAAACTCCTAAACAATAAATTTCTTGTCTACATTGACCTCAACCGCCCAGTTGTTTTAACAGGGTGAATTCAAAAATGTACCATGTACTTTGAAAAGGCAGACCTTCAATGCCACTTCAAAGACTATTGCACCATTACCAAATTTCAATACCTAGTAGCAGACAACAATGATCCCACAGTATACATCAACACCGCACAATTTCAGCTAGTTCTTAAAAAAGGAATTCCATCTCAATCAGTCCCATCTCTAATTCAACATGGCGAATCTCCACTCAACATCATCTTTTGTGGCCTTCCACCCCAGGCGGAGAGGCCATCTAAAAAAAGATTGTCAAGAGAGAAAATGCATAATTTGTGGAGAGATTCGGTACAAATTCCACAAATGCGATAGCGATCAAGAAAATCAACATCTAACAAATACATACCCAAGTCTCAAGCAACAATATATCACTAGCAATACCACGGATCACACTACATCATCATCAAAAATTCCTAATGATAAAACTTCCTTGGAAACAGAACAATTTCAACTCACTCCTGAACAGCTGCATACCAATGACAATTGCATATCATTACCAGATACAGCAACAATCAGCCAAACAGACATGGACACTGATGCTGAACAAAGTGATACTACAATGGCCAACAATAGAATTCCACGTAAAAGAAAACATAAAAAAAACAATAACTCTGAACAATCACAAGAAAGTAGCAATAGCAATGAATTTGACAATCTTCGAGATGCAACAAAGACTAATATTCCCCCATCAAATAGACCTTGTGAAAAAAAATGAAGAGACCGTTCTCCAAAAGGCACAAGTTCATATAACCTCACAAATGAAACAAAAACAATAGACCAAGATAACAACATACAACAACTTATTGACTCTTTGTCTCAAAATAAAGCGGCCTCATGTCAACATGAAAATGATAATGAACGCTTACTCATAGACTTATCTCCATCATTGTGGCATATTCCTGAACCTATTCCACCAGACCTCAACTTATCTAAGAACCTAATACAATCTGAACCTTACCATCACCCCACCAATTTGATGCTGGAACAGAATACTATGGTCTTAGAAACTGGATCACAGTCCAATCAGGCAAACTCTCCCACACGAAAGAGCAGTTTCACTAGCAATAATGACTTTCAACATAACATCGATTAACGTCAGAGGCATGAACTCCCTTGGCAGAATCCAAGCATTATCATTCTGGCTTAAGCATAACACAACTGATGTTCTTTGCCTCAATGAAACAAAACTTCACACATTATCTGACCAAAACATCATACAGAGAATTCAAAAATTCGGATACTTCCATTATTTTTGGATACTTCCATTATTCCTTCTCCTCCTCTGCATCTGGTGGAGTAGCAATTCTTTTTAATAAAAAATCTAAAATAACCTTTTTCAAAATAATTCATATAGACTCTAAGTGCCTCATAGCCATTATACAGGTAAATGGATGGACACTTAACATAATAAATGTCTACATGACCAAAGCATCAGATATAATCTATAGAATCATCCACACTATCAACGCGGTCTTAAGAACTAACCCTTTTCCTGCATTGATGTTGGGTGACATAGTCATTAGATAAATAACTTTTAATTCAAACTATTTTTCTCTATGATGTTAATTTTTTTCTTTCTCATATGTCATAGCATCAGCCGGGATGCGAACCCATAACCATCTGCAACTAACTACTTGCTTGCAAGGCTGCTGCAATGACCTCCCGGCTAACAACGCTTGACATGTTAATTTTTATAGATGGTTATCTATTTTCTGCATTCCAATGTAAAACTTAATCCCTTATTATACATCACATGATATAGCCTAGTGTAATACTTTAAGAATTTATACAATTAAGAATAAAGATAAACAAAAACTTTAAAAATTAATAAAACAAATAATTTAATAAAGATAAACATTTAAAATGGTATGAAAACAGCATTTGCATAACATAAATTTAAAAAAATCAAATAACATTAACTAGTTATTCATAGTAATTTTAAGCTTAATATGTATGTACCCTAATAATATTGTGATAAACATCAGTCTAAAATCTACATGAAACTTTTTAAATTCAATATAAATCCATTAAAAGAAACTCAAATATGTCCTTTTTCCAAAAACTGAAATGCCGTTTTCTAATAACTTTAATGATAGAGAAAAACCAAATATTGCATTATATATATTAATATATACTAAATAATAAATAATGAAATGAATAACAACAGTAATAATAATACACAGAGGCTAAACTCTCCATATAGTAGCATCACCAGTACAAGACAAAGTAATCAATGGATGCAAGAAGGTTTTTTGCATAAAATCCCTAACAAGTACCAAGGCTCCTCACTGATGAAAGCCACAAGCTGGTAACTAGTTTGGGAATATTGGATGAATAAGAACTAGATAGGGATTTTATGCATATGCCTTCTTGCATCCATTGATTACTCTGACTTGCACTGGTGTGCTACTGAACAGAGAATTTAACTTCTGTGTAAACATATACAATTCTGTTCCATCTTCATGTTGAGATTTGGCAGTTACATGTTTTATATTGATTTAATCACTTCATAAGAGAGGCAGACTTGCCAGGTAGACTACACTATGAGAGAATTGGCATCAGCTGGTACATTTATGAAAAATAGCCACTTGATTTGGGGGCTAAATATTATGTTAACAAAATATGTCTATATTTATTTTTATGTGAATTACCATATCCTTTTGTTTGATAGTCTTTATCACTTAAATTGCTGGATAATTTTTTTTAATTGGTAGATCTAATTTTCAAATCATTTTGTGTGATTTTAATATTAAGTGCTGGAAAACTAGTGGTTCAACAAATAGTTTTTTTTATGGCATCATTAATGTCATTTTTTAAATTCTATTGTTACATAATTAAATGCATATGTACTAATCAATTAATTTGAGGGAATTTGAACCCAGACTTTAAGAATCCCTTCAGTCATCCATTCCATCTTATATAACAACTGCACATAACTACATAATGTGAAAAACATAAAAGATCTTCAATATACATATTTTGTGCTGAACCAGTACTCATCAGTTGGTCCAGATCACCAGCTCCCAAACATGTATACAATCATTGCTCAGTTTATATTAAGATAGCAAATCTTCAAACTTTAATGGATAAGCTTCAATTTTTTTCACTTTTCATCTCTTCGGGTATCCATATCATTGAAAATCTGATAATGCTAATACCCAAAGACATTTTTTCCAATATTGTTGTTGTGATATTCATGTTGACCATAAGTCATTCTGACCTCTCTCATATCTAAAACCTTAAGACCATTTAAATAAAGTATATATATATATGCTAGTTATAATTAGAGTGGGTGTTAATCCAGACTGTCCATTAAAGGTTGAAGATTACTATCTTAATATAAATTGAGCATTGATTATATATGTGCATGGAAAATAATGCTCCAAACCAACTGATGAGTGATGGTCCAGTATGAAATACATATATTAAAGATCTTTTATTTTTTTCGCATGTATGTGGTCATGTTTATCGCTTGTATAAAATTGAATAAATAACTAAAAGGAGCTTGAACGTCTGGGTTCAAATCCTATCTAAGTACATCTAGATTAAGTATATATAATATACTTGTATTTAAACAATCAATTAATTGCAAATTCTCTAATTAATTAACTGCATATTTCTTTGTTTATTAGAAAATAGCTTTTATTAGCTATTTAACATTTTTTGTATAAATTTATTTCATTACAAAAATAATTTAAATATAATTTTAATTATTATTATGGTTATTTTTTTAAAAATAGAAGAATATAAGTTTTACATCAAACATTTCTTTTTCAACCATTATATATATATTACTTTTAAGGACTTAAAAAATTGTTTCAAATTTTAAATTAAATTGTACTGAATATTGAAGCATGTTTAATATTTTTAATATTAATAATAATTTTATAATTCATAAATAAATGATTATTGTTAATTTTAGACAAATTTTTATATTTTCATTCTAGAACAATTAATTTTTAATAGCACATATATTGGATCAATAAACAACAGAGAATGCATTCATAATGCATTTTCCTTTCTTTCAAATAAATAATTAAAATGCTCCTTCTTAAATATTTTGACTGAAAATTTTAAACTCAAATATAAATTTTGATTGTTCTTTAAATATAATCAATGTGAGACTTGTTTATCTATAAACAGATCACATCCCCTTAACATTAAACAAATACAAAATATCTGTTCAATGACATAAGAATATCCAGATATTCCTCCTTATTAAGTATCTACATATTCTCATGGCTAACAATAATATCCAGTATATTATATCATATATGCAACCATTAAGTTTTAATTCGATCACTCATTAAATTAATCTGTTAGATAATTACAGATAAACTTTGATTCCTATTATTTTTGATAATTAAGATTGGCAATAATCATAAGAATAATTTTACAATAAGGCGTTCTCAGGATAATCATTGATTTTATTAGTTCTTCATACTACCTATGGAATATCAAGAGGCATTTATACCGATTTCCATGGGTAGTGCACAAACAAATTAAGAAAAGCTTACAATTTAAATCTATAATCAAGCCTTATATTTATGTTCTTTAATACTTATTATTAAAATAATATTGTTAACTAAACTATAATTAACACCAATAGTTTCACTAATAATTAATTTATCATTTAATTTCATATTAATAGACACACCTTAAAATTGGCAATGTCATGAATGACTTATGGAATCAAGGCAGCGTGTAATAAGTAAACATCTCTATTAAGAGATGTGTGCTTATTAGTAAACTGTTAGATTGCTCTAATCTAAATTGATTTCTCATTTTAATTTCAACCTGTACATTTTGAGTTCATGTGATGTTGTGACAATAAGCCTAGAAAAGAAATGCAACATTTAGAACTTAAGTTAACTTTCAAAACAATAATTTTAATAACATTATTTACAAATAATTACAATAAATATTCATATTAACAAGTAATTTAAAATAACTGTTATAATAAAGTTGTATACAAACATACTATAACAATAACAAATGAAAAATTAATATTTGGAGTGTTTATAATAAAACAAAATTAATAATCTCCTATAGTATGTTGGGATATTTACCCCCTTGTATATGCTTATATATCACACATCCAGTTTTTTATGAAATAATCATTCTTCCTTTTTTTAAGTTCATAGCCTTTTATTTCAAACTTCAAAATAATAATTGTAATAAAATTGTATACCTGGTGATTAAGTAACAATATAAAACAATTGAGAAAAGATTTATAATTCTGTATGTTTACAAGAAAAACAAAATTAATATTTTTATATTTCCCATAAGGAAGTATCATCATTTTTATTTATCAATTAAATTGTTTGCAAATGTTAAAGTTCATAAGGAGAATGTTCCTTTAAGATTGATGATGGATTTTGGGGGTTGTTATTATCAGAAATCATCACAATTGGTTGCAAAAGGGTTGCAAGATTTGGTGGGTTTTGGCGAATGTACAATTAATTCTACATTTCAATTTGTGCAGATTTTGGAGTCTGCCAAGGTGGTTGATGATGGTTATATGGCCTCATTGGATATATGTGAGTTGTATGGATCAGTGGACCATAATAAATCAATAAGTGTAATTAATAAACTTTTGATGGATTGTAATGTAGACTTTTGTAAAGCCAGATTTATTATGGATGTTTTGGAATGGATTAATGGGGATATTACTGCAAGATATGGAAAGGATCATTATCAAATAAAAAAATGGTTGGCCAATGGGGTTAGCAGTGAGTGGTATTGTGTGCAGTTTATATGTTTCAGAAATGGAAAAACATATTGTGGAGCCATTTATAAGGAGTTATGATTTAATATATAGAAGATATATGGATGATGCTTTTGTGTATGGTTCAAAAGATGTGATAGTGAATATGTTCAATGAATTAAATGAGAGTTCTGGTTTGTCATGGACTATTGAGTTAGAAAATGATGGTATCTTAAAGTATTTAGATGTAAATGTATATAAATGCTGTAATATGTTTGGGTATAAAATTTTTGTTAAACCATTGAATGTAAGGGGTTTTATACATCCATCATCGAATGTTCCTTTAAATTATAAAATGGCTGGATTTAAATGTTTTTTTTATATCGTAATTTGCATCTTTGTAAATTTGAGGCAGATAGGAAAGATAACATTGATAAATATATGGATGATTTGATAGGGGGTGGGATATAAAAAGTCTATATTACACAGACAATTGTGTTTGTTTTATCAAAATTTAAAGTTCAAACATAAAGTGGATATAAATAATAAAGAAGTCAAAAAATGGTTTTCTTTAGCTTATGTGCCACATATAAATAAAAAATTAAAAAATATTGTCAGTGAAGATTATAATGTAGGATTCCATTCCTCTTTATGTTTGAATAGATTAATAAACAAATCAAAGGACAATGTGGAAGAAATGAAAAAGTATGAAGTGGTTTATTCCATTACTTGCAAAAAAATTGATTGTAATGCTATTTATTTCGGGCAAACGAAAGCCAATGTTTTAACACATTTGCAACAGCATATTTATCAGTACAAAAAAATCTAAAAGTAATTTGCAGGTTAATTCTGTTTTTTCAAATCATGAAAGTAATTGTGGTCATGAGTTTTATCCTCAAAATATTACTACTGTGTGCAATGAATCAAATGATCGGAAAAGGAAGTTGAAAGAGGCTTGGTTTATTGCGAAGTCTAAAAACATTATTAATCAGCATAACAGTAGTGTTCCACTGAGCATGCACTGGAATATTAACCATTCAGTTCCAGTATGTTGCCATGATTCTGGTATACAGTACCAAAAGCGCTTGGCAAATTCTTGTTTATAATTATTGTTTTTGTGCTCTGTTTATCACGCTTTATTTGTGTAGAATAATTTTTATTTATAAATTAGTACATGCAAACACATCTTGCCTTCTTAATCATATATATATACAGTGTTAAATACATTATTATACATTTCATTCTAGGATATTGATCATATTTGTTCATTCAAATCACTAATAATATTTAATAACAACATAACTTTTAAATAACTACTGATATCAACAATTGAATTAATTTACTTATTAATTCTAACTATATGTTGATTTAGCCCCCCCCCCCCCTTTATTGTATTAACAATTCTTAACTTAAGACATATAAATACAAACATTAGGAACAAGTTCTCTTTTTAAACCACCAGCTAAAAAAAAGAAACAAAAATAACTTTAAATTTTCCTAGCATTCTGATCATTCCACTCTGTATAAACTGATTATCACTTTTATTTTTTCTTCTTTCTTTGAAGACTCTGCTTATTCCAAGATTCATAAGGCAGTGGGTTATTGCAACAATAATCATTCCTTTTGTTTTTTGTTTAGTAATAAAATATTATTTATGGTTTGCTTTATTCATTCTAGATGACAGGTATTTTCATCTATACTATACAACATGCTTATGATTTCAATAATATATATATATATCATTCACATTTTTCTGTTAAAACTCTATAGAAAATAACATTCCCACCTGTATTGTTCAGAGTTAATTACTTCTACCATCACTTATTGCAATCAGGATTTTATATGTATCTTAATGGCAATGAAGACTTTTCAGCTATTATTAATTTAGTTGTATTGATTTTTAAAAATATATACTTAGCCGTTTCCCCCAGAAATTTACCTTTCTTTTATTTGTCCTTGCTGAGTATTTACTGTATTTATCTATTTCATTTTGTTTATCGCTGAAATTCATTTCCAACATGGCATAATTATCGCTCTCTTCCAGTGAGTATATGTGTCCATATTTTTTTAATATGCACATTTCATTCATCTCTGATTATTTCCTCAATCTATTAACTTTCAAGAGATTATTGGGAATTATTGACTATAGACTTGACCAATAGAAAACGATTAAGTTATTCCATTATTTTAAACATGAAGCTTATAATTATCCAATATATAGATGCAGAGTTAAAATTCATTATTTTTTCTGTTTGTAAATAATAATATTTATTGAATTTTTATTCAACTTTTTTTTAAAATATATAACAACAAGAAAGAAAAAACCTAGATACTTATTTTTACAATGGAGGAAAAAAAATTTTTTTCTTTGTTTTCCCTCTATTTTTCTTCAATTTTATAGTAAAAGATTGTTTGACACTTAGTGATTGGTGGATTTCCCCCCCACCTTTCTGTTAGAACAACATTTACTTAGTAGCAAGTATTTGATCTATTTTAAAATGACAATGGTTTTGCAATATTTTTATTTTTTAAAATAATACTTTTTGAAATTAAACAAAGATACGATTTACTGTTTTAATTTTAGACCAGTATTTTGTAAAATTGATAAATATTTACCTACTTTTAAATATAATATACCGATTTGACTATAACAATTTCTATTTTTAAAATTGAATGTGCACAGACAATAATTATTGGTCTCTATAATGCATCATGTTTACAAAATACAATTTGATCTTCACTGGTTTTAAATACTGACTAATTTCAATTGTCCATCTATCTGCATATTTACAACTGTATAGGTTATTATTTATATGTATCTTGAGTTAATTGTTTTACTTATCAGATCCTTTACAAATTTCTATTATATAAACCCAAGTTCAAACCCTATGATGAAATATGTCATTATTATCTTCTTTTTTAGTTTAATAAATAAATATTATTGGGTTTAACAAAATTTAAAATAATACAATAAAATTTTATTTTAGAATAGAGTTGACTAATAAAAAGTGCACAATATATATATAAGAAATAAAATATCCATTAATTAAAAATAATATTGTAATTATAATTGAAATAATATTTTTAAAGGTTTACAAACAATTCTTAAATCCACAGAAGTATTTTCGGTTACTTTCAAACCTGCCTCAACTGCCATTAAATCCAAAATTAAACATTCATGTCATTTAATGGCAGTTGAGGCAGGTTAGAAAGTAACCGAAAGTACTTCTGCAGATTTAAGGATTATTTGTAATTGTTTGTAAACCGTTAAAAATATTATTCCAATTATAATTACTATATATAAATATATATTAAATATTTATAAATACAGTAATTAGATAATTAATTTTTTTTTTCCACTTAGGAGCACTTTCGATTATCCTAAAGGCTAGTCTTTCCACAATTCCCATGATCTTAATATTTTCTGCCTGCTTGTTAATTAAGTCATGTTTTTATTTGTATATTAGCATAGCTTCTTTTATTTTTTATTATTATTATTTTTTTCAATTTGCAATATTTTTACATTATTAAAATTGAAGTCAAAACCATAAATACATGACTTATTATGGTCGTAAAAAAACAGATGCTGAAATATTATTATCTACTTTCTAATTTTGTTTTGATTTCTGGATCTGTTTTAATAAAAGCAAGTGCTCTTTAGTTCTTTTTTCCAAAATATATCCTTATGCACCTATATATCCACTACTACACCTACATATTCATTTATAAATGACACTATTTTTACTTACAAATGAGGTTTGATCTTTAAAGTTATTTATTATTATTTTTAATTGGCTTATGAAAAATTTCAGAATAGTTAAAAATATAAAAATTATAATTTCCCTAAGAGAGGCCTCTTCATTATATTCTAAATGTTATGGTTTGAATTAAATTTATAAACTAGAAAACCATAGTGGCCTACTGTATGTGTTATAGGTTCTTTCACTCATCTTTGTCTAGATATCTAGCCTAATTTTTACAGCTATTGATAGATAAGATTCCATCCAAAATTAAACATTCATGTCATTTTATTTCTATAATTAAAAAGATAAAACTAATGAAAACTGATTTATTGATTAGTTTTGATGTTACTTGTATGTTTACTAGTATTTCTGTTGAAGATGCTTTATCTAAAATAGCTCAACACAATAATTTGCCTGATTTTATTATTCCATTAGGCAAACATTGCCTTGAAAATACATTTTTATTTTAGATTTTTAAAAGTATAAACAAATTAAAGGACTTGCTATGGAATTTTTAGTGCCACCTATAATTAATGATCTATTCATAAATAATTTTCAAAGTCAAGTATTAAATGCTACTACTAAGAAATATTATATTTAGTACAGATATATGACTGATACAATTGTTATATGGCCTCATGGTATTGATGCTTTAAACTCTATTCTTGTTTCTCTTAATAATTGGTATCGTAATATCAAGTTTACGTGAAGGTTGAAAATAACAAATCATTTTCTTTTTTAGAAGTTTTTATTGCAAAAAATGTGATTTTTTTTATCAATATTAGTTTATAATTTAAAAAAAAAAAATCAAGTCAGATGTCACATGACCTAATTTAATAAGCTTGTATTTACAAATGTTATATATAGAGCTTGCAAACTAAGCTCTTAACAAGCATTGCAGAATATCTCCAACCCAAACCAGTTTTGCTACTGGTAGCTTCAGTGAAGTGCTAGGATATTCAAGCATTAGATTAAAAATAGCAGCATAATGCCAGCACTTTATCTAATGTATATCTATTAAGTAAAAAATCTGAAATTTTCAGACATCCATATGTCTTCCAATTCAGTTATCTAACTTAAATATTGATTTATAGAAAATTCACACCCACAATTTTAATTTTCATCATTAACCTGTGCACATATTTTCTGTAACAAAAATTTTTTTTTCACTAGAGCTTGTAATTTGTCAGATAAAAGTGGTCTTATTCAAGAAATAGAATTAACCAAAAATATTCTACTTTTTAATGGTTACAATAAAAACATCATATATAAGGCATTATATAGCATTAAAACTAAATAGAAGAAAGAAGATAAAATTGATAACTCAACTAGTTATTGAGTGGGTTTATCTTTTATTAAAAAAAGTTACTGATAAAAATAGTAGAAGACTATCTAATTTTAACAAATAAACTAATCTTTCCACTACAAAAACACAATGATTTTTTTCTGTAAATCTAAAGACAAAGTAGTTTTGCAATACCAAAGGTTTTATGAAATTTCATGTTTACAGTGCTCAAAAAGCTATGTAGATCAGTGTAACAAATGAATTAATGTCAGAATTAATGAACATAAAAAGGTGTTTAATCAGATAGTTAAGTATATCAGCTTTTACTTCACATCTTTTAGAAGTTGGTCACAAACCTGATTTTGATAATACTAAAATACTATCTAATATGGAAAATTATGATTTGAGAACCATGTGGGAGTCAATTGTAATATTAACCAATGGCTTGATGAAACACAATGTATTCCAACATTATGGAGACCACTTATCTTATTTAATATAAACTTGAAATCAAGAAATGGTGAAACTGAAGAAAACAAACATTTTGCTAATCAATATATTCCGAATGCTCAACTACTTCACACCCATTACTATTTGATATCTAATGCTTTTTGTTTGAAAAGTTAACCTTGCCAATGGTGAATGCTATTTCATCAAAACATTGGCAATTAATCAGTAGTAATACATGGTTTAACCATAAAGCTATGTTATTTACCACATGTAACAGTGAAAATATCATATACACATACAGACACACACACACACACATATATATATATTACTATTTGCGGGATATTCTGTGTAGTGAAAAAGCTAAATGTTGACGTTTCAGTACAATATCAAGTACCTTCCTCAGAAACGTCAGCATTTAGCTTTTTCTTCAAGCCGCCATATTGAACTTTTTAAAATACTGGCCTGATACACAATTTTCACAATAACTTCAGTTTTAATTATGTTAGAGCAAAAACAATTACATTGCTAGAAACTAGAAAAACTACGGAAAACAATAAGCATAAAATAAATAGTGATAACTATATAAAAAATAAGGAAAAAAAGAAATTTTCACAGCCGAAATAATTATTATTTTATTGTTTGTTCATAATTTGAAAATTAACATTAACTAAAATGCAAATTACATCTTCAGTGATAATTTCTTTGTATTCCTCACAAAAAAATCTTTCTAAAGATATATAATAAGTCTTACCTGAGATAATCCATAGCTTTACAATGTCCGAAAATGTTCCTATAAGAGTTCTTCATTTTTATCTTCTACCCCAACTGTTGCAAATTGTCAAGGCGCCTGGAAGAAAAGTGTTCTCCCTAATAAAAGATAAAAAAAAAAAAAAATTAAAATTAACAGAATATAAAAATAATGAAGAAAGTGGAAATATTATTACTTACCATTATAAATACAATAAAAAAAATAAAATGTCATCATCATCATCATGGTACAGGTATATGTATATTATAAAAGTGGCGTATATGTATGCATCATGAAAGTTCTGCTAATGGTTATGGGAAAACTCAAAAGCCTGATAAACAAGATGCAGTGTTTTGATTTTAGACTTTGGATAAACCAACCTTGTTTATAACATCATCATCATACTGAATAATCATTGCCAATACAGAAAACAATTTACAAATTTCTCATTTCAAGAGGCAGACAATGATTACTAAAAAGGTTCTATGGCAGATATTTATATAAAAAAATGTTTATATTCTACCTCTTTCAAGATAAGTCTTCCAGAAAAGCATACCTGTTCATATATGCTAATATAAATATGCAAAATATTTCATATTACTCAATATTATTATTAATAAAACATAATTCATGCCAGATCTTGTTTACCAATTGGCAAAAGTAATCAGTAATGAAGCTGTTACAAAATTCTAATAAGGAAGGCAATCAGGCAGTCATATGCCTATAAAGTATAAAATGAAGTTAGTAAAAAACCAAGTTAATAAAACAACAAATAAAAACTAAAATAGTAAAACAAAAACAATGAAAACCAAGTTAGTAAAACAAAAATTAGTAAAAACAGAATAAAAAATTTACTGCATTATATACAATCAATTTGCTAGAGAGGAATAAATTGTAAATAGTCTTGAATCAGTGTGTCAACCATTCATCCATTGTGCTGGTAGCTAAAACAAACCAACAAAAAAAAAATAATAAAAACATTACCTTTCATATGTGCTACCTATCACAGAGTAAAAAATCAGTCATACAGGTTGAATTCACCTAAAATATAAAATCAAAAGAATATAAAAAATATTTCTGGAAAACAATAAACAAAAAAAAAAGTAAAATACAAATGTAACTTACCCATTAGAACTATTCAAAAGTCATATCCCTCATCTGCATTTAAAGACCTTCAGATTACGTGTTATTTCCAATCCCAGCAAGTCCATTTGTGTTGAAACTGCAGCTCATGGTTGGGGTAAAACTGGTACAACAGGATTTGAATCACTTGCTACATTTTTAGTGTGATAAAAAATAAAACATCCTCTTTGTACATTGTTACAAATAGGTACCAGTCCACATTCCAAACAGCCACAGTAAGTTTCATGTCTTTGTCTTTTTTTAGACACACAACACAACGCTTCTTTATGGGAATGTTATGGTGACGAAGATCAACAAGTGTATGGTTTCCATGTGATCGCTGTGCTAGATGTGGAAATACATGTGATTTTGGTGCATAGTTTATCTTTGAAGAAAATCCATCAATCAGCATGTTAGATAAGGTCCTTCGAAAATCTAGATGAGTCAAGACAGTCAAATTCTTAGATGAACTATAAGTACAATACAAAATATATGCATTGGAAATTGCAGTGTCAAAGCAATGCCAGAATACTCGTAATGGCCATCGTATAGATTTTCTGTCCCAACCATATTGCATTCGCTTTTGATTAGCTAAGTCAACACCACCCATGTACTTGTTATACATTTTTATTGCAGGTGGACATGAAACTAATTCTCGCGATCCACTTTTACTTCGTCGGGTAACAACAGCATCTCCAGAAGGTGCATAAGCATTTGTGATCATAGCTATTGGCTTTTTGTCCATCCATACTGAAAATTGAAGTCCACTATCTTTGTCCAGGACAAAATGAGATTCTCCTCTTTTCATTTTTTTATTACTATGCAATTCAACAATGCGCTTTGGAACACCTTTTCTTTTTACATTCATTGTTCCACAGATATACAATTTATTTGCATAAAGTTCTTTAGCTAGTTCCACGCTCGAAAAAAATCTGTCACAGAAAATAATGTGATGTTGTTTTGCAAGATGTGGAAGAACTAACAACTTCACAGCACGAGTACCAAGGTATTGAGAAGCATTTGAAGATGAGTCTTTGCCCTTATACATATCCATGTGGTACACATAACCATTATGACTATCAGCGCACACCCACCATTTGAAACCTCTCTTTACTGGTTTAGATTTATCATATTGTTTCATAACATTGCGACCTGTAAATTTTGTTATTGCCTCATCAACTGCAATCTCTCTGTGCATCTGGTATGCAGCTTTGAAATTTACATTGCATTTTTCTACTATTGGTCTAATCTTATAAATTCGATCAAAATCTTTACTATTTACCTTCGGCATTTTTTTATTGTCATTGAAATGTAAACATGATAAAATATTAGTAAATCGTTTACGTGACATTATGTTTGCAAAATACGTTACTCTTATACTAGGATCGTTACTCCAAATGTCCTTCAATTGGATGACAGGAGCTTTGCAGGAAATTCCTAATGCCATCCCAAGAAAGGCAGACAATTCACGATCTGTTACATATATCCAATCACTTTTACATTTTTCTTTAGTAGCATATTTATTAGTTTCTTCGATAATAGTTGATAAAAGTTTTTTATCAAATAACATTAAAAAAAAATCTAAAATTGAATACTTACCTACTATAGAAAACTTCAAACCTGGAGTTTTAGTAAAATTCTCTACATTCACAGGTTCGCAGGTTACGTTCGGAAGCACATTACTGTTACTAGATGAAGGGCCTGGCCTATTGATATCGTTGGGAACACTTGTTGATGGGCCTGGTGTATTGATATCATCCAGAAAAGCACTCGTAGTTTTTTTCTTTTTGGCTGGTAAAAGAGTTTCTTCTTCTGATGACGAAAAATATTCTTCAAGATCACTACAACTAACACTATCCTCGGAGTCAAAGGGCTTAGATGGGACAAATTCATCACTGCTGGAATAATCCGTATCGGAGGCCATCATGTCCCGTTCATTTATTTTGCGTACTTTTCTTTCCGTTAATCTAACAAATTGTGAAAAAAATTTAAAAAAAAATTGACCTTATTCGCAAAAAAATTAATAAAAAATTTATTTTTTAACTTAGAGAAAAATGGCGACTACCTACGAAAAGAGGAAAAAACAACGAAGAGAATTATGGTATAGGCGCATGCGTAGTCCTTATAGTTTTTCCGTAATTTCAAACAGAAAACCGAACTTCAACAAACGAACATTAACGAGCGCAATCGTCGCCGACAAACCGGAAGTAGTTAATCAGATAGTTAAGTATATCAGCTTTTACTTCACATCTTTTAGAAGTTGGTCACAAACCTGATTTTGATAATACTAAAATACTATCTAATATGGAAAATTATGATTTGAGAACCATGTGGGAGTCAATTGTAATATTAACCAATGGCTTGATGAAACACAATGTATTCCAACATTATGGAGACCACTTATCTTATTTAATATAAACTTGAAATCAAGAAATGGTGAAACTGAAGAAAACAAACATTTTGCTAATCAATATATTCCGAATGCTCAACTACTTCACACCCATTACTATTTGATATCTAATGCTTTTTGTTTGAAAAGTTAACCTTGCCAACGGTGAATGCTATTTCATCAAAACATTGGCAATTAATCAGTAGTAATACATGGTTTAACCATAATGCTATGTTATTTACCACATGTAACAGTGAAAATATCATATACACATACAGACACACACACATATATATATATATTACTATTTGCGGGATATTCTGTGTAGTGAAAAAGCTAAATGTTGACGTTTCAGTACAATATCAAGTACCTTCCTCAGAAACGTCAGCATTTAGCTTTTTCACTACACGGAATATCCCACAAATAGTAATAATAATATGACATCTTTTATCCGTGAAAATATTAGAATTAACATATATATATATATATATATATATATTAATGGGAAAATGTATTCTAAAATATAAGAACAATATTAATGAATCAACGTGATTTCATGAATAACAATATTCCCCTGTCCAATGCTCCAAAATGCAATGGACAATTAATCAAATAATGGATTAAAATCTGATTGACATATGAATGTCCATGGTATTTGAGCTAAGCTAAAAAATATAATGGATAAATGATGTACTTAGACATTAAAATGTCTACAAAATTAACCAATAAATGAATTAATTCATAAATTTATTGTATGATAGTATGGATTTACATTTACAATGCACCCATAACTTTGTAAGATACCAATGGTTCATAATAAGTAATTTTTGTTTAGCAAAGAAGATAAACTTTAATAAATAATATTTTATTTACCAATGAGGTACAATATCAGATGAACACTTAAATATTGTAATTGTAAATAAATTGTGTAATAAAATGGTTACATAATAATCATGCAATAGGCAAATCAAAGTATTTAGTTATAATAATAATAACAACAACAACAACAACAACAACAACAACAACAACAACAATAATAATAATAATAATAATAATAATAATAATAATAATAATAATAATAATAATAATAATAATAATAATAATAATAATAATAATAATAATAATAATAATAATAATAATAATAATAATAATAATAATAATAATAATAATAATAATAATAATAATAATAATAATAATAATAATAATAATAATAATAATAATAATAATGTTTTTTGATATATCACTGTAAGGGACTTAGGCAAATAAGAAATCTGATAACTAGCAATTACAGGAAGTCTAATGTAACAATGCATCAATTAATTTCTGCATTTAGAGAGGGATTAACACCGAGTATCAGGGCAGCAACCTTTGTGCTATATGCATACTGGTGTAATAGATGCACCTTCCTAATTGGTAACAATTCCAGGAGGCATCTAGCTACTTTTTCAAATAAACTTGCAATGATACAGAAAAGAGATAAGACACTGGCAAGACCTGACATTTATACAGCAACCTGGTCATTACTTAAGATTAGATCAATGTTATAGTGACAAAAATGATAAAACTTTTAGGAACCGGTATAGTGTGTTTTTTTTATTTTTGAAAACCTGAAATTTTGCAACATCAGTGAATTTTGGGAATAGGACACATTTAAAAGAAACATAACACCAGTAACACCAGTTTGAACATTGTAAGTTGGAAAATTAAACATTATAAAGAAACTTAGAAGGATACGCATGAAAATTGTGTTATAACATTTGGCAGAATAGACAATCCAGGATATTATATGTAACCACTAATGTTGTATTCTTTTGAGACAATAAAGGCCTTTTGAAACATCATCATCATCATCATCATCATTATAATAATAATAATAATAATAATAATAATAATAATAATAATAATAATAATAATAATAATAATAATAATAATAATAATAATAATAATAATAATAATAATAATAATAATAATAATAATAATAATAATAATAATAATAATAATAATAATAATAATAATAATAATAATAATAATAATAATAATAATTGAAGTAAACCCTAACTTATCGGGGTGGTTTTAGACCAAAATCATAGTTCTAATTTTACCAACTGCAATCAAATATATTATGTATTTTTATAATTTACATCAGTAAAGTGTTGACTGATTTTAATGATTACTTTTAAATTCAATCAACCCTAAGTATTGTCACACTTATTATTTAAGTAATATAATATTAATGTCATCTATTTTTTTATTACTTTTACAATGCTTGTTTACAACCTAAGACAGTTTCGATTGGCCCAGCTATTGTTGGGGAAATCAAAACTGTCTTAGGTTGTAAAAAAAATATTGCAAAAGTAATATAGACAATAGATGATATTAATATTATATGGATTTGGCAATGTAATAGGAAAGCTAAAGTTATAATATTTAAGTAATACAATAGGTGCAGTTTAAAAATTATAATTGGGCTTTGTAATGTTATAATTGAGTATTTATTAGTCTGCATTCTGAATAGGTTATATTTATCTGTTTAAGGAGATTTATTCAAACTTCTTTGTATTAATAATTTCAATGCTTTTGGTCAAATTGCAATGTCTAATGTCTACATAACTATATCAGACTATAAATAAAGGTGGGATTTCATGTTTATTGTTAAAAGATGGTTGCCTTGATAATGGGTTGAGATTGTTGATTGTTATTGGTATTGAATTGTTTAAATGTTGACTGATTTTAATGATTAAGATTTTATTTTACAAAAATTCTGTATAGACATTTCAACTTGAATTAGTGTTGTAGCATTCTGTGTTTTTTTAATTGATTTCTTTTATTTTTGCTTTCAGTCACAATCAGTATTCACTTGTTTTCCATATTTTTAGTAGAACATAATCAGCTGTCAATGTATTTAAAACATACATTGTTGATAGTTCTAAGTAGATTTTGTATGAGTGTCACATAGTTGAATTTCTTTAGCTACTTCATGAGCCAAAAACAATCCAGTAAATCAGTTTCAATCACAAAGAAAATAGTTCCTAAGATTTAACTAACAATGCATGGAAATTTTCCTGGAGTCTGAAAAAAATTCATGTTAATTGCACATTAGTTGAAAGATAAACATAATGAAACAGTAAGAAGACACAAGAAAAATAGAAAAACACAATAAAATACAAGCTGAATTCTATTGCCTGCTATTTATGTCATAGTTTTTTTTGTAAAAAAAAATAATGGGTGTAATTAAAATTAGGCTGTTGTAAAAAATACTTCTACTTTAATCAAAATAAAAGCTTAAGCCATGGAATAAAATATAAAGGCTTAAATAAAAATCTCAAAATATTTTCAGAATAATTAATTTTGATAAAGTACAATAACATACAAATTTTCTTTTCTAATTTCAATTGATTTTATATAAAAATTTAATGTAGAATCCTATAGTTTTTTTCTCTTTTACTTGAACGTCATTAATTTGAACATTGTTTAAATATTTTTTGTTACATCCTGTCTAAAATATCAACTAAAATCAATTGTAATATATAAGGGATTCAAACTCAGACTTTCACACAACTCTCAACTTTCCAAACCATCTCATATTACTGACTCACCTGATCACACACATGTTGAACTCAGACTTTCACACAACCCTCAACTCCCCAAGCCATCTCTTATTGCTGACCAACCTGATCACGCACATGTTGAAAAGATAAATAATCAAATATTTTTTCAACATGTGTGTGATCAGGTGGGTCAGCAATATGAGATGGCTTGGAGAGTTGAGGGTTGCATGAAAGTCTGAGTTCGAATCCCTTATATTACATATATATCTATATGTTCAGGTGTAAGCCTGCACAGTGTATTAATTTAAAATCAATTGTATTTAAACTTAAATAAGTTTTAAGTAAACCTAATGTGTGTTTGTCTACTCTCTGTTCTAAATTAAAATGTAACCTATAAGGTGAGAGTTTTTAGAGTTTATAAAATTTGATTGTAATAGTTGAGATTAGGAGATATAATGTTCTGAAGAAGATTTCTGAGGCAATCGAAACTGTAAACTGTAGAAAATGGTGGACAATAAAGCATTGTAAAAGTAGTAAAGTGTTTGGGCAATTGAGTATTATGAGGTGATATTTACTTTGCTCTATGTATTCGTTAATGTGCAACCTAATGTTTGACCCTTAAAATAGTCTTCCCATTGCCAACTACCTAACTAAATTTGAAGTGTTATGCTTCCATTTTAAATATATGTATATAATGAGCGTCTATCTCTTATATTAATACTATAAAATTAAGTATTATATATTAATTAAATAATAAATATATTTATATAATTATAAGCATTAAACTTTTTGACATATTACATATTTTTAAAATAAAAAGACCACATTTCTAACAAAACTATTGATAGACATTCTGAATAAAACATTTTTTTTTATTTCCTTTTGTGATAAAGTCTTCTATTATACTTTTAAAACTTGAGATAATGCAATGATTTCAAACACATCAAGCTGATGTTGGATTTGATGCGGTTGAATGTCTTCCAAGCTACGCTGACAATTGGTCTTGAAAAATATTGTTTATTGTTATATATTTTGTCAGAAACGCTGCGGAAGTAAATATACATATATAAAATTGCGTTTTCATAAGTTTTAATTTCTCGAAAAATGAATAAGAATAAAGTATTGAGTTAAAGACCAATAAAAGACGAAAAATATGACTAACACAATATTTTATTTTTTTTAAAAAAAATGATATTAATAAAACTATTGTAATCATATTAAAGGTATAAAACGGCGATGCTTTGTATATATAATGTTGAAAGTTGTCACTTTTAATTTACAAACTTTATGTATAAACATAAAAAAGGAAAATGTATATATGCATAAATAAATATGCACATAAATTCTTTATAAATTTGTAAATTAAAATTGACAGAGACAAATATACGTAATAGAATTGTTTTACATTTTATCTAAAAAATATGTATTTGAGTATTAAAAAGATATCGTATTGTCTTGCGTTGTTAGCCGAGAGGTATCGCAGCTGCCATGCAAGCAAGTAGTTGGTTGCAGACGGTTGAGGGTTCGCGTCCCGGCCGATGCTATGACACATGGAAAAAAAAAAAGATATCGTATTGGTAATATATATATATTAAATTAAGAAACTTATAATAAATAGGTTGCAGAAACAATTTAATAGAAAAGGAAATTTTATATCCAGCATTTGCCGAGTGTGGAGTCTTTGCACTAAAAAGGAAAGTACGTTATATTACGATAATGCCATATATTTGTTCACAATCAGATATCAATAATTACGTAACCCAGTCAAATTATTCGAAGATCTTTTATCGTCGATTAAATAATAGGTAGAAACACATTTATTGACCGATAAAGGATGGTTGGTTATACTAATTGAGGGCTATCCTGCTAAACATTTAAACATGAAGAAAAATAATCCATTTATCCACCACGTGTGTTTAATTGGATTCTCTATGGCAGTTTCTCTTTGAAGAAGAATTAAAAGTATACTTGTAGGCTGAAAATATATTCCATCATTCTTCTAATAAAAAATCGAAATGCACATCATGAGCATAGAAGGCAAGATTGCTAACTACTAAATCGCAAGATCCTTCGGGAGAATATTTGTAGTTATAGCGATTTACATAGAGATAATATTGGAACTTTGAATATCTACCTATATACTCGTGCATCACATTCCTAAAAAAGTAATTTAAATCACTGTTCAGATTTACAATTAAAACAACCAAACCACAAAAACAATTATCATTTCGAATTTGAACCACTTAATAGAATAATTATTATAACAAAAATAATAAAGTACAATGATGATAATATACTTTGAATGAGATTAGGAAATTAACAAATTATTTTTGCTAGTGTATTATAGTTATTTATAATAAATTGTCAAAAATGATTTTAACTATAAAGGTTTTATTTTTTTTTTTTTAGATAAAGCTGAGCCTGCTTTCACTTTTGGTGTGGTACAAGACTCATAGTTCTCACTTACTGGTTTGATGTGTTGCTCTCTTTAATGAGAAGTAGTTGTGATAATTATTTAAATTAGATTTTAAATATTCCATTTATTTAAAAGTTGAATACTATTTTCTTTTCTATTATTAACATGATTGTGGTTGGAGATAAACCATACATTTTATTAGCACCATATACTTTTACTATATATATCAAATTGTCTCACACATTAATGAATTTTCAGTTATTGCTCTCCGTGAAATAAATGTTTAGGGTCTGCTTGTCATATCAGCTGATTCAAAAATACATCTCTATGAACTATAGGCTGCAAAAATATTAAATATTGAAACCCAGACTTATTCAAACAAAGAGCAGCAATTTTTAAATTGCTCCTAAACAAATATATTTGCTATACTCACACAAAGGCAGACTAAACATTAGTTATTTTTAATCTTGAACCTCCCAAACACAGAAATGTACAGACATATTTTAATGCATATTGCTATCTACAATAAATATCAAATATCACAAAAATATTTGATATTTATTTCAGATAGTGGTACACACTGAAATATATATATATATAACCTAAAAGTACATGACAGACTAAATAATGCATTCTTTATATTGAAACATGTAGTATTATTTCAATATCATTAGATTCCTCACACATTTAAAAGACGTTAAAAATGTCACATGAATGATAAATAACTACAATATAATTCCCCAATGTTTGTTTATTTGAATATTATTGACTCATTGAGTTATAACATGTTCATTTCATGTAATAAACAAGTTTCATAATTTTTCACTTTCCATATGAAATACTTTAACAATACTGGAATCAGCCCACGTTTATTTAGTTTTTTTTTCATATTTATAAAATAGAAATGGAGTTGCAGAATTACATTTTTTTATTCATTCTAATGTTCTATATGCCTTTGTATTACCATAATATAGATATGGGTAACCAATCTCTGTATCTTGAATTATACTAACATACATTACATTAAAAAGCTTATATATATATATACACACAGTTAATTCAAAATATCCTTTAACCCTTAGTTTGTAAAAATTTCTATTGGTCTAGTGAATTAAAGTTCTAAACTTTTGATTGGTCAATTACAAAAACAGCAGTAAAAATATATTCATCTTATAATATTATATTCATTTTAGTTTCATTTATAAAAAAGCAAATTAATAATTTGTCATATTATGAAAGTGAAGGAAAGTGTTTTCAAAAATAAATTTCTATTTATAATTATAAAATAATCTACAGCAGAAAAACTAAAATGAATGTTCGTAACATATTAGAAAATGCTGCATACATCATTGATTTCTTTCTCAATTTACATTCATGTAAAAGTAATTTTTTTATTAAAATCTTAACTATTCTTCTAAAATAATTATATTTTCAGTATATTTTATCAAAATAATTTATAATATGTAAAAAATGTGAAAAAAATACTCTAAAATATACATTTTCATTTTGAAAATCAAAACAAAGAACTTAGACCTGTCAAAATCATTGGCAAGTGCTCCCCTTTGTTGAAAATGAGAAACAATCAATCAGCACATTGGAAAGTCCACCTTCTCTCATTGTTATAGCTTCAAATTTAAATATTATTGGTTTTTTACTTTTAAAATATTTCTAGAGATGGCAGCATCTTACAGTACATTTTTAGTTTTAAATTGATTGTAAATTCACTATGATACCATAAAAATTGGTTGTTTTAGAGTGTCTTGAAATTGTAAATGACATCTGCCATTTGATGCATCAGAAAGATTAAATTTATAATAGCTTTCATTTTCTGATGTATAGCAGAATTCATTTCTATGAAGCACTTCTAAAAGAGATTTTGCAACTTCTGATTTCTCAATATCATATTATTATAATCTACTATATGGAATTAATTTATTTAAATTGCATTATATTTCTTTAATAATATTAGCAAATTTGTGATATTCGCAAAGGAAGAAAGTCACTGCAAAATATTATCTGTCAGTCATTAAAAAGTCACACATAAATAAATTTGAAACATCAAAACAATTGAATATCAAATTTGGATATTTTGCAATACATACCGAGTAATTAGATGTTGTGTTAATAGATAAGAGAAATCAAGATTGGAAAAGCCATTTACACTGCCTTTTTTGTAACAAAATTTCTTTTTATAGAACATATAAGATGTGCTTTAAAACTAAAATTATTCCTATAATAAGTAATATATTTAAAATTATTTATACATTTTAATTTTTATAATAATAAAATGGAAATAAATATAATTCACTAATTTATTGCATATAAATTAATAAATAATAATGAAAAAATATTTAAGAAAAAAATGTTATATTATTTAATGGAAAAAAAAAATTTTAAAAAAATATTTTATTTGTTTCACAATGTAACACAAATTAGACAATATTTAGATATAAACAATGCTTGATTAGATCATAATTATAATTATTACATATTAGTAGATTTGTATTAATTAGTATATATATATATATAATATGCATTATAACAGAATAGTATAGTATACACAATTATATATATATATGATAATAAAGATTATATATGTATATATAGTATTATTTTTGGAAGCTTCAGTGTAATAAAAATATATAGTAGCTAACATTTCAGTACAATTTCAAATACTTTTTTCATAGCTTATTCTTTCTGAAATATCACCTATTTAGCTATTATATAATTTTATTACATGGAGATTCCTGAAAATAATATTATAAATTCATTTATCTGTGAGAATATTAAAATAATATGTATACTTTGGGTACAATTGAAAAATTATAATTGTAGTTGGTAATGTTATAATTGAATATTTATTAGCCAGCATTTGGAACAGGTTATATTAACCTGTTTAATGGGATTTATTTCAAATTCTTTGTAGCAATAATTTTAATCACTGTGGTCAAATTGCAATATTTAGTTGCTATATAAATATATTGGAGGACAGATAAAGATGATATTTAACATTTATTGTTAAAAGGAGGTTGCCTTGACACCAGTTTGAAATTGTTTATTGTCATTGATATTTCTATTATCTAAATGTTGACTGGTTTTATATATATATATATTTGAAATAATATATATATTTGAAATAATAAATTTAATGGTTTACAAACTATTACAAACAATCCTTAAATCCGCAGAAGTACTTTCCATTAATTTCATAAACCTGCCTCAACTGCCATTAAATTTATTATTTCAATTATAATTACAATTTTGTTTTTAATTAATGGACATTTTATTTATTTTACATATATACATAATAAAACAAGACAAATTGTGTAACATGCTTTTATGCTTGTATTAAAATGTTTGCTAGAAGGAGCTTACCAATAGCTCCAATCAAGCTTTTATTTATAGGTGCTGAAAAAAAAAATTCAAAATCTCTATTGAAATGTCCTCATCCCCAGACCAATTGGTTTTCAACTTATGGCTCACCTCATTGAGGATCTAGGACTCCAGACACTAGATCTAAAATACAAACTCAAAAGTCAGAACTTATCTAACATTTTTCAGACACATAAATGTTATTAAATCCAGCATTACAAAACAAATAGCTATATGAGTCTGAACTGAGTTCGACCTATATAACCATTTGCTTTGTAAGATTAGATTTGAAGATATTTACATCTCTGAAAAATTCAGGTTTTCAATTTGCTAATAACATATTAGATAAGTGGTGACATTTCAGTTGGTATTTTGGATCTAGTGTCTGGAGTCTTAGCTTCTCACTGAGGGTGAACCATAAGCTCAAAAATAACTGATCTGGGGATAAGTACATTCTGATAGAGATTTTGAATTATTTCTGTTTTGACACTTATAAATTAAAGCTTGATTGGAGCTATTGGTAAGCTCTCTCTGGTTCTAGTGAATATATATATATATATATATATATATATATATATATATATATATATATATATATATATATATATATATATATATATATATATATATATATATATATATATTGTAATGAAATAAAAGTTGCCCTAGAGGTTTGGGCAGCATTTTATAAGTGAAATGAAGAAAATGATGATGAAATAATATTTATTATTGCTCCTAAATTAAGGACCCCATTTGTTACAGATTAAAATGAGAGTATACACTTCATTCAATTCCCCACTGATTTGGGAACCATTTGTAACATATCAGATATGGCAAGGTAATGATAGTGTGATCTTGTTTAATGATGCCCTGCAAATTGCTGTGACATTGGCAACAGGAAAAATATGTATGCCAACCTCAGTTATAGCCCCACTTGTATGAGTGGTATTTGTAACAGATCAAAAATACACAATGATAAATAATAACTCTAAAATAGTATGAATAAAATACAGCCCAAACATCGGTCATCCTGTGTAACAGAATGAAAATGAACCCTGACATTCTGCATCAACTTAACTGAATAAAATGTAATTAAAAGGAAATGATCCTAATTTTATATTACCCTGTGAAAATAGTAACATTCATAAAAGAATAAATATAATAAACTATGTTAAATGAATACCAATCAGTAAATAATTATTCAGTACTAAAAATAATCCTTTATTTAAAAGCATCCACCTGATAACTATACTAAAACAAAAAGATGAAGATAATCTTTGCTATAGCATCATAAGTGCAAATAGCTTTTATAATAAAGAGAAAACAAATAAAAATTGTCATTTCAAATATCCTAAATATAAACCAATAGATTAAAATAAAGGAATTAAACCAAATATCACTACCTCAAAACAATGGTATATGCTTAAGATATGTTTCCCTTATAATCAAATGAAAATAATGATAAGTCATTCAATAATTAAATTTTAATATACCTAACAAATCAAATATTGCTTATAATAATATAGCTTTATACTAAAATTTAATGACGTTCGTGTACAACATTCATAATCATCATTATCAACCATTATCAATCTACTGCAGATAAAGGTCTCTCCAAGTTCAATCATCTTCTCTGATATTTAGCTTCTCTTCTTCACATCATCCCTGCACACTTTCTTATTTCATACATCCATCTAACATGTGGTCTCTTTCTGGGTCTTTTACAATCTCTTGAAATCCAGTTTAAGACTTCAATTGTCCATTTATTATCATCTCTTCCAGTGATACAGCCCAGCTCCATTTAAGTCATTTAATATTTTCAATGAGGTCAGTAACACCTGTTTGTTCTCTTAGCCATATATTGTGTTTTCAATCTCTTATTGTTACTCCCAACATGCATCTCTCCATACTTTGTTGAGTTGTCTGAAAAAATGTTTATAAAATCAAATGCTTTTTCATAATCTACAAATCCAAAACATAATGGCAACTCATATTCATTTACTCTTTTCATAATAACTTCTCTCAATATCTGGATATGATCTACTGTACTAAAACCACTTTTAAATCCAGCTTGTTCTCTTAGTTTCTGGAAATCCAATTTTCTCTATAGACTAGTTGTAATTACCTTGGTAAAAAATTTGCGTATAATTGATAAATACATATAATTGATAAAAGGTTGATAGGTCTGTAATTTCTAATATCTTCTTTATCACCTTTTTTAAATATTAATATTAATACTGCATTCTTCCAATCAACTGGTACATCTTTATCATTTAGACATTTGGTATATAATTTTGCTAAAAAAAATTATATTTCTTCACCTGCTTCTTTTAATACATCAATTATAATTCCATAATTACCTGGGGCATTTCCTTTCTTCATACATTTAATTGCATGTCTCATTTCATCATTTAAAATTCTGGGCAATTCGGAAGATATAATAGATGTAGGAGATACATGTTCTTTATTACTATATAATTCTTGATAAAAGTCTTCTACCCATTTCATGATGTCATCTCTCTTTTTAGTAATAATTCCATCTTTTTTTTCTTATGAATACCAAAATGTTGTTTTATATTCTTGAGACTTTTATTTTCTTCTACAGCTTTACTATGCTAGTTCACAGTTATACTTCCTTTTATCATTTTCAACTCTTTTCCACACCATTTTATAAAATTCGAGATATTCAATCCTTTTTAACGCATCGTTTTTATATATCGTCATATTCTTTCTTTTCTTCATAAATTCTTTAGTCTTAGTAGAAATTTTATTGGTCAATTACTGCGTTTTTTTTTTTTACCAGATATCATTGTTGAAAATTTTAAAAGTGTATCAGTTATTTTCATATTAATTTCATTCAAATATGAATCATGTTCAAAATCTACTAATACTTGAAACCGATTTGTAAGTTCTAATTTAAATTCATTAGAATGTTTCTGAAGATTAGATATATCAAATGTAAATATTGTTTTTCTTAATAATTTTTGTCTTTCTAGTTTTGCATTAACATGTATCTTATACCTTAATAATCAATGATCACTTCCTATGTTAAATTTATTAAGAACATTACAATCTTGAAATATATATTTTCTGTTAGTCAAAATATAATCCAATTCTTCTGTACTTTCATTTGGATGCTTCCATGTCCATTTCTTTTAACATTTTTCTCAAAAAAGGAATTCATAATATAAAGTTTTTCTTTTTCTGCAAACTCCACAAGTCTATGGCATCTCTCATTTCTATTACCATAACCAAAATTACCTATAGCAGTTTTATTTTTCATTTGTTTACCAATTCTAACATTAAAATTTCCCACAACAATTTTGAAATGTTGTTTATTCTGATCAAAAGCCTTTTGTACATCCATATAAAAATCTTCTACTACTTCATCACTATGAGAACTTGTTGGGGCATAAACCTGAATTATCTGCATTTGGTATCTACTATTAAGTTGTATAATTAATCTTGCCATCCTGCCCAATACCCCATCAATCTCCACAATGTTGTTCTTCCACTTTTTATTTATAATGAATCCCATTCCACTTGTATTTCCATTATTTGTGCCTTTATAGTAGAGTTCATTGCCATTTGATGACAACTTTTTATTTGTGTACTTACAATCAGATCACTTTTCTTCTAACTTCACAAAGTTCAATAATGTTCCATTTAATATAAGATAGTTATTTTTCTAATTCTTGCAATCTTCCTTCACTTGAAAGTGATCTGATTGTAAGTACGCAAATAAAAAGTTGTCATCAAATGGCAATGTGGTCTGCAATCAGGGGATGCTTAGAACTCTCCACATTCAGCCACCAACCGCTGCCTTGGTTCATGACTTTACAGCTTCTTGGGAATAAAAGCCATGATTTATTTTCGTTTGTCATAATTTTATATATCTATCAAAAAAATATTTATCATTTACACAAACATTCATTTTGCCTTATCAGGCAACTGAGAAGACAGCCCATGGTGTTTCTTGATTTTAAACTCAAAGATAAAAAGCCAATAAAATCACCATGTTGGTGAGCAGTCCATCCATATTTGTATACTATATGAATAATAACATAGTAATAACAGCTGCAACAACAAGAACATATGGAGTGGACATTAGGAATTAGCCCTGCTTGCTTTCTTTAAAGCCTTCAAGTGGAATCAAAGGGTCTCCTTTCAATTAATAAAAAACTCCTTTCTGCAGCCAATATTCATAATATCTAAATAAATATACACCCAATAATTAATTTACATCCTAATTTAATAAAATGACAAATAATACAAGCCCAGCCATGCTATATTTTTATGTTGAATTTATTCTTACTAATCATGCTATTTATAATAAAATTAAATATTTAATTATGATGTAACATCAATAAACCTATAGGATAATCTTGAATCTATAATATCCAAACATACCCAGTAAATATCTATCAGATATTTAATTAAGTACAATTAACTAATCATTATAAATTTATTCAACTTGCCTGTATCTAAATTATTAAAACTTTATACTATAATAATCAAAACATATAAAAAGAATTTATTACAATGAAATATGAATATTAAAATTTAATATTTAATTAGATTTAGTTTATGCAAATTAATCTGAACTATAACAGACAAAGTATATGACTATCAGCTTAATAACTGAATAAGATTAAGATTTTAATGACCACCTATGAACTCAATACAGTACTTACCCAATCAATAATAATTTAGATAGTATATAACATCAAATCTCCACTCTTTTACACTTTTAGCAAAATATATTTATTAATTTGATAACAGTTTTGAAACTGTTCTCGGCTTCGTCAGATCTTATTTCTCACTCCTTTACTTCCTATATTTTTCTATCCCATCATGGAGGAAGTAAAGGAGTGAGAAATAAGATCTGATGAAGACTGCTGGGAACAGTCAAAACTGTTATCAAATTAATAAATATATTTTGCTAAAAGTGTAAAAGAGTGGAGGTTTGATGTTATATACTGTATTAAGAAAGCAAAACTAAGGAGGAAGTAGAGGAGGAAGAGTCTAGAGGATTATATTAAAATAATTTAGATAAAATATGCAAATATTTAATTATGACTATATATAAAGTTTATATTTAATCAGACAATAACAATAAAATTTAATACAAAAAATATAATAACCATACTCACTTACCAATCATGTGATTTGATTTCTGGATTATGTGATATAGTTATTTCAAATAAATTTTACAATAATCCTCTTATCTTGTCTCACTTAAATGGTATTAATAAATGAATTTATGTTGCACAATTGGGCAATAACTCGAAAAGTTTATTTAATTAAAGTTAAATTAAAATTTATTAATAAAGAAATATTTAATTATATATATAGATATGATGAGTCGATTGTAAACAATCAATGTGTATGCCTAATTGAATGTACAATGGATCACCGATTTATATTAATTCGATTTTTAAATATGTGATTGCCTATTAATCTCCCATTATATAATACTAAATATAATATATATGTTGATACAAAGATTTTCACTGGTTGCATATATAAAAGACATATTTTGCGGGTTCATCCGTTAAAAATTTAAATATGTATATACCAACATTTTGACTTGTTCACACAATCATCTACTGATTTATTTGATTTATTAGTTAGTCTTGGTATAATACCTATATATTGAATATTATTTGAAATTATTTTGTGTGTTGTTATGGGTGTGTATGCCTGTTTTGTGTGATTCATTTATATAATTGTTAAATTTATAGTTGCTTGACTTGTATTTTTCCAATCAGTTTTAGATGATGTAATATGCCAAAAGTGGTGAAAGAATTAGGAATTTATCTAAGAATGAACTTTTTTTAATGTTTAGAATGAAATGTGTTAAGTAGCTATGAGAAAAGAAATTGTTAAGGATATATATTATATTGTCAGGGATTAAGAGAACTCTCCCTTAGTTTATTTAAATACTTACTATGAGTGGATTATATCTCCTAGATTAAGCATTTGTACAGTATGATAAATATATTATATGAAGTGAAGCACTGTATTTCCCTTGTTTTTGGTGATGAGACTGAGTCCACACCAATATTGAATTTCTGAGTAAGGTTAGAGAGTCACTATATTTTGTCATTTAGATTATTACAATTAAGAAAGTCTTCTTGTCCCTCATGTGTCTATTTTGGAATGTTTTTCCATCATATAGTTATTGCTATATGTAATACAGTTTGTCAATTAAAATAAATGGTAGGATTAATTTCATGGAGCATCTAAAGCAGAAGTAGTGCTAAAGTCATTGGTTGGTCTATGGCATCATCTATATTATATTTTGTCTTGTAATTTCATAAGCAAACTGATGTGATGTAGCTATGTTAAATATATTATAACAGGTGGCATAGTACAGAAGCATACATGAAATACTATTGATTCTGGAGAGATGGAAGAAATATATCACTGGATTTGTAAGTCTCGGGTAAATATTTCGAATCATATCATACTAATTTTAAATTATCAAATCCTCAGAATGATTCATCCTCATCTTGAGTGAGTAAACAAAATTAAAAAAGAAAATAAAGTATAGTTAGTTAATAAAGTTTTTCAATTAACTTATAAAAGATAGTGTGACCTCTCTAATTCACATGTTTAGATCCATATTGCATTATTTATTTACCCCAGTGTTAGTCTGGTTGACACAGAATATAAGAATTAGCTAATAACATGTATATAGGTGAAGTAAAAATATAAAGATGTTTCTTTCAATGTTTAAACTCCAGTGTTAGCTTGTTAATAAATATTTAATAAAGCATATTAGAATTAGCTAATAACATGTGTATGTTTAAAGTAAAAGAACAAAAATGTTTATTTTAATGTTTAATCACTCCACTGTTAGTCTGTTCAGTAATTAATATTGGAATTGGCTAATAACATGTATATGTTTGAAGTAAAAGTACAAAGTGTTTATTTTGACTACATAATGTAATAAATGTTTTATTTATTAAAAACTTTGTCAAGACTTATTCTTTTACATGCATTTGTATTCTTAGTTTCTGCACCTATATATCCAATATGATATAATTGCACTATTTCATGAACATAAAAATGAACAGGTTCAAATCTGGTGATATTATTGTCTCAATCCAAACAACATATGAAATGCTTAATTATATGATAAACTTCTGGGGAAGTTATGTATTTAGTTATTATTTAGATAATTTGAAATAAGAAGGTACCCTATTTCTTTTGTTGTCTAACTACTATTCCATTAAAACAATGCTCAATTTTATGTCGTTACCTTTTATGATCATAATTGTTAGCTATTATATAGTATGAATTTTTAAATAAGTTATGTAATAAAATCCCTGAGGTATCCCCTTATTGTTTCCAAATAGATATTAATTTAATCATTTGATTTAAACTTACCATATAGCTAAGTTAATTAGTGCTACATTTTTGTTTCATTTAATTTAAACTTATCATATAGTAAAAGTTGATTAATGCGTTTAGATGATGGAAGGAGTTAAATTTGAACTATAACTTATTAGTTTGGATGGATGAAACTTTATCGATTTCAATTTATTGCAAAACCAAGTAGATATTTTACTCTTATTGATTCATAATATTTCTACCCGCATTTCATTTGCATTTTACGTGTTATGGAACTCTGCCCCCCCCCCCCACTGAGCTAAGCTATAATTGGACATTATTTTAAAAGTTTCAATAGTAACTTAAAGTAGAGTCAGATTATTGGTTTATTCTATTGTAGAATGGGGTTGGGGGAGAGTTACAGTATATATATATATATATATATATATATTGGAACTGTCATCAAGTGAAGGAAGATTGCAAGAATTAGGAGAAGAACTCTCTTATATTAAATGGGACATTATTGGACTTTGTGAAGTTAAAAGAAAAGGTGAAGAAACAATTGATTTAAAAAGTGGACATATACTCTATTATAAAGGCACACATATTGGAAATACAAGTGGAGTAGGATTCATTATAAATAAAAAGTGGAAGAACAATATTGTGGAGATTGATGGTGTATCAGACAGAGTGGCAAGATTGGTTATACAATTTAATAGCAGATACCAAATGCAGATAATTCAGGTTTATGCCCCAACAAGTTCTCATAGTGATGAAGTAGTAGATTTTTATATGGATGTACAAAAGGCTTTTGATCAGAGTAAACAACATTTTAAAATTGTTATGGAAGACTTTAATGCTAGAATTGGTAGACAAATGAAAGATGAAATTGCTGTAGGTAATTTTGGTTATGTTAATAGAAATGAGAGAGGACATAGACTTGTGGAGTTTGCAGAAAAAGAAAATCTTTATATTATGAATTCCTTTTTTGAGAAAAATGTTAAAAGGAAATGGACATGGAAGCATCCAAATGAAGGTACAGCAGAATTGGATTATATTTTGACTAACAGGAAATACATATTTCAAGATTGTAAGGAAGTGATCATCGATTAGTAAGGTGTAAGTTACGTGTTAATGTAAAACTAGAGAGACAAAAATTATTAAGAAAAACAATATTTACAGTTGATATTCCTAATTTTCAGAAACATTCTAATGAATTTAAATTAGAACTTACAAATAGGTTTCAAGTGTTAGTAGATTTTGAACATGATTCAGATTTGAATGAAATTAATATGAAAATAACTGATACACTTTTAAAAACTGCAACAAAGATAGCTGCTAGAAAAAAGCAGCAATTGACTAATAAAATTTCTACTGAGACTAGAGAATTTAGGAAGAAAAGAAGAAATATGAAGATATACAAAAATGATGTATTAAAAAGAATTGAATATCTCGAATTTTGTAAAATGGTACGAAAAGAGTTGAAAATGATATAAGAAAGTATAACTGTGAAATAGCAAGGAAAGCTGTAGAAGAAAATAAAAGTCTCAAGAATGTTAAACAACATTTTGGTATTGGTAGGAAATTTCTATCTGCAATAAGAAAAAAGATGGAATTATTACTAAAATAGAGATGACATCATGAAATTGGTAGAAGATTTTTATCAAGAATTATATAGTAATAAAGAACAAGTACCTCCTATATCTATTCATCTTCCGAATTGCCCAGAATTTTAAATGAAGAAGTGAGACATGCAATTAAATGTATGAAGAAAGGAAAGGCTCCAGGAAATGATGGAATTATAATTGATATATTAAAAGAAGCAGGTGAAGAAATAGAAACAATTTTAGCAAAGTTATATACCAAATGTCTAAATGATAAAGATGTACAGGAAGATTGGAAGAATGCAGTAATAATATTAATATTTAAAAAAGGTGATAAAGAATATATTAGAAATTAGACCTATCAGCCTTTTATCAGTTTTATATAAATTTTTTACCAAAATAATTACAACTCGTCTACAGAGAACTTTGGATTTCCACCAACCAAGAGAACAAGCTGGATTTAAAAGTGGTTTTAGTACAATAGATCATATCCAGGTATTGAGGGAAGTCATAGAAAGGACAAATGAATATGTGTTGTCATTATGTTT
The DNA here is from genome assembly GCA_028023455.1 of Epiperipatus broadwayi. NCBI lineage: Eukaryota > Metazoa > Onychophora > Udeonychophora > Euonychophora > Peripatidae > Epiperipatus > Epiperipatus broadwayi. The sequence goes on along the minus strand of JAQFVV010012441.1, from coordinate 5,615,163 downwards.
TGGATTTGTAGATTATGAAAAAGCATTCGATTCTATACACATTTCTTCAGTGATTAAAGCATTGGATCATCAAGGTATAGATCCAGGATATTGTCATATTTTAAAGAATATTTATAAAAATGCAACAGCAACAATTAGATTACATAATGATACTGGAAAAATCAACATTGAGAAAGGTGACTCAATATCTCCAAAACTTTTTACAGCAGTGCTGCAAGAAGTATTTTGTGGATTAAAATGGGAAACTAAAGGAGTGAAAGTAAATGGAGAGTTTTTAAGTCATTTAGATTTTGAAGATGATGTAGTTGTTTTTGCAAATAATGCTTCAGAGCTGCAGGAAATGTTGCAGGAGTTAGCAGATGAAAGTAGAAAAGTAGGACTAAAGATAAATGTTAAAAAGACTAAAGTAATGTTTAATCAATTTGCTCAAAATATGAAAATAAAGATTGATTATGAAGACTTAGAAGAAGTTAACAGTTACAAATACCTTGGTCAGATTATTAATACAGATGGAAACATAATGGAGGAAATTAATCATAGAATTAAACTTGGTTGGAGTGCTTTTGGTAGAAATAACTTGATACTAAAAGGAAATATGCCTATGTGTTTGAAAAGGATGGTTTTTAACAAATGTGTTTTACCAGTTCTTACTTATGGATCTGAGACTTGGACACTTAATAGAAAAGCAATACAGAGACTTCAGACCACTCAAAGGAGTATGGAGAGATGTATGTTGGGAGTAACAAGAAGAGATCGAAAACGCAATGTATGAGTAAGACAACAAACAGGTGTTAGTGACCTTATTGAAAAAATTAAAAGATTGAAATGGAGTTGGGCTGGACATATTTCTAGAAGAGATGATAATAGCTGGACAATTGAAATTTTAAACTGGATTCCAAGAGATTGTAAAAGACCCAAAAAGAGATCACATGTGAGATGGATGGATGAAATAAGAAATTGTGCAGGAGTGTTGTGGAGAAGAGAAGCTAAAGATCGGAGAAGATGGATTAAACTTGGAGAGACCATCCTGCAGTGGATTAATAATGGTTGATGATGATGATGATTGGAACTGTTGGTTTTCACCAAAGTTTCCTAAGTTTGAATCTTATATTGCTATTAGCAGTTTAGCTAAAAACTTTCTTCATGTAATACATTAAATTCCTGATAAAAATGTTTAGATAATAGTAATTTTAAGTAAACATTAAAGTTTGGTTAAACTTTAACAGTTATTTAATATATAATGCAATCTCATTCGCAAATGCTCGAATTGAAAGTAGCTTATTCGTTAATGTAAATGCAGAAGGAATATAAAGGGTCTTAAGCAGTCAAAATGAGTATGTAATTATTTAGTGAGTATATTTGAGGGGTAGTTGTTAATGAGAAGAATAGATAAGGAAAGAGGTAAGCATTTTACAGGATGAATAGAATCGTTAAATAGTAAAAAAAAAAAACGAATTGGGGGAAAAATGGATCTCCCAAACGGAGGAAGAATTAACTGTAAAATATCAAAAAATAAATAAATTGTGTATTAAATTATGGGTTAAGCAAAAATGTTAGAATTGATCAAGTAGAATCGCACATGTGTGAGCATGCATGTTGGGAATGTATGAAAAAATTTAATTATAAAAATAACCATCAATCTTAATAAGGCATGTGAGATATCATTTGAAAGCCTGTTGCGAGAGAAAAATTATCAAAATTTTGAATCTATAGCAGAATGTCCTCATTCAAAATCTTGAGTTCGAAATTAGTCTGCTATGTATTTTTTTTTATTATCATTATTAAAATGTTTTTTATTTGTCTCTCTCAAGCGTTTCTCATTCTGAGCAGAAAAACATTCCATAAGAAACACGTGATGTCTGCCTGAGTGTAGACACTTAATATTAAAGCAACTGGGAATTGCCAAATAAAATTAGGATATAAAGATATAATTGACAGAAGGCATGGATCAGAGATTAATGGACAGATCAATATGATTAAACATGGACATTTTCTAGATGGTGATTTTTTTTCTATTGGGTGTGCATGCATAAGGTCTACAATCTCCAATATAAATAATATAAAAGTATTATCATCTGTACTGACTCCAATCTCTGATCTAAAATACTGAATCGAATGGTATATTATTATTAAAATATAGTACTTGCTTAAACATTTTTTTTATCAGATATGTGTTTTTTCTTCTCAAAATTAATCATCATCGTGATTCTCAAAATGACAAACAGAATGGATCAAAAAATAGTACAGTATATGCCGAAGATTAAAAGTTACTTTAAAGAAAATGTGGAAATCATAAATTGTATTAGCATTTCCTTTAATCAATTAATTATGATGTTTGATACATATGACTGACTGTTGGTGTTATTAAAAAAAACTTATTAAACAGACAAGCAGAACTGAAGTTGTAATATAAAGTGTATATTTTAAATCTCTCCTGGAATATTATTGCTAGCATTAGTACCATATAAAACAGAAGTTGTCAATGAAAAAAGTATTGAAGATATAATTGAAATTTAATATGTTATACCAAAAGCAAATATTATGATATAAAAAAACTCAATCATTATGCCTTTAAATTGTGATAAAAATTGTTCAAATTATATAAAAATAGGAAATAAAAGAATAGCTGAAGGAATGGCAAATGTTTAATGGATGATTTGGAAATTGCTCCCTCATTTGAATAAGTACGATAATTATAAGGGGATAGTGTGAGTCTCCTAGATGAAACACTTTGAATTAGTAACTTGTGTTTTTGAATCAAATTTTACATTGGAACATAAAGAACTATATGACTATATAAGCTGATGAGCTTGGATTGAAAATATTATGGTGTTTTCAATTTAAGTATCATAGTTTTGTAGTTAAGTAGAGATAAAAGGTGGCTTCTGGAGGGTTGCATTAGATCCTAAGATCTAGGTGCAGTGCTCTCAGATCCATGGCTGCTCACTGATGAAGGTCACATGCCAGAAACTAGTCTGGTGATATTGGATGAGTAGGCACTAGATGGGGATTTTATGCACAAGCCTTCTGGCATCCATTGATTATTCTGGCTTGCACTGAGTGGCATTACTGTATGGAGAATTTTGCCTGCTTAATAAAAGAAAATATAATAAAAGTAAACCAATTAGGAATTACTTATCTGCTCTTAAAAACTATGAAATGAAAAAAAAAAGAATAACTTAATAATGTGTTCAGTAACGTAAAGTATTACTTTGAAAATGGAAATGAAAAGTAAAATACTTTTGTCATATTATTATCTAATTAAATATAAAATATTTTTTTTGCAAAATTATTATCTAATCAAATATAAAATAATTTTGTGAATTAGTATCTAATTATGATAGAAGGAATTAAATTGTTTTTACTGAAAGCTAAAATCAATTAGATAAGTAATGCTATAAATAAAAAGGAGGTTAATTAATTAATTGATAAAAAAGAAAGAAAAAAGAAAATCCAATATGCATGGGTAACGCTCAAAACAATGGTTGTCCAAAGGTATAAAAGCTAATAAATGTTTATTTGTTTAGTTATTGAAGTTATTCTGTTATTGTTAGTTTTTCTGTCATGTTGTTGATATTATCTGCTGAATTTCAGTGCCGCTGTCATCATTACCTTCTAGTTTTGTGTCTCAAGCATTATATAAAAATGTCTGTGGACATCTTACCTTTACAATGTTCCTTTGGATTCACAGAAAGTGAGTTTATTCTGTCTTTCATCATGTAATTCCTATAAACTATTGATAACCTAAGATGTGACCAAAACCCTGACCTGACATTACTGAGACATATGACCATCATACATTCTAAAATGTTGCTGAACATTTAAATGGAGAACATCTAAACTGTCCTGGAAAGAATAAGTTATAAATCACTGTGAAAGAATATTGTTCATGAGCCCCACCTTATGAATGACAACATTAAGGATCTTATAGATTGTTTAAGCAAGGATCAAAAAAGATCAAATGTAAAGGACACTGAATTAAAGTCTAGACTCAAACTAAAGCAAAAGGAGATAAGATTTCTATTTTCTTAATAAAAGTTTAAATATATGGGATTTGAATTCAGACTTTCAAGCCCTTTCACTATCCAAACTATCTCATACTACTTATACACATGATCACACACATGCAGAAAAGATAAATAATCACCAATATATGTATTTCATATTGGTGATTATTTATCTTTTCTGCATGTGTGTGGTCATATGTATCAGTAGTATGAGATAGTGTGGATAGTCAAGGGGTTTGAAAGTATGAGTTCAATACCTCTATATTTACAATTAGGCTCCAAATATAAGAGTGCCTAGTATTTCAAATCTTTTAATAAAACTTTGTAAAAAATCTAGAAAATATGTTAATTATTATTTCATAATTTAAAACTAAATGAATTCTGTTTAAAATAACTTTGTAAATAATTCAAATTTTATTATATGTTTATGTTATTATAAATTGATGTTAATATATGTAAATAAAGAAGTTTTAATTATTAATTTGGTCTGACATTTATTTTCTTTGAATCTCTCACTGCATAAAATTTCTTTAATTATATAATCTTGTTTAAGCGTTCAATATCTGATTGCTAATGAGATGAGTTTCTGATGTTTAATTAATTAGCTGAGAAAACAAGCGCTAGAAGTATTTAAAATCTTCTCATGTGGTTATTCCAGTTGATTCTCTGGATGGTATCCAGGTGCAATCCTAGCATAAGTTAAAATTATTTATGGGACAAGTATTTTGCTTTTTATTAGGAAGAGCAGATTTACATTCTTGAAAGGTGATCATGGTCTCATGCATGTATAGACAATACCTGGTCTGAAAATTATTTTTCTTAATATGTTAGTTTTGTTAATATTTTCCTCTTTTTTTGAATAATGGTTAGTATATAAAATTATTTCAAAAAATAATAAAAAGTATAATCCATTATTTGCATATAATACAAATAAAATCTCTGTTAATTAAAAAAAATTATTGTAATAACAATAAAAATAATAAAAATAGTAATTAACTATGATATACAGTCTTTTTAATCTGAAGTACTTTCTATTAATGGCTTAACCCTGCTCAACTGCTGTTAATTTCATAAAAACTTAATGGAAGCAAATATCAACTCAATTAACATTAGTAGCTTGTCTATTAATTATATTCATTTTATTTTTTTTTATTAAAATTGATTCCTTAGTTTTTTATTTATTATGTTTTCTCTCTTCTTGAAAAATCTAACCAACTTTAAACAGTTCCTTGGCAAATACACCTGAGTCTCATTTTATGCAGTAGATAGGTTCCTCAAAAAATGAGCACAAAAAAAATTGCACAAAAATAAATGTAACTTATCTTGAAAAATGGGTGATATGTTCCAGTAATTTTCAGAAGTCGTATAAAAGCAAAGCAACAAGAAAAAATTACTTTAAAATTTTCATTAAAAAAATAAGGAAATAAAGTATGACTAATAAAAAATTTCAAATATTTGAAAAAAATTAATACAAGACAACCTTTTTTTACTTTTTTTATTAACTATAGTATTTAATTTTACATTTTTTCATACATATTTTAATCATTACCGCTGTTTGACAGTATGCATTTGTTTGTGAACTAGTAAAAAATCAGATTCATGACATGATGTACAACTAGTGCCATTTTGAGTCTTGAGCTGTGTTAATGGTTTTCTGTTTCTATTTTTAAAAAATGAGATCACAATCAAAACAAAAAAAAATGTACATTATCATTAGAAAGATTACTTCAGTTTATAAAATCAATAAAATCTTTGTTATTATTTATTTTAAAAATCTAAAAAAAATATTTATTTCTGTTAATATCTAACAAAATACATTTTAAAAGTATAAATTTTTTGAATATTTATTATGATATTTTTATATGTGCATATAAATCTATTATTATTATTATTATTATTATTATTATTATTATTATTATTATTATTATTATTATTATTATTATTATTATTATTATTATTATTATTATTATTATTATTATTATTATTATTATTATTATTATTATTATTATTATTATTATTATTATTATTATTATTATTATGTTTCAAAGCAAAACTTATTGTCTAAAAGTTCAGGTCTATTTGTTTTCAAATGAAAAACAAATTACAACTTTCAGTTATAAGTCTTTTCTTTTCTGCATCTTTTTTCTTCTTGTTTTTAAATTTGGTCTCTATTTAGTTCGTTTATGCTTGCTTTTTTTTTAAAATTGGAAAAAGCTGATGTTGAAAATGTCATCTCTATCTTATTGGTCTTTATATTTCTAGACTGGATCTCTGTTTCAAGTGTGACCTGTGGCTGCAAATATATCTGGTTGGCTAGGTGCTGCTTTTTCTTAACAGTTCTAGTTTTATTGAATGTTGTGGGTGGTGTCGGGGTTATTGGCAAGTGCAAAAGTGCATCGGTGCACCAGTAGGCATAAAGGCTGTATGTTGCTGCACGAATAGCAGGGTTGTTGCCTTTTTAAATGTATTTATTATTTCATCAATTGAAATGATAGCCTTTCTGTATGTGGTAAACATTGTGCGCGTTGTTTCTGGGCACTGCAGGAATGAAGAAAATGATCTTGTGTCTCTTCTTCTCTAGACATAGCCCGCACATGGGGTCTATATTGGTATAGAATCTATGAAATCTAAGGAAATGGGTTGTGGGTAGAGCTTGAGATTAAGCAAGTAGAAAATCGATATTTTGGTTCTAACGCCTTTTCTGATTGTTGCAGAGTTGCCTGTTGTCTATTCCAAGAACTGATGGACGTAGATTGGGTGTCTGGTTTGGATGTAGTATATTGCAAATGTCCCAGTATGTATACTTGTTGTCATTATTGAGTGTTTTTGTTGTATATTGGCTTGAGTTCTTCAATCAGTGTGGATAGATATCCATATGAAGGGTGGTCTGTCTGTGGGTATTATACTGATTACACACTCCAGGTCTGGAAATCTTTTATGGTTGCTGTTATTAGATTTACTAATTTCTGTGTGTAAAAACATTGATTGTATGGAGTCCAAGTCCTTGCTTGTGGTGGTCGCTCAGTTTTTAAAGAGTTGCCACTGTCTTTCTTCCATAAGTTTGTTACAGTTGACGAGATTTAGTATGAAGTTTTGAAATTTGTTATAGGGTTAGTTGAATTTTTGAGTTATAAGTTGTTAATGTGCTACCTTTCTATATTGCGGTTCTTTTCAGTGGGCTGTTTTTTCGCTCTTTTTATTTTTGAATTTTTGTCATTCATTGGTTCCAAGGTAGAATGGGAAACAGGAAAGGTGGTTTACCATTAAACTCTCTGTCAGTGTTGCCGTGTATATTGCCATGTTCGTTTTTTTGTGTTAATTTTTAAATTAAAATTTGAGATATATTCTTGTTATCTCTTGTAATATGGGGAGGTTCTTTTAGAGGGGAGGAAAACGGTTACATCGTCCAATAGGCTATGCATGATATATTTAAAGCAGTGTTTGGAATTTGAATGCCTTTTATTTTTCTGTATCTCTATTAATAGAGGATTTATATATTGTAAAGAGCAAGGCACTTGGGGGATCCTTGTGGGATGGATTGACTCAGTCTGAAGGCTGGTGTTTTTTTCCATTCAAAGTGATGTGAATTTCACTGCTGAGTAGCGTTTGCTATTATATATAGTAGGGATGGAGGTGTTGTTGTTTTTTTCAGCCGTCAATAATTTGGCTATAGGCACTGAGTCAAAAGCTGCCTCAATGTCTAGTTGAACTATAATTGGTTATTTTTTTTTTTTTACTACTCAATATTGTTTTTACTTACCCCTCCAATGGTTCCTTTTTGGTATTGTGTGATGATAACAGGGGTATGTGTTGTTATATTTTTTCCTTTATCCTCTTTCAAGAATTTTTATTCCTAAAGGTCCCATTGAAATTGGTCGTAGATTAGATAAAGATGATATTGCTGTTGGTTTTTTGTTAAATGGAACCATTGCAATTGGGTATAGACTTTGTATGTTGTAAATTTTTTGGGTATGTATTGCTAGTTGCCAGGTATTTTGTGTGAAGTGTAAGATGTTTGAAAATTTGGGAATTCCTTGTGGTCTGGGTGTGTGTTTGTTATTGTTGCAAGTTGAAATAAATGTCAGTTGTTGTTATTGGTGTATCTGTTTCAGGGTTCCAAATATGTCTTCATTTGGTATGTACACTCTCTGTTTTTGCAGTATTTTTTTAAAGTGTTGATATATTGGGTTTATCATGTTATGTCCAGCTGTTATAGAGCCATCTATTTCAAGTGCCATAGGCACTCTGACTGTGGATGGGTATCCCAATGCCCACCGTATGTATGCTCTGGTCCAAGTATGTTGTTGTGTAAGGCATATTTTTTTCTTTTTTATTGCTACATATTGCTTTAGTGTATTGTTATTGTTGTACTTTCTGTAAGTTTTTTAATTTGTGTTTGATTATCTGTAGTTGGTCTGAAATGGTTATTCTTTTATGTAGTTCTCTCCATGCTAATAATCTGGTGGGGGTGTTGAGTTGCGGTATATGTTGTGTTGAAAGAAAGTATATTGGTGAATGTATATACTTTTGTACTGGATCGAGTGACATGTTTTGAAGTTTTTGGAGCATTATATATGTTTCTGAATATAAGAATTCAGTTGTTTGTGCTGGAAGAAGTATTCGCATAGTCTTTTGGAGGGCTATTGTTGTATTCTGTATTTTTGTTAGGTCGGGGGTGATGAGCTGAGCAGCTGTCTGAGATTATAGATGGACAAGTTCAAGTTAAAATAATGATTAACATTGGTGAGTAGAAACCAAATAATAAGTGCTTATATCTATTGTTATTAAAAGATATTGGTTTTATGGGAGAAACCCTCAGCATTAAGTGGGATTGTTATTTGATGGATCATTTGGTGACAAAGTTTGGTAGGTCTGTTGAAATCTCCAGGGTATTATGGGATTTGGTGTTGTGTAAGCTTGAATTTATTGTTGCTATTATTCTGGAGATGATGACAGGGTGGTGGTATATATACAAATATAGGTTAAGTGTGATATTTTTATGATGGAGTGTTAATATGATAAGATTAGAGTCAATATATATAATTTTAAAAGAATCGAAGGAGTTGTGGAAATAATTATGCCTTGCCCTGATGGTGATGATGATTGCCTTGAGCAGGAAAACCTTGTTGCTAAATATTTTGTGGTCAATTTGAGAGCTGCTGTTATTTTTGTTTCCAAAGCCCCAGTATGTGTGGTTGTGTTGTATGTACCATTTTTTGAGATCAAAAGTTTTTTGGTGGCATTTAAGCCTCTAATGTTGAGCGATCAATTTTTATCTTCATATTTTAAATAATTTTTTAACAGGGTATTGATTTTTATTTTATTTTTAATACTAAATGTTTGTTTATATTGCAGTAGATGGTGTGATACATATTTAAGCATTGTTGGGTTTATTATCAGTTTTCTTTCATTTAATATTGCTTCAGCTCTATACGCATTTGGATGAAGACAGGTGCCCTTTGTTGTTGGCTTCTCCTTTCTATTTCTCTTTTCTAAATTGTATATGTCTGATGGTTGTGTTTTGTCTGTTTTTTTTTGCCTTTTTGGTTCGACATTGATTATCGGTTACTGGAGTATAAGAAGTTGGTAAAAATGAAATTTTCAAATAACGTAAGACTATTACTAAACAGTCATAATTTTAAGGTTTTTGTAGATTGGGTGGGGTTGATTTTCCTCTCTAGTGTTTAGATAAGATTTTTTATATCATTTGTGTTTGTTCTACGAAGCGGTATTTGAGTTGGTGCTTAGTATTGCTATTACTTTTAAGTACTTTTGCATACGAAATAGGCGATGTTGAAACTAACGATGTTGTTAATTTGTATTGGTGCTTAATTCGCCACGCTTGACTGGGCAGTAGCATGATTTATTCTGACTCAAGTAGTATTTTTTTATTTTTAAAAATAGATATTAAAACAGATATTTTTAAAAAACACTATTAATCTATTATATAATTCGATTTTTCCTGTATTATGTTTGTTTTGAATAAAGTTGGAACAAAAGTAAAAAATAAATACTTACATCGGAGAACTTAAGGATTGTTCTTACCTCAGAGAGATTTGGGGTCTATTTTATTATTATTATTATTATTATTATTATTATTATTATTATTATTATTATTATTATTATTATTATTATTATTATTATTATTATTATTATTATTATTATTATTATTATTATTATTATTATTATTATTATTATTATTATTATTATTATTATTATTATTATTATTATTATTATTATTATTATTATTATTATTATTATTATTATTATTATTATTATTATTATTATTATTATTATTTACTTATTAGTATAAGTAGGTTATTTACATAGAAAACTAAGATTCTAAATACATCTTCAGACCATATTCATATTAGCTGCTAATATGATGTTATATTTTTTAAAAAAAAAGTATTTCAAGTCAAAATAAGTTATCAATAATTTAAATTTCTTGATATCTAATAAATATAGTGAAATATGAAAGATATTAAGAATAAACATGAATTTCATAACTTCAAAATTGCATTAAAATAATCCACATAAAACGAGACCCAGGTGTATCTCAATATTTTTATTTATTTATGACAATTTTCATTACAAAATGAAAAAGATCTAATGCTTGCCATCTTATGCATAATTGGTACTTCTGATTTACAATCTATATATCCTCTTTTTTACAATGGTTTGATTATTAATTTATAACTTAACATACTATTATGTCTTATAATAATTAAATCAAAATACTTAATACTTTTGTCATACCTTTTCAATAGTCCATTTCAAGCCATACAAATTATTTAACTTCTCTGCAAGCAAATTTATAGTATTGGTATTTTTACAAACAAAAACACCATCCACATATATTTTGTAAATTTTAATACCTTTAAAAACACACATATCTAAAATACTAATTTCATTTATATATATATATATAATATCCCACTCTTATGTTTGAGATATATAAATAATATTTAAATACAAGTACACTGTCTGTCCACAACATAATGTAATTAGAAAGAATTTGAACTCAGGCTTTCAAACTCTCTATCCACTCCATCTTATATAACTAATATACATGACTACATATAATGAAAAATGATTTCCAGTATACGTATTTCATGATGTATAAGCACTCATCAGTTGGCCCAGATCATCATCTTTTAGACATGTATATGAATGCACAGTTTACATTAAAATAGCAAATTTTCAAATTTTAATAAATATATACATTAAAAGCCTAAAGCTGTATTAGCAATAAAAAGTCAAAATTACCCCAAATTCACAACTCAACCAGAGCAGTCAAAATTATAAACTTTAAAACTGAACCAATGGTTTCACTGGTTCAAGCACTTGGAAGGTTGAATGTAGCAATGGAACTATTGATTGTGTTTTAGAGTTCATATTTAATGACTACTCTGGTTGAGTTGTGAATTTGGGTTAAATTTTGATTATATATATAAATTGTAATGGTATGCATTCAAGGGATGAACCTGGGATGATGAAAAATCATCATCATCCATCCCAAGTCAAAGATTCCAATTTAAACATACAAATATAAAATTATATTCAAATGAATATCATGAGAAATGAGCATGTGTGATTAGCACAGAACTAACTATAAGTTCACCAACATTCCAGAGTAATAAGAATAATCAAGCACTGTTAGCCAACAGGTCATCATGGCCATCTTGCAAGCAAGTAGTTGGTTGCAGACAGTTGTGGGTTCACGTCCCAGCTGGTGCTATGACATATGAAAAAAAAATGATCAAAAATAAAATCGACAGTCAACTTTGTGATTGGATCTGAAAGTGGCTCACTCTAGACTAGGCTAATTATTTAGCCCACACCAGTTAGGAAAGGATTATATAAACAATTATTTGGATGCACAAACTTAAGCACTAATCCATAAGAATATAACAAAAAATAATGTAAGACAAAAACATGCTGATCATCATCAATGCTCTGGCTACTTAATACAACTAATCTACTAGCAATCTATACATTTAATTTGTAATAAATATTAAATTAAATAAAATGTAGTGGCTAGAAGTTAAAGGACATTTATATGTATCATGTAGCATTAGAAAGTAATAAAATCATCATCAACTGAATCTCCATAAACATTAAATATGAACTCTTAAATAACCGATGGTTATGCGCAAATCCAGCTCAGTGAACAAAAACTGTATAAAAGTTACTGTAAGCAAGACATATAATAAACATATAATAATTTATCATGTTATAAGATTAAATAAATTCATTGGAATAACTTTAGCAATGAAATATAAATTTATTAATTATAAACAATAAAATAAAATTAAGGTCTTCTGAGTGTGCTATGAGTATAAATTTAGCATTCTGATATTGATTAATACAAAAACAAATCCATAATTACATTGGAATTTACATATATGCCTCAATAGGTTTATATAACATACCTATATATTAGCATGTGAGCATGTCTGTATAATAAAAAAATTGCATATCAAAACTGTGATAAACTAATAATAAAATTTAATAATTCATATTAATAATTCACAATTTTTAACATATATGTCTCTACATGTCACTCATCTATATAAGCACAGACATGGTATATAAATGAAATTACATGCCAAAATTGTGATAAAGTTGTAAAACGTTCAATGAGTTATTATCTTGTTATTGGATGTAAAGTTAATATCCTTGCTTACAACATGTATAAATTTATATTATGTTTTGTATGCCTGATTCAAAACTCTAAGAAGATTAGGGCATTGATTTTAAACCCCAGTCTAAAGATTTAAATCTTATTTAAATGTTTATGAGGTCATTAATGATTTGGTTGATATCATGCACATCCATTCCTATGTGATATACTTAAATAATGGTATTATAAAAAATAAATAATTTACAATACTATTAGGATGTAGAATACATTCATTTATGTCAACCATAATTCATTCAATTGCAAGGAATAACACCGTAATGATGATAGTTGAGATAATACTCATAAAATTTTATCTTTATAATCAATAACAAGTTGAGATATTTGTTTTTACAATTTGTTAGGGTGCAGAGCAAAAACTCCTCCTACTTATATAAGTATTTATTTTAATGTTAGTGCTTTCGATTGTGAGCAATCAAATTATTTGTTTTAGTTATGATATTGTTGAAATATATTATTTGATTTATGTTATCTAATTCACTTCTAGTAGATATTCATTCCATTATAATATATAATATTGCTAATGTTGATTATGACTCAATTTTTCCCCATAGTAATTTTCAATAAGGTCTCAAGCAGCATTACTTCGTTTTTAAAAAAATCAGCAAATTGCTGGTCAAATATTTTTATCAATAATGTATACTGGCAGAAGTCTAAAAGCTAGTTGAGATATGACCAAACTAACTATACTATTTCATGTTAATGTTAATACAACATGATTTTAAAGTTAGTATATCAGTTTAGTGGCCATTTAATTAAAGACTTCTTTATATCTAGTTAATGTTAATAGATCAAAGTTTTTAAGCAAACTCATTTAAAAATAAGTTGCCTTCAAATAAATATATAAATAATTAGTTAACCATCACATAAATATATGTGATACAACTTTGATTTTGTTTCATAACTTCTATAGAAGTTTTCTATGATTTCTCAAATGATCATGTTTAATAAAAAATATTTTAATCCTAAGCTGATACAAAGAAGGCTTTATCAAATTGGATGTTGCAATTCAACATCAGTGGTAATTAAAATACTCTCAAAATCAGATTATTATTTTCATTATCAAATGCGCAGCTTAAAATATCATTAAAAATTATGTATGGGTTTATGTTAGATCTAATATTAGTTATATTATTACATATTTAAGTCACTTTTAATTAATTACATACATATTTAAATATTTATTTTTTTAAAAAGAGTTTTGATTAAACATTATTCTGAAAAAGAAGCTTTAGTTAAATTTGTTCTAAATTTATCAAATTTTAATATCAAATCTGAATTTCACATTGAGGTTAAACAGAAATTCTATTGCTACATTTGGTACTGACACAACTTGCTTTCAAGTTTCTGGCAATGTGAAGTATTGAGGGAAATATATGTTACAGAGTTTGGTTTGATTTTTACACCAAACATTGCTGCATGGAAAATCATGAACAAATTATGTAGCAGTCATATCTTATAATTAATTTAGAAATATTTTATAAAATAAAATTTTAGCTTCAAATTTATTTAATATCTCATTTAGCAGTAAAGTTTACAATGTTAATATGCATTCAAATATATTGTTTACAGACTGTTAGCAACATACAATGTGAATGCCTAAATGAAAAGAAAAAAAAACTATAAGTCATTCAATCCATAAAACATATTATAGATTGTGCAGGGTAGGATTGCAAAAGTTATTGTTCATTTAATGATAGGTTGTTTTGCCTATTTCTAGTAATTATATTCAATGAAAGACTAGAATATATTTTATCAAAATCAATTAAAAACATCTTGATTTAGTAAAGTAGGTATAACATTGTTTTTAAATCTAAAGTTGGCTACATAGTATATCATCTCAAATGAGAATTCATGATTCTATCACTTTTTATTAATGGTAAAACCCATGAACAGTAATCGGATACTTTTTGTTACAAATCCTTACAAATAGATTTTGTTAATCATCAGAAATGAAATTGTTGATGTTGTTTTATTTATTTTATATTATTTAATCATTGGTTATTCGTTAAATATATTTCATTTGTTTAAACTAGGATGTAATCATGCTTTCAAACTTATATTTTGTAATGTTATGCACAATGATACGATATTGCTACATTTTTTTTAAACTACATGTTTTTGTTAATCCTATGTTGTGTATTGTAGTAGCATGGCTTTATAATCAATAGTTTTAAATATCCTCTCTGGAGAGCAGATCAACACCCTCACCTCCAACGGTCGAACAGCTCATGATTTCCAGGAACAATCTATAATCCATTTTTAAATTATTTCTAATACTTAGTCATCATCATCATCATCATTATCAACCATTATCAATCCACTGCAGGATGAAGGTCTCTCCAAGTTTAATCCATCTTCTCCGATCTTCAGCTTCTCTTCTCCACATCACCCCTGCACACTTTCTTATTTCATCCATCCATCTCACATGTGGTCTCTTTCTGGGTCTTTTACAATCTCTTGGAATCCAGTTTAAAATTTCAATTGTCCATCTATTATCATCTCTTCTAGCAATATGTCCAGCCCAACTCCACTTCAATCTTTTAATTTTTTCAATGAGGTCAGTAACACCTGTTTGTTCTCTTACCCATACATTGCGTTTTCGATCTCTTCTTGTTACTCCGAACATACATCTCTCCATACTTCTTTGAGTGGTCTGAAGTCTCTGTATTGCTCTTCTATTAAGTGTCCAAGTCTCAGATCCATAAGTAAGAACTGGTAAAACCCATTTATTAAAAACCTTCCTTTTCAAACACATAGGCATATTTCCTTTTAGTATCAAGTTATTTCTACCAAAAGCACTCAAACCAAGTTTAATTCTATGATTAATTTCTTCCATTATGTTTCCATCTGTATTAATAATCTGACCAAGGTATTTGTAACTGTTAACTTCTTCTAATTCATCATAATCAGATCTTTATTTTCATATTTTGAGCAAATCGATTAAACATTACTTTAGTCTTTTTAACATTTATCTTTAGTCCTACTTTCCTACTTTCATCTGATAATTCCTGCAACATATCCTGCAGCTCAGAAGAGAAATATCAGTCAATTTAAAATTAATGTGATAAAAATGTTGAATTGTTTTTTGGATGTTATTTTAATTAATAATCATAATTTTAAAAATATTACTAAATTTGAAACTACTTTCCGTTGTTAAAAAAATGTTGATTTTTTTTTTTAATATATAAAAAATTATTACTGGTATTTGGGATAGGAAAGATCATTAAGAACAAATATATGTCATCTTCATTTTAAAAAAATTATCAAACCATTGATGGATAAAGATTTTGAAAATGTTTTAAACTATAGTTTCTGATATTTATCACTTTAGATTTTGGTCATTTGTCTTGTATTATATCTTTATTTATATGTATTTAAAAGAATGGGGAGGTATGTAGATGCTTATTATATCTATAAAGATATTACATACCGGACAAAGAAAAATGAGTAACTCCGTGTGTGTAAATTTAAAAAAATCAGATATATTAATCTTTAACTGAGGTTTAAAGTTTATATCTGTGCTAGAGATAATCTCTAGTTTCGAAAATGATTAGTAATAATCATTAGTGTATTTATGTGAAATGGATGGCGTCAAAGTTGTGAGTGGAGGAAGTTTGACAATGGTAAATGAAAATGTAACATTTTTATTTTTATCTATTCAACTTGTTTAGATAATTGCTTATGTTGTTTGACAATGTTTTGAAATACAATTTACGTATTCAATCGTTCATATATTAGACCTTGTTTTGTAAATACAGATTCTCTTGATATTGTCAAGAAAATCCTTACATTTCATGTGTTTTGCATAAGATCACTACTTGGCAAACCTAACATACATTTAATATTATAATCAATGTTTGTTAAGCCTAACTTACATTTAATACTTTGCCTTATATTACACATTCTTTTGTATATTTTTTCTGTTGAAAAATCAAAATATAAAAAGAAAAAAACCCATCCATACCTATAATTTAATTGATAAATATCAAACTTATCTCTCTCACAAATATGACCCAAACTACTTGATGGAAGTATATTAATAATTTGTATTAGTTATGCATTAGACTAGAGATTATCCATTTAATGAATAATATTTCTGTACTGTAATTTTCACTAGATTTTTTTATAATGTCTTTCTTTGGTCATATGTTTATAATTATATCCTTCCACAAGCTCCAAAAGTTGAGAGAAAATAGCCCCTACCTTATGCGAGGGTAGTATAGTGAAAATTACACTACTGAATTATTATTCATTATGTGGATAACCTCCAATCTAATGAATGACTAATACAATTATTAATCCTATACCTACTTATTGATTAGGAAGCAATCTGTGGATCATTTAGATAAAGCTCATTATATAGTGCCTATGTTGATTTCATAAAATATTTGACAATTGTTAACTAGACTATCAGATGTTCTCATTGTAGTAAGAACAAAAAAACTTTTTATTATTTTTCTCCAAGAAAATACATCTGTCTAATTCTGTATCTTCATTTGATAAGAGTTATTTTACAACAGTCTCCCAACTATCTTTCAACTTAAAACAGGCAAAATTCACTATACGTATTGCCACACACAGCAAGCTAGAGTAATCAATAGATGCCAGAAGGCTTGTGGATAAAATCACCATCTAGTGCTTCCTCATCCAATATCCCCAGACTAGTTTCTGGTTTATGTCCTTCGTCAGTGAGAAGCCTTGGATCTGAGAGCTCTGTACCTAGATCTTAGGATTTAATGCAACCCTCCAGCAGCCACCTTTTAACTCCATTAAACTTCAAAACTATGACTCTTAAACTGAAAACACCTTAATGTTTTCAATCAGTTCAGTACCCATAACCACCACTATCCTATTAAGCAGGATTGGTTTTAAGCCAATAAACACCACATGACCACCAGCTTGTGTATAACTGTTGTTAAACAGGCAAAACTGACTATACATATTGCCACACATAGCAAGTAATCAATAGATGCCAGAAGGCACTAGATAGAGATTTTATGCACAAGGCTTCTGGCATCTATTGATTATATGTATAGTGAGTTTTGCCTGTTTTAGCAACAGTTATACACAAGCATAAGAGGTGGTGGTCATGTGATGATTATTATCTTTCAACTGGTGTGCATTCTTTATGTACTCATTAATCAAAACCACGAGCCTCTGAAATACTATCTCTGCATGTGATAAATCTTAAGCAGGGATCAACCTTCTACCAGTATGAACTGTTAGTAATATATATTTTAACCTTTATCTATAGACCTTGGTTAAGTTGCAATTTTCAGTGTCTATATAACTATATCAAACCATAGATAAATATGGTATCACCTTTATTGATAATGGAGGTTGCCTTAACTACAGAATGAGATTGCTGCTAGCTGTCATCTATAGATCTGAGTTCAAAAGCAAAACATGATCTGCAATACACTATTTCAAGTAATTTTCTATTAGAAGAAAGATATACTACCATTTTTAGATTATTTATGGGGAAAAGGGGATCCATGTCTATCTGTATGAAACCAGATATAGAATATTTTTTTCATTATATAAGTCATTGTAAAACTACAGATAGAATGTATTCTTTTTTTCTTGAAATAGTTTATTATAACGGGAAAGTAATTTTTTTAAAGTTATACAATATTATAAAAACGTGTCCGTTACAAAATAATAATAAAAATAATATTAAATTTACTGCATTTTATAAAACGTTTCAATCGGCAAATATACGGTTAACAATTGGAATTATAAACGCGTTTTGCTAACCATTGTCTGTTTTTAGCTCTTCAGTAATTCTTCTTAAATAATGTATATATATTAGATTACTGAGTTTTAATCACTATACCGAATGTGATATATCTTTCTCTTTTTTTTTTTTTTTTAAAGTAAGGGCACATTTGTGAATGCTATGTTCTTTTGCATCCAAATGCCTTTAAGGCGAACTAAAGAAACACGTAAATTCGCCTGAGTCGGCACAGTAATATTAGTTTACCGGCTTACATTTTTTCTTTCTTATCAAGTCAAAGAAAACTAAAGAAGTTAAGGCATTTCCTTTCGTTGCGAGGATTATGTAAATCTCGGCAGAATATTATTATTATAATTTGTTCTTGCTAATTATTTATTGTTAAAATTAATGAATATCTGTATTCTCTAATTATTAAATTGTAATGACCACGGTTTATGTCACATTTTTCTGCGCATTGTCGTTAAGGCGGAGTTAAAGAAGAGGAACTCCAGGCAGGAGCTCCAATTCACATTGAACTTCAAAATTCCAATTGCTGTTACCTGGAGAAAAAAAACCCATAATTACGGTTACTTATATAGTGGTAGTTTGGATAACTATTTTTTTTCCAATTTTTAATATAAATTACAATAATTTTTTAAAGAAATAATATCTACCTAAGGAGACGGAGTGGAATAAAAGCAAAGTATTTTATTCCTTTTCGTATTATAAGAAATATTTTTATTCTACTTAACAAAACTAAAATGAGATTTTAATTCTTAGAAAAAAAAATACAGTGCGAGTGGGAAACTTAATGAACAATGTTAAAATAAAAGTTATAAGAGCTATTGGTGCGCGCTACTTCAGGATATAAATGATAAGACAATAAAAAGCTAGCAAAAGAAGCCTCTGTCAAGTCAAAGGTAGGTCATAGTAGTAAGATATTGTTTAAAACAGAAGTTTTGCTTAGTTAAAATGAGAAAACAATTTTAAAAATAATATTTAAAAAAAAAAACAACGAAATAATATATATTTAAATGTTCTTTTTTTGTAAAAAAAAAAAAAAAATTACTAATGAATTTTAAAGAGACTAGTTTGGAAGGATTTTTTTTTTAAACAAAATTAATATACCCAAATGTGTATGTACGCGTGTGTGTATATATATGAATATAGAAATGTGGAAATAATTACCAAGACAAATACAATAAATATAATTAAAGTCAAGATTCAAGCCCCCCCCCCCTTTTTTTTTTGTCAACTAAATCAATATAAATATATATGTATGTGCGCGCTGGTATATATATATGGAAAGGTTGCAAAGACAACTTCAAGACAAATAATTAAAAAAATTCTTCAATAAAGATTTGCATTACAGATGTTAAAAATCAGTACGTCAAATTTAAATACGCAAACATTTAGAAAAAAGAAATGAAAAAAATAAACTGTATTTTATATATATATAAACAATTTGTACTGTTAGATAATAAATCAAAACCAATTTGAAAACTATAATTTTAAATTAAAATAACGTGTATGGATAAGTAGTTGATAGATAGATAGATAGATTGTTAGAGAGCTAGATGGATGAATGAATGAATGAGATAGATCGGTAGGTAAACAGATAGATAAATACATAGATAAATAAATGACAGATAAATAGGTAGAAAGATATATCGATTAGAGACAGATAAATAGATAGGTAGATAAACAAACATTTATATATATATATATACATACGTAAGTGAATAGAAGGCAGATAGGTAGATAGATAAATAGAGAGAAAAATTGTTAAATTGATAAATAAATAAAGAAATAAATAGATAGATAGATAAACATATAGTTATATATATATACTCTTATAAGCCTCTAAAATCTAATAGCTTTTACGGAATCTAAATAAAAAAAAGGGGGAGATTTGAACATGTATCAATTTTTGCTTTTCAATATTTTACTGAATTGTTTTTTTTTTTTTTTTAAGTGTCATAGCATCGGCCGGGACGCGAACCCGCAACCCGGGCAACTGCCTGCAAGTGCAAGGCAGTCGCGCTGACCTCTCGACCACCAATGCAAGACTATTTTACTGAATTGTTTTTTATGATTTTCTTATATATGTATAATTCATTTTCTGATGTTTTTTTTTTTCTTTTATATTTATGTAATGATACATATAAAGTTTATGTCCATATAAAATTTTGTTCATGAAAATATTTTTTTTAAATTAGATTACAGACTAATTTTATTTAAATCGGAATTTGAGTTTAACTTTTATGATTAATCACATACTTTGTAATCTTTTTTTTTCTAATTTCTATTTGAGCCTTTTATAAAAATAAATAAATAAATCTATAATTATATTTATATACATGATTAGAAAAATGTCCCAAATATGCAGTTACTAATAATAATAATAATAATAATAATAATAATAATAATAATAATAATAATAATAATAATAATAATAATAATAATAATAATAATAATAATAATAATAATAAACAACTCGATTATGCAATGATACTTAAAATAATAATATTGAATAATTTGGTACAGTTGTAAGTTAATAAAATATTTTTAATAAACAAGTTATTGTCGCTTTGAGATTGTATTTATATTGCTCAGTGATATTTACTTTTATTTATTTTAATAAAATATTTATTTAAAAATATTAAAATCAGTTGGGTTTTTCTTTTAGGAGACTTAATACTGTTTCATATTTAATACTAAATCTTTTATAAGGTTTAGTGTTATTAACTAATAATATTGTTTAAATAGGCTGACAAAGTATTTAAAGAAATATATAGAACAAGAAGTGACATCCTGCATTTTTTCTTTGTTCGTTATTGAATTTCTATTATTGATCTATAATTAAAAAGACAATAGGAAAATCCATTAGGAAAAAAAAAGGTATATCTAAGTGGCCATAAATTATAAAAATACATCACACATATATTCTTCATTAAAAAGGAACGCAATGATAAAAAATATGTAAGAAAATACTAGTTTTGGATAATAAAATTAAATTTATATTTTTGTAAATAATAAATATTAAGAGCAGTTATTCTCACACTATTTTAGAGCCATCTACAGTAATCTTAGTAATCAATATATAACAGAATATACAGAGTTATAACATATCCATTTCATAAAAACAACGTCTTGACTTTGTCTTCATCAACGTAAATTCGAATTCAAAACCGAGGATATTGCACTATGAATCTAATAAGCATCTTTTTCTCTTTTATATATTTTCAAGTTAATATCATGAAATTTAAAAAAAAAAAACACGATATTTTACATCCCATCAATCTTATTTACATTGTTATATAGATTCGGACATCAACAAGCTTTCTTTATGCTTTAGATACCTCAGTTTGATGACAATATATTATGTTGATGTTGGTAAATAATAAATAACAAAAGCATACTATATAAGAAACATTTTTTGATTCCTAATGTCATAACACACTTCTTAAGGATAAGGTATAAAATTTATGCAAGTAAATATTATTACAATAAATACTAGTCTTAAACAAAGAAAGGTAAATCAATTTTATCTCAAGATGAACACAAACCTGCCCAAAGACGATTGATTCATAGATTTTTCTGTCATATATTCTATCATTAAAAATTAAAAAAAAAAAAAACATTCTCATCGTCACACCATATAAGCTACCACATCCCTCCTTCAACTAAAAGATTGATAAACAGTTCCAAGAATAGATTTGACACTGATCAAAGCGCAAACACCATATATAAAATTATATAACACCAGGCAGAATACAATACCATGTATTCTATTATGGTAAATCTCATGCAACTCTCTCTATTTATCTTTCACAATACTGATATATGTATAGAAGAACCTTAGACAAGCCTAAGTATAAGTCAACTTTTCTGAAGCATCAGAACATAATTGGACATATATTTGAATCATTATCAGTCATAGTTGTGTTCATTGAAAAGAAATGATTCTAAGCAAAGGTCAATGAGGGCCTGGCACATGACAAATAACAACAATAAAAGAAATCATGCTCCCCCCTCTCTAAGAAATGGGTTCTCTAATTTGCATAAGCTTTGAATATTTTTTGTTTATATATACAATATTATTTTTCCATAATCATTTAAATGCCATGAATATGAGGACATAGAAAGTTCTCGAAAGCTCTTAGCTGTATTTTTATTATTGTTATTCAATTATAGCTTTGCCTTTTAATTGCGTTTCAAGGCATATAAGTTATATTACACTTGTCAAAAAAAGGCGTTGATCTTTTATAATTAAAAAAAATGTTGTAAATATGGTCAGGATAATATATTTTGTGTAGTTCACACATATAAAAGCCTACAATAGCACTCTTATTATCACAAGGAATATTTATTATATTATTATATTAACTTAGAATCGTTAAGTATCGCAACAACTGTCCAATCAAAGAAAAATAATTAATATAATGAAACATATCAGTAGTTTTGAAGTTTGTACGTTTATTATTTCATTGTAATAATTTATTTTTTGTTTAAGAATAATGATATCTATTAAGAACAAGATTTAAATTTACCATCTTTGGGAGTATGTAAATCTTGGTTGAAAAAATCATAAATATTCCATCATATTTTTGTTATTCTATGTATTTTTTATTATCATTGTCATCATCATCATCATCATTTTCAATCAAAATCGATCCACTTCAGGATAAAAAAATCTTTAAATTTAATCCAGTTTTTTTCAGATTTCTAATTTTTTTTTCCACACCACAGTAACAAACTGGTTTCTTTTATCCATGCATCTACATCTGCTTTTTTTCTAAGTCTTTTACAATCTTTTTAGGATCCATTGTGAGATTTCAACTGTCTATCTATTATTATTTCTTCTGGAAATGTGCCCATCCCAGTTACACTTCAGGCTCTTAATGTTTTTAATAATGTCAGTAATACCCATTTGCCATTTTCCTCATGTGTTTTCTATTTAGTTCCTTCTTGTTACTCTCAATATGTATCTCTCCATTAATTGTTTAATGGTCTGAAATATCCATATTGCTGTTCTGTTAATTGTTAATGTGTCAGATCATATAAATAAGAACTAGAATTTAAACTGTTCCTTTCAATCACGTACTCATGCTTTTTAATACTAAACTATTTCTAGTGCACTCATTACAAATCTAATACTGTGATTGACTCCATCCATTTTGTTTCCATTTGTATAAATCATTTTATCAAAGCATTTGTAGTTGCTGATTTATTCTAGTACATCATTAATAATCTACATTTTTTTCTGAGAACATCCATTGAACATTATTTTTAATATTTTTAGCATTTATGCTTAATCCTACACTTATCTCTTCTTCTGATAATCCTTGTAACTTTTCTTGAAGCTCTAAACCATTATTTGCAAAAAAAAATACATTGTTTTCAAAATATAGATGACTTGGGTAATCTCTATTTAATTTTAAACGCTCAGCTCCAGTTTAATCCACATTGAGTAATTTTGGAGATAGTATTTCAACTTGTTACATACTCTATTGCATGTTAATATCTTGATATAACTATGTAGTTTAATCATGGCAGTTGTATTCTTCAGAATGTGATAATATTGTGGATCTAAAATCTTGATGATCCAACGTTTAATCATTGAAAAAATATTTAGAGTCCAATGCCCTTTCAAAATTCATAAGGTACTTATGGAGTTTGTCTGCCAGAAGCTTGCCATCTGTTTTTTTTTTAATAAATAATCTAATTTTAGGGACTCAGAACACAGGGTAACAATATAGCTGACTCTACTCAATAACTTTTTTTTTTAATTTTCTAAAATGAGAAAAAAACACAAACGTCCAAAGGGTTGTGATTCAAAACTTTTTAATGTAAATACAATAAATAAAACTTTAAAAAACAGCATCATTTAGTAGATTATAACAAATGTGTAAAATGACATCAGTTTTTGGGCAGGCACTATCCTGTAATTTTGAAAATATTCAACTGAAACACACAAAAATCCAAAGGGGTTTAAATAACTTGTAAATATAGTAAAGTAAATAAAAGTAAAATATGATTAAGAAAAATATAGCAAATATGTAGGAGGAAGTCATTTTTTGAGTGAATATTATCCTGTAATTTTGAAAATATTTCACTACATCTAGTTCTGCTGATGAATTATTTCAAATTTCAATAATTATAATTCAGTCGATGAAATATTCCAGATTTTAATAATATTTTCAAAAATGATAAGTAAAGAAGGCATATTTCAAAAACCATGTGTAAATAAATGTTAAAAAATATTACACTAATTTGTCACATGTTATCTGTTAGCCTCATGTTAAGTGTTCACCAAGTGTTACATTTTGACATTATCTGATAATTGGAATTTATGGCAGGGCAAATCCCAATTTTTTTGTAATAAATTACATTCACAATTCTAAATTGATTGTCAATTTTAAAATTGGAATATTCATCATCAGATCAAGATGCAATGGAATATTTTCAAAATTATGGTATAGTGTCCACCAAAAATGAGATATCGGTCTGCATGTTGGTTATAGTCTACTAAATGATATATATTTTTTAAATTTTATTTACTGTAATTTACATTAAAAAATTTTTGAATTATAATCCTTTGGACTTTTGTTTTTCTTTATCATTTTAATAAATAAAAATACAACATAATTATTGAATACAATAACTTAGCATCAGCCATATTGTTTATACCATGTGTTGTAAGCCCCTGAAAATGGATTATTAAAAAAAATGGCAAGTTTTTAGCAGGCAAACTAAATAAGTAGAATCCACACATCCCCAATATAATAGTAGCTCATATTCATTAATTTTTTTTATAACTTCTCTCAAAACTCTCAAAAGATGTTGTGATTTACTATCCTAGAAAATTAGTTATAGATGAGTTGTAATTATCTTGGGAAAAAAATTGTATAAAACTGATAAATGATTGATAGGTCAGTAATTTATATTTTTTATCTGTATTTAAATATCAAATTTATTACTGCATTCTTCCAATAATCTGGTACATCTTTATCTTTTAGTAGTTTGGAATATAGCTTTCCCAACAATTTCTCTAATAATATTCCTGCTGTTTTTAAAGTATAGATTATAATTCCATCATTACAAAGAGCTTCTCCCTTTTTCATAGATATAATTGTAGGTCTTAATTATTGATTTAAAATACTAGGAAATCCAGAAGTTATAATAATTATAGGTGATAATTTGTCTTCTGGCTCTTTATTGCTATATAATTCTTCAGAAAACTTCTAGACACATTTCATAAGGTCTTTTCTCTTCTTGGCATCCTTTCTTTTTATTATAGCTATAGATTACATACCATTTCCAAAATATTGTTTAAGACTTTTGAATTTATTTCCTTCAATATTTTTTTTTTTTGCTAATTTACAATTATATTTTCTTATATAATTATTAACTCTTTATCATATAAATTTATAGAGTTCAATAAATTCATTTCTTCTTAATAGATCGTAATTATATATTTCAGATTCCTTCTTTCATTCAAATATTGCCAAGCCTAAGTAGTCAATTTACTGGTAACATGTCTTATTTATTACACTAGCTATCTTTATTGCAGTTATTAATATTATATCAGTATTTTTTTATTGATTTCATTTAAATCTCAACCATGTTAAAAATATGTTAATATTTTAAAACGATTTTCAAATTGTAATTTAAATTCTTGAAATCTATGCAACTGCAAATACTGTTTTTCTTGATAATTTTTACTTCTCTAGTTTTCAATTTATATATATATATATATATATATATATATATATATATATATATATATATATATATATATATATATATATGTAACAATTATTTATCTACAAAGCCCATTTTTAATATTTTTATCAAAGGAAAGGTATTCAACACAAATATTGGCAAATAGTAATTCACAAAAGATGTGCTCATAATCATATTAACTGGGTTTTTTTTTATGGAGATGGTCAAGCATCATTTGAGATTTCAATGAATTAAATTTGCGTTTTGCTTTCCCTGGTGAAAATTTTGTGAAACTTTTTTTATGGCTTTGAAATTGATATATATTTATTTTCTAATATTTTAAATACAAAAAAATTTAGAAGATGGAGGGAAATTAAATAGGTGGTGCATCAAAACTTCTCATGTTCCACTAATGATGGATAATCATTATATATTTTGCACTCATTGAGAAAATATTACTATGGTCTAAAAAACTTGATTTATTGAAAAGTTTATGATTATATTTGTATTATAATTGCATAATAATTATTAAAAATCAAAAATAAATGTTATTACATATTTATTTTTTACAGAAATGTTTTACTTTTAAATGTAAAAGAATATTCTTCTGAATATTGTTACTATAGAGATTATGGATGCAGGAAACACAGATGTTTAGAAATGAGGTCACTCAGCAGATTGTTTAATATTGAGCAATATTATAAAAAATATGATTTTTTTTTAAATTTAATGCATTAATTGATAGATTGAGTAGTTTTTAAAAATAATTAGTTCAAATTTTTAAAATAAACATCAAAGAAGATTTTGTTCATTCTGCAAATTGAATCAGCTCCACCTGAAATTTGATGATGTGACATTTTGTTTTGATTAAAATCTAATTTTTAAAATAATTCTGAAAATCAAATGTGATTTTTTAAAAATTTATTTAATTTCTAAACAAAAATATCTATCAAATGAGGTCAAATTTATTATATTCTGATAAATAATTTTGGCATAATATCAAATTGAAACTTGAAAGCTTAAATCTAGTGAGAACAAAGAAATCTGTCAGAATATTAGTGGAAAAATAGAATGGTTAATTTTAATAAAATTCTAAAAGATGGCAGTAGTATATGGATCTTTACAGATTTTTGTGTGTGATTGAAAGCACCTTCTATTGTTCTATGAAGGAGTTGGTGATTTCTGATTGGTTGATGCATTAGATTGTTTTAACTTAAATGATACAAAAAATGTGATTTTCAGTAATTGTTAATGATTATGACACAATAGGGGGGGAGGATTTTAGAAAGTATGGAAAATACATTATGAGAACCAGAAACTGCCAGGAAACAATCATTACCAGTTAAAAAAATGGTTTTAATAAAAGCTGTGAAATATTTTAATAACAATTAATAATTTATTAACTTTTAGAATTTTTTTTTGTTTCTTTGAAGATAACTACTTTTAAATATATCATTTTTAATAACATAAAATTCTAATGTGTATTATTTCATTCTTCTAACATTTTGAACAGCTATCGTGAAGCCAATAATGATTTGGTCTCTTGTTATCAATAAGACCTTTAGTTAGATACTTATTTTCACAATTTTAAAATATTAATTATTTTTTCTTACTTTAATTATTAGAATGCTTAAATATTTGTAATCTAACATATGAATTAATTATATAATTTATATAAAAAATATTTAATTGCACACAAAAAACAAACAAACATGGAATTATAATAAAAATAACAATCATTTCAAAAATATATGAGGAAGAGTAGACACTAATCTAGTTAAATACCATTTGCATATGTAATAATGTAATAAATTCCCATATGCAAAAAAATATTTTTATTCAATTAACATATTGTTTTATTATTAATGTAGAAAGCTTGAAAATCTGGATTCAAATCTCCTTTAATTACATCTAGATTAAGTATATACATTATATTTGTATTTGAATATAATAAATATCTTAATTATTTTTTACTAAAAGTTTAAAAAACTATTTCCTTGTTAGAACACCTGTTGTAGTATATGCTTCAGCTATTATATGCTTTTTGCAAGTACCCTTCTGCATTATTCTGTCAAACAACATTACTTTGTGCAATTGTGGTATTTTTTGTTAAGTACATTTCACATATTTGTCAATTTTTTAAATGACTGAAAAGTTTGAACAATGTTAAATTTTGTTTTAATTTGCATAAAATAGCAGCAGTTGCAATGCTTAAAACAGATTACAAGAAAACTGATCTCATAAAAATACAAGCTTATTAGTAATTTAATTGAAAATTTAAATTGACCACATTCTTAAAAAGTGTCACAAATTTAAGTTCCAAGTCAAAACTATGCTGATTTTTGATGTAAATGCTTCTCCCCCTCAGATTTAGTTTGTAATGGTAATACCTTTTATTTGAAAGTTCTCAAACATTTATGCAATCTGGTAAAATGTAATCATTCTATTTTGTGGCAAAGAAAATAATGCAAACTCCACCCCAACAAAGCATCATCTTTCAAAGCCTTATATATGAAACACTTTTTAATTATATTCAGCATGACCTAGCATAGTCAACAAACATAGATTCTCAATGTTTCAAAAGAAAAAAAAACACAATTTTTTGTGGATTTAAAATTAGAGTGAAAAAATGAGGGAGATATTAAAAGACATCACTTTGTAAATATTTCCAGACTATGAAAAATGATAAACACATTTAAACTGACATATTGCATCAAATGAATAATAATTTGAAAGAGAATAAATTCATAACAATTAAAAATAAAATAAAAAATATTATAAAATTCAGATTTTTTTGGGTCTGCCCTCATAAATTTATATTAAAAGTGTAAACTAGTCACTTCCTATTTTCTACATTTTCTTGGAAAGAAGTTTAATAAATTAAACAATAAAATATTTTTTTCTATATTTAAGATTTAATATGGATACACAATAATTTCCTGTACACATATGTTTTGAATGCAATTTTTGCACACACACAAACAAAAAATATGATTTTAATTAGTAAATCAATTATTTATTTGATAAAAAATAATTAGTTTTTTTATAAAAATAATTAAGATATTTATCACAATTGATCAGCAGGTGATTGTTTCAAAAAGATTATTAATCTATAGAAATTTATGTTGTCAGTTATGCAAATTATTTTTAATGTTTCTGTTTTGAAGGAAACAATCTGATTGGATTTTCTGATGAAAATCAAATCTCTATTTGAAATATTAAAGACATTTGTGTAGACACATAATTGTGTTCTGATTATATTTTGATTTATTTATTTATGTATTTCCTTATATATATATATATATATTTATTTATGTATTTCCTTATATATATATATATATATATATTACAAAGGAATCAAATCATAGTTCAATGCTCGAATATCCTAGGATCTCACTGCCATGGTCTGGGGATATTCTGCAAAGCTTGTTAAGAGCTTATTTGCGAGTTATATATATATATAAATCACCAATATAATATAATATTAAATATCTTTATATAACAGCAATATATATATATATATAATTCAAACATATATTTAACACAGTATTCAAAATTAAATAATATATTCTTTACCAGAAGTACTTTTAATTGTTTCACTGACAATATTTATCAACTGTTAATACAAATGTACAAAAAATAAAAACTTGCATTACCCATCATGCAATCTATTCAAATTTCCCACAATTCTGTTGTCTTTATATTAGCCGATTGTTTATTCATTAAACCACCTCTATTCCTAGATATCATCATTGCCTCTTTAATTTTACGTTTTTCACTACACCTTTCAATTTGAATAATTTTTATATCTCTATTATTAAATTTAAAACCATAATTACATGTTTTATTATGATCAAATATAATTGATGGAGTATTCATATTTACTGAAGATATATTTTCTTTCTGTACACGTTTATATAATGTCTTATGATCATTATATCGTTTTTGTAATGTACATTTGGATTCCCGTATATATTTTATTCCATAACCACATTCCAACATATATATAACAGAACTTAATTCAAACTTAGAAATCTTGGCTTTGGAGTTATTTATCATATCATTTATATTATTTGAAGAGAAAAAAGAAATTCTACAAAAACCACTATAAAGTTTATTAATTAATTTAGCTTGTTGATTAGATACAAAAGGAATAGAAATCCATTTATCACTTTTTAATTTATTTAATATTTTCTTATTATTACTTTTATTTTGATTATATTTTGTAATTGTATTATAAATAATATTCCTTCCATAACCAACATTCAACATATCAGTAATATATACATTAATATTTTCAATTTTATCACTAATAAATTTGCACAAATAATCATTTCTAAACAAAAATGACTTCAAACCAGCTAATTTATGACTGATATGAACTTTAGAATTATATGGAATATAATCGCTAATTTCCACAGGCTTTAAAATCATATTATAATCAAACACCTTATTATTTCTTTTAATAAATATATCTAAAAACTTTATAGAATCTTCCTTCTCTTCATTTAACA
>JAQFVV010012441.1:5319491-5579491 GCA_028023455.1 Epiperipatus broadwayi | reverse complement strand
TAATATGACTTTTTATATCTATTTTCTTTATGATATCAGAGTCTTAATAAACATTTTAGCAATAAAGTGGTATATTTTATTTAAAGAACTTTTAAAGACTATTCAGATCGATTAAAAACAAGAATGTCTTACTAATAATAACTTTGAGCTTCATAAATTATCTTGAATGTATCAAAATTATTTGTTTATTAATTTTACAGTTATGAAATATGAATATGTAAAATAATTTTTTTTATGGTATTATGATTTTAGTTTTAACTAATATATTATTATTATTTTGGTTTTAAATAATATTTTGTTATTATGGGATAAAACACGCACATACATAATAATATTTTTATATGTGTATAATTGCGAGTGAATGTGAAGTAACAAGTAGTATTAGAATATTAGATTATTTTGTTTCAAGTTAAGTATAGCATTTCAGAGGTAGAAGAGAGGGGGAGAAAATAATTTAAAACTTGTTTCTAAAACTTGCTCTTTCAATTCTATTAACATTTTTTTTTACATTCTACTTACATGTTAGATTTATAAAGTATGTGTGCTAATGAGCAGATAATATTTTTTTCTTGAAATACTTTTCTCATGGAGTGAAAATCATGGTCAATGTGACATCCAACTTAATACAAAATACATTTGAAGGGAAAGGGGGAAGAACTTGAAATTAATCTGAGGATTGTTATATAATCAATTATTATTATTATTATTATTCATGTCAATTTTCATGTTTATCTAGAAATTTTTATGTATATGTTAGAAATGCAGTAATAAATATTAGTTTGTTTTATTAAACGAGGCATATATATTTCATTAAGTGTAGTCTTTGTTAAGTGTGATTATTCATCATCATCAATGGTTGAATATTAGTTATTTAAGATATAAGTAAGTATGCTAAAATTAAGCAATAATTATGAATTTCTTTATAAAAATTAGTTTTATGTTTAGGCTTAGTCCTAGAGCTGTAGTTGAAACCCTTGTCATTATCGTTATTATTATCATCATCATCATCATCAACGTTTTAATTAATGAGCTGTTTAACTGTTTAAAGGCCATAAATAAATATTAATTTCATAATATTTAGTGATCTCTTAGTATTATTATAACCACATCCCATCATCTATTTCATGCAAGGATGAGTGAATTGCCATCCTAAATTAGTTATATATAATCTGAGCTAGTAAACTTATAAAAATATTGAAACACATTTGTTATGCTAAGATCTGAGAAATGATTTATGTCTAATATACTCCACTTTGGTTTATAGATGTTTTACTTTTACCTAAATATTAGTGCGTATAGTGATATGGCTCAAAAAGCAAAATCTCTCATTTTTAATTAGAAATAAAGTACCAAAAGAGGGGATTCAAACCCGGTACATGTGAAAGGTTATTAGATATAACCGTGTCTAGATTCAGATAATCTAGTGGTGCCCTGCTAGACCATATTCACTTAGTATTTGTTTAAACATGCACTTAACATCAAACCAAGAAATGAAAGTGGATAAAACCTACTGTCTGTATACCTGAGTTATAATACTTGTTATTAATAATTTGTTTATAATTATTGATATTTGGATCTTGAGAAATCAAACATTTTTTTAAGTATTATGATATTATACAGTGTAGACAACTCAGATATGGTATTATAGTTATCTTTTGATCGTCCTTTAATATGTTACAATGGCGCCCAACTGGGGCCTGATATTTTACCATATACCTGAAAAAGGGAGTCTATAGAATGATAGGAGATGTGTGGTTAAAAATAGAGAAATTTTTTTTAGTAAAATTTTTTTTTTCAGTAAAAAATTTTTTTTTTGTCTTACAAAATTTTCTTGGCCATACAGTCTTATTTTACATTTGTATATGATGATGTTTAATATGATTTAATTTTTCATTGATGATGATAAAATGGGTACAGCCATAAAACAGCTTTTTTTTTTTTTATCAATTTTGAAAATAGAGATGAATATCACAACTTAAGACAAAGGTGAAATAAATAATAGAATTTTTTTTTGTGGAACATTAAAATGATTTATTGCCAGATAGGATAGGCATAGTAATAGTGATGAATTATGGAATAGTAGTCTCATGTGTGTTTGGGGAGTTCATTTTGTAAAAAGTCTATGATTTTAGAGGTTTGATTGGATGGTTGATCGTTGGAGTTTGGTTGGTTAGATTGCAGTTTTGATGATGAGTGGAGAGTTTTGTCATTGCCTTGAGAATGCTATGTATTTCATGTAACTTATGAATGATCAAACCCATTCACTGCTCCAACCCAATTTATATGTTATCTTTATGTTATCATGAAGCAGTTAACAGCAGACCTGCCATGATATCAGCCTATAAGTCTCCAAGAGAGAGAGCATGGCATAGTTTTCCAATCAAGTTTATATGTTATTCTTATTTTATCATGAAGCAGTTAACAGTAGTCCTGCCATGATATCAGCCTATAAGTCTCCAAGAGAGAGAGCAAGGCTTAGTTTTCTGTAGTCTATAATAAGCAGGGCATTCCTTGATACTTGCCACATAAGACTCCAAGAGAGAGAGCAAGGCATAGTTTATCTACTTTAGCCCCTAAGACTTAAAATACATCTTTTATTGCAACAGAGTTTGCTTCATTCAATCAAGGGTTGTAGTAGTTAATAGTGATCGAATTGGGATGATCTTCTGAGTGCTCATGATACATTGTGTGATTATAGTGCTGTGACTGAATTCTTTTATTTATCTCAAGATTGTGAACTGCTAGTCATTCTGTGGACTGTCAATATCTGTCAGATTTCTGGGAGAATGGATGAATGTATAATTTGGGCTATTACAGACAGACATGCACTATATAGATTATTGTTGTGTAGTTCATTAAATAAGGATATTAAATTTTTTTTGTTGTATTTGTAATGCATAATAAGGTGAAAATCAAATCAGTCAGTTGGTCAGAATAGGTGTCAGACAGGGAGAAGATGTGTGGATTTTTGATGGTCAGGGAAGTACAGATGGGATATATATAGTTTTATAACATGAGTGAACTAAATTATAGTATGGAAGAGGTTATGGAAGAGGAAGGTGCCCCAATACCAGGAATCAGTGATCATTTTCATACTGAAGAAGAGGATGGGGAGGTTTTCTTAAAACAAACACAAGAGGAAAGAGAGGAAGTAGAGGAAGATGCCTTTAATGTTAGTAGCAATAATATGGCCTCAAGTGTGGAAGTAGATGAGGAGCCAGAAGTGGGCCAGGCTCAGATAGCAAAGATGGCACCATCAGACATGGACATAATAATGCAGATGCTCAGAAGTATGAGAGAAGATAGTAAGCAAAGTATGGTAAATCTAGAACAAAAGATGGAGAAAAATATAGAAAGTCTAAGAGAAGATAGTAAGAAAAATATAGAAAGTCTAAGAGAAGAGAGTAAGAAAAGTATGGAAAGTCTAGAACAAAAGATAGGTCAATCTGTAGAGAAAACTATAGAAAATTTGAGAGAAGATCTAAAAGCAAAGATAGATCAATCTATTGAAAACAACAGCCAAATGATCGTAGCCTTGGAAACTAAGATTGAAAAATCCCATATAGAGTACAAGAACAGGTTTACTGTCATTAGAGGATAGGATAGAAGGAGTTTGTAGATCTATGGAAGTGGCAAAACAGGAGGGCTGTCAGGGACTGCAGTCATTAAAGGCTCAAGTGGAGCAGTCTATCGAAGAAAATAAGAGAGAGATTGAGTTAGTTAGGAATGAGGTCCATGGGTTGGTCTCCCAATCCATCTCAGAATGCATAGAAAAGAATGCTGAAATAACCTCTGCAGGAATTAGTATCAGATTAGAGGAGGTGATAGCCAAAGTGGACTCATATAAGGAAGCCACTTTGAGCTGTGTAGATCAAACCCTCACTATGAAAAATAAGTTTAGTGGCTTAGAAAAGGAAATATGAGAAGTAAGGGAAGCTTGGCCAATGAGGGTGTACAGATGGACCAAAATCTTAGGAAGGAATTGGGGAAACAGATGGATAGCTTTAGGGAGGAGATAGTGAAAAGGGACAAATCAAGTTCTTTAGAAGAGGGACCCAGAATGAATCAACATGAATTGGGTGTTATGTTGGAGAAGGTTGAGGAGAACCAGAAGGCGTATGTTATGGAATACATGAACCCCAAGATGGAAGATCTCTATCAGAAAATAGGGGAATTAAGAGATCGAGTTGATATAGGATTTCAGAGTCAGTCAAACCCAAATTCAAGGCAAAATGATGTTAGCATCAGTCCAGATGACTGTAGGGATAGCTCAGAACATAGTCAATCTGAGAAAAGGATGCCTACTTTAGTTAAAAATCCACAAGGTGAAAAATTAATAGATAAGGCAGAAAGTAGCAGTAGAGAGGAATATAGAGTAGGAGGGTCAATGACCTCAAATTTAATTAAAATTAAGGCCTTTAGTGGGGAAAGCAGGGAAAACCCCTTAGAGTATCTGTATACCTTGGAAGAACTCTTTTCTGTGTGTAGGTTAAATGAACGGGAAAAGTTGGCCATTGCCTGTAACCATCTTTATGCCTATGCTAAGGAGTGGTGGTGGTCCCTGTTTGATAAGCCCACTACCTTTGGGGATTTTCGCTGTGTTATTCTATCATGCTTCTGGAGTGAAGATAGGCAGGACCAGGTGCGCTACCAGATCACTCAGGAAAAGTACGGCAGTACCAAGGGCAGCTATACACAATTTTTCTGAGGGCAGGCAGTAAAACTGAAAAGTCTGACTGCATTTCCTCTCTCAGAGCACCAGATCCTGAGAATACTCCGACACAATCTTCCCCGAAACATTGAGCAAATGCTTATTGCTGCTGATTGCCACAGTATAGAGGAAGCATCAGAAATCCTGGATGCTCTAGAGATTTCAGAGCTAGATTCAGAGACTAGGCCCAAGAGCACCAAGGATAGGTATAGTTATAATGTCTCTAGTCTGAATCTAGGTGATCAGACACGTGATCAGAATTTTGGTAGTTATGGATATAGGAATAATTATAGGGCTAGGCCTCCTAATCAATCCTGGGGAGATTCTGGGGATAGTGTTGTGAAGAAAGTAATTCCTAGAGACAAGCAACCCTCTACCAGTGGAATTACCACAGTGCTGAAAAAGCCAAAGTGAAAAAAAAATAAAGATCTCAAAAGGGACTGAATGTATGTTTGCAATTTTATGCAGACCACAATATGCTTTGTACAAAGGAAAAGATCTCCAAATAAATCAGGATGCTAGATTTTCTAATGAAAAGTATGATATTTACCAGTAGTTAAAAAATTTTTTTTTTAATTATTAGTGTGTTTATTATTATTAGTGTATTTTATTAGTTAGGATTTTTTTTTTTAAATATAGTTAAAACAAAAGTGCTGATGATTTTATCCGAAGGGGGGGAAAGTTGTGCCATTACAATTTAGTCACTAGCTAAATTTATAGTAATGTGCATGTAGAAAAGGTAAACCAAAAATCATCATCACATTTTTATATAACCATAAAAGAAGCTGTAGGGCATCCAAGTTCAAACCCTACCAGATCAAAATTTTAAACGCTTTAGACAGAAAGAGAGTGGGTCAACAATTATATGCTTTACTTGTTTGTGTGTTAATAAATCTCAAAAAGAGCAGTACACACATTTAATATTTAAAATTTTAATTTTTCTTTAAAAAGCAAAGTTATAACGCATACGTATAGGCAATGTATGTGTAAACTATTTAATTGTTTTATATTTCAAATATTCAACATTTTAACTTTCTTTAAAACTAACCTATGCTTGATCAATTCTAATATCTTATTCTATGCTTCTATTTTGCTTTTCTATAATTGTAATTGGGATTTAAAAGTTACAGATTTAATTAAATAATAGGGTTATAATTACTAAGCTAGCAATTATATTATTTAATGTTAGTTTATGAATGATTTGAAATAATGAAGGATGTGTGTACATTACATACAGAAATTTACATTTATTAAATATTGAAAGAAAAGGAAGGATTAAATCTGTCAAATTATTTTTTTTGTACAATTTTATGTTAAAAGAGGAAATCTGTTTAATCAGATATCTATCTTTGTAGCAATTTTGTTTTTTGTAAATGATTGTTTGTCACTTTGGGAGCTTAATTTGGGTGGGAACTCTAATTTTGAAATTGTCTTATCTTAAGATCTAAAGAAGGAAGCTCAAAGATTTGAAATGTTACCTAGATGTAAAAAAAAAAAGAAAGGAAATAAGGATTAAGTCTATTTTTTTTAAAACAAAAGTGTCTGGAAAAAGGATTAAACTTTTCAGTTGAAAAATAATTTAGTTGAAAATAAATTAGAGATCTAATTAAAATGAATTTGTCCAAAAATAGCAAGTGACGCTATCTCTGATTGGTTAAGTTAGCTAAAAATTGGATATAAAAAGCTGTCTGGAATTATTATTATGATTGTGATTATGATTCAGATTATTAGACTATTAAATTGAATGTTGAAAATATAAGAAATGGCTGGCTAGAAAAATTATATGTATGTCCCATCTTTTCCGGACCATCTGGGGGAAGCTGCACATCACATAGGAAAGAAAAGATGTTGTGTCTAAAATAATATTCTACACCTTTCAACTGACCAGAGAAATAAGATGTTTTTAATAGAAGGAAGAAAGCATTCACCTGCATTCGATAAAAGATGAATTAATCTACTGATAAATATTAATCATCAAGTCCAATTAATTGTTCCAACAACTGATTTTAAACTCAAGAAAATTTATAAATGTGAAAACAACCGCTGTATTTCATCCACTAAGAATCATGCTTGACAGGAAGAGAAGAAAAATTAATATAATGATTTCCAAATTGTCCACTAAAGCAAATAACCTCAATAGAGTCATCATCATCAAATAGTTATACACCTCAAGAAAGAGATTGTTCCCACGTAAAACGGAAATGGTAGCTGCAGAAATATAGACATTATACAAGACAAGTTTGAACCCTTGGAAATTCGCCACAAACAAAAGATCGGTAATATGACTTTTTATATCTATTTTCTTTATGATATCAGAGTCTTAATAAACATTTTAGCAATAAAGTGGTATATTTTATTTAAAGAACTTTTAAAGACTATTCAGATCGATTAAAAACAAGAATGTCTTACTAATAATAACTTTGAGCTTCATAAATTATCTTGAATGTATCAAAATTATTTGTTTATTAATTTTACAGTTATGAAAAATATTAATGTGTAAAACAATTTTTTTTATGGTATTATGATTTTAGTTTTAACTAATATATTATTATTATTTTGGTTTTAAATAATATTTTGTTATTATGGGATAAAACACGCACATACATAATAATATTTTTATATGTGTATAATTGCGAGTGAATGTGAAATAATGAGTAGTATTAGAATATTAGATTATTTTGTTTCAAGTTAAGTATAGCATTTCAGAGGTAGAAGAGAGGGGGAGAAAATAATTTAAAACTTGTTTCTAAAACTTGCTCTTTCAATTCTATTAACATTTTTTTTTTACATTCTACTTACATGTTAGATTTATAAAGTATGTGTGCTAATGAGCAGATAATATTTTTTTCTTGAAATACTTTTCTCATGGAGTGAAAATCATGGTCAATGTGACATCCAACTTAATACAAAATACATTTGAAGGGAAAGGGGGAAGAACTTGAAATTAATCTGAGGATTGTTATATAATCAATTATTATCATTATTATTATTCATGTCAATTTTCATGTTTATCTAGAAATTTTTATGTATATGTTAGAAATGCAGTAATAAATATTAGTTTGTTTTATTAAACGAGGCGTATATATTTCATTAAGTGTAGTCTTTGTTAAGTGTGATTATTCATCATCATCAATGGTTGAATATTAGTTATTTAAGATATAAGTAAGTATGCTAAAATTAAGCAATAATTATGAATTTCTTTATAAAAATTAGTTTTATGTTTAGGCTTAGTCCTAGAGCTGTAGTTGAAACCCTTGTCATTATCATTATTATTATCATCATCATCATCATCATCAACGTTTTAATTAATGAGCTGTTTAACTGTTTAAAGGCCATAAATAAATATTGATTTTATAATATTTAGTGATCTCTTAGTATTATTATAACCACATCCCATCATCTATTTCATGCAAGGATGAGTGAATTGCCATCCTAAATTAGTTATATATAATCTGAGCTAGTAAACTTATAAAAATATTGAAACACATTTGTTATGCTAAGATCTGAGAAATGATTTATGTCTAATATACTCCACTTTGGTTTATAGATGTTTTACTTTTACCTAAATATTAGTGCGTATAGTGATATGGCTCAAAAAGCAAAATCTCTCATTTTTAATTAGAAATAAAGTACCAAAAGAGGGGATTCAAACCCGGTACATGTGAAAGGTTATTAGATATAACCGTGTCTAGATTCAGATAATCTAGTGGCGCCCTGCTAGACCATATTCACTTAGTATTTGTCTAAACATGCACTTAACATCAAACCAAGAAATGAAAGTGGATAAAACCTACTGTCTGTATACCTGAGGTATAATACTTGTTATTAATAATTTGTTTATAATTCTTGATATTTGGATCTTGAGAAATCCAACATTATTTTAAGTATTATGATCTTATACAGTGTAGACAACTCAGATATGGTATGATAGTTATCTTTTGATCGTCCTTTAATATATATATATATATTCTAACCCAATATATTTATTAGTTTAGAAGTTTATAAATTTATTTATTTGCACCCAGGACACTAATTTTTTTTAGGTTGTTGTTAAGGCAACCAAAATAAAGCAACATATCCATTAATTTTCCAATATGATCTAAAATACCTTTCATATAATACAATTGTACATTCAATTCTCTAAAGCCATGCCACGATTGTAATAACAACAATAATTGATCACTTATTAATTTAAAGAATAATTATAATAATATTAATCTCAGGGTTCTTTGTTTCATGTAAGGAAATGCTCGGCAGTATTGTGTTGTCGCCTATGACTGGCATTCTGGTCGGCTATAGTAAACATTTATTTTACTTAAATTCAATGTGTCTTCATCTCTCATGTCAACTGCTATATTATTTAAAGAGATGATAATTCTATTCAATAATGACGTATAATTTTGAATAACACAGCCCCTTTTTTTTTTCAGAATCT
This sequence comes from Epiperipatus broadwayi, assembly GCA_028023455.1. Classification (NCBI taxonomy): domain Eukaryota; kingdom Metazoa; phylum Onychophora; class Udeonychophora; order Euonychophora; family Peripatidae; genus Epiperipatus; species Epiperipatus broadwayi. Next base: position 5,570,345 of record JAQFVV010012441.1, on the reverse strand, counting down.
CAGTCAGAATAATAAAAAGACAAGGGTGCTTTTTGTGTCCTTCCATCATCCATGATAACACAATAATATAACTAAGATTTATTACTTAGACAATTTAACTAAATGGGAATGGAATAATGTGCAACCAAAGTTAATGGTTTGGGAATAAATTCATTTTTTTTTTTTTTACACAAAGGTGAATGTTTAGTCTTAAGTTTTCAACTCCATAAATAATTATCATTAAACTAAAATATAATGACATATTCCGATCTGCTTAACTTTATTTATCTGGTATATTAAGTTTTTAAGAATTTGGAATGATTTCAGACTCAAGAAAAGGTTTTGCAAATATTGTGCAAATACTTATATTTAGCATATAAAAACAAAAAAAATGAATCTACAACAAATTTTAACAAGACTATAATTTATTATTATTACAAAAAAAAATATGAACATTTCTTCAATAATCCCATAGTAATACAAAAATATAAAATATAACTGACATTAATCTGTATACTCTTTTGGTTATGGACTAGAGGTTACTACTTCTCCTGTATGCAATCATATGGATTGATTAACTAAAAGTACATTTCATTACCAATACATTGTTTATTAAATTTTGGTAACCTTGTAGAAGCTTTTATTCAAAATTATTGACTAACTATTTTTTTTTTTTTAAAAAATGATTAATCCAATCATATGCAATACGCAAAATATTAAATTAATTTCTAATACATTTACTTTATTTATGGTAGTTAATGGGATAACCTATTCTAATTATAGGCCAGTTATCAGAAGTTACACTTACCATCTTACATTTAACTTAATGCTAACTTAAGTTATGATACAAATTTTATTCATACGTATAATTTTAAATATGAGTATTATTTAATTACTAACCAGAATTAAATATCGCATTTGAATATTCCTTCAGTAAATAAGCATTTTAAATTACGCAATTTTAATTACTTTCTCCATTGATTTATTTGTCAAATACTAGCAATATTTAGCAGCACAATACAGATATTGATCCTAGTTACTAACGCACGATTTATACTAAAGTGGATCTTGAGGAACTAACACCTCCAATATAACCTTTATCTTGCCCGAACTTTCAAAATTAAGCACAATAATCAACACCTTCCATGGTGGAGCTACCTTTATTTTCACATGAGGAATATGGAATAACCACGAAGGTCTGTAGAGTAATCTACTACATTAAAATATTTTGGTGGTTTCTTGCCTCTTACTTGGGCATAAAACGAACACACACCAAATACAATCCTCTCCTGGGATTTAAACGAATGAAGCATACTAAATGCTAGATAAATCCTTGATCATCCTATCTATGAGAATCGATCACTTGGGCTATAAACATACCCGAACATTATATTTAAAATCTTCCTCTCATGGAAAACAAAGCTTTTGGGGAGATCATTTTTCATCCTACAAATTAAATACATTATAATTATTACCTATGCGAATATTAAGCATATACCAATGCTATATCTGGGCAGGATAAGTAAATACACTGATTATAATAAACTTATGTTACCGTGTATACTTTGATCAACATCTGAAATCAATGGACATCATAGAATAAAAGTATAATAATTTTAATTTTAATAAAGGAACATTCAAAAATAGTTGGTAGCATACTATCTTAAACTAAATAAAGTGGATGTGTTATTTAAGAATAATTAGGAATAAATTCCTCAATTAATACAGTATAAATTCGTTTCAAAACTTTAACAAGAAATATTTTGTTATAGCATTTTTTTTTTTTTAGTTACTTCTGATAATTTTCAATATTTATTTTACCCCTTAAATATCTAAATATTTTTCTTTTACGTATCTAACATACAAAATTTCTACCTACAATTGTATGTAATAATTAAAACATATTTTATAGATTTTTTTCTTTTGTGTTAAATATCAACTTAACATATAATAATTATATTAAAACATACCTTTGTCATTACAAGGCTATTAAATATCCCTTGACCATACAGACTTTAGCCTATGTGATATAACAAAAAAAATACATATCATTTATAACTTAGTTTTAAACAATCATTAATTAACAAGTGCATATTCTCTCATTAGAAAATGTTTTTCTGTTGAGCAATTGGTCCAGGTGAAGAGCTTTATCCAGTCGTATTTCACGAAGCAAGTTTAAAAACAATAAACGTATGGTATTATTTCCTTTAAATAAAAGTTTTCTCTTATTTTGTGCGTTTAATAAATTAGGTAAAGAAAAATATAGCAGAATTGAAGATTAATTCTTACTTGAATTAAACTACTACAATTTTGGGATCCAAAAAAAAAAATAAACTTCTAACATAGACGAATATTTGACTATAGATGATAAACATACACGATTTTTTTTTATTGATGATACGTATACTTATTAGCTAGCTTACTTATGGGCAAAAATGCGCAATTTTCCAAGAGATTATTATGATAATAACTGCAGTCAATTTACGTGTACAGGAAGTTTTAATAATTCCAACTGATGTATAATATAATATATCATTTATTTTTATCATTAAGTCACTAAGATATTTGGTTTTGTTCATACTTTAGGAATTATAATTTTTTTTTTAACGGTAACTTCTCCGTAAGAATGCCCCTATATAACTTTTCCTATATTTACTCTGAGAAAGTTTATATTTTTTTATATATTTTTTTTTTTAAAAAAAATATACAGGTGCATAATTTAATCTTATTTATCATTATTATTATTTCCAGACAATTCTTGGTGAATAAAACATATTTTAACGTATGTAACTACATTACTTGTAAAGGCAGACAATATTGAGAAAGAGCGCGAAAATGTTTCTAGTTGATTTTCCTTGGTTTCAAAATATTTCTTTCAATTATTTTTTTTTCTTTCTATACCAAGAAAATATCAATAAATGACATAAAGTTAATAAATAATTAATCTTTTCTTGGAAATCACTTCTTTTCCTTAATTTAGATATAATATAATTTTTCGTGATTCTTTTAGTTAATTCTGTCATTTTTAACTTTAGCGTGAGACAATAAGTTTTTAAGTATAAAAGGTCTTTAAATAGGTAGATGGCAAAGAAAATCAGGATATCTTATCAAAAAAAATTTAGCCACACATTATATTATTAAAATTTTACTTTGATTACATTTATTTCTGCAAAATAAAATGAAAAAATTGAGTTACCAAATTTCAGCACTGTTCCTTCCATGAAAACTAAAAGCAAACTATATATATATATTTTTTTACTTTAGCGACCTCTTACAGAAAAATAATCATTTGATTATAACATAAACAAAAGAAAGGAAAAACCTATTACAATCATATAGTTTTCAGTATTATTTACCTGGATTACAAAGTAATTTGACAATATAAAAAAAATAATAATAAATACATTAAATTAACAATCAGTGATGTATAATTCTTTAAACATTCTTTTTTTTTCTTTTTTTTTTTTACAAAAAGAAATTACCAGAAGTTATTGTGCTTTATGATAAGACACTCATCCACTCCCCCCTCTACCCATCCAAAATCAATTACTGTTTAGCTTTTATACCATATTAATTTGCTCTAATTATTAATATCTCAATTAAATTATTCATGTTCTCTCTTTAAAAATGACATTGAGTTATTAAATCTATTAGTTATTCACCCAAAACATGCCAAAGTGAGTGAATAGCATACTTTATTAATCAATTATTACTATTGTTATTTTATCTTTTTATTTCTTTAAAGAATAGCATTGTTTTCCTGCAGAAATAATGCCAAGTAAACCAAGTGTCAATAACACTAGGTTACAATATATATATATATATATATATATATATATATATATATATATATATATATATATATATATATATATATATAATAGTAAAACAGAGATTAAATATAAAATTTAATAAAATGTATTGTACCAAGTATAATTTCAATGCATTCACATTATATTCATGGCTAAATATATATATAATTATATCTTGATACTCTATTATTTTTAATACTAATATAAAATGTTAAAATCGAGTTTGTATGTTTTGTTGGTATTAATTGAACCAAGTTTACTTTCAATACTTGTTTGCCCTATTTATGGACATATATATATATATATATATAATGGTAATTAACTATTATATACAGTCTTTCAATCCTCAGAAGTACTTTTGGCTAATACCTTAACTTGCCTCAACTACCATTAAGTTCAAAAAACAAAATAAAAGCAAACATCATCAACTGAAATCCCATGAATCCTGAATTTTAATGTTAGCATCTTGTCTATTAATAAATTTATTTTACTTTTATTTATTAAAATTGCCTCCTTAATTTTTTAATTATGTTTTCAATCTTCATGAAGTATCTTAACACTTTCAATAACAAACTTAAATTTATATTTACATCCTTTCATGATCCAAGAAGCTGAAGTAGTCATTAAATCAATATTATTTTTACTTTCCAAATGCTAGTGTAACAATTTATGCTTCTTTTATCTTTTTTCAACAGCTTAATTCACCTATATATGATAACATATATCTACAAAAATTGGATCCACAACTTTACCTTTCTACACAAGAGATATGACATTTGTAGAATTATTTATTAACTTATTAATATTATTTGTAACACAAATAAAAAAATTTCACTTGACCATTTGAAATATATGGAATAGATATCCATTTTTTACTCTCAATCTTTAGATCTTTTAAATGAGTATTACTATTGTAAAATTGACATAAAGTATTATTAATCTATTCAGTTTTATAACCAACTTCACAAAATTCTTTGGTAAATACCTCAATATATTTAATTTAATGACATAATTTTTTTTTATGAAAAAATGATCTACAAGTTGTCATCTTATGCATAGTTGGTACTTTGGATTTACCATTTATATTTAACCTTTTTTCAATGGTTTGATTGTTAATTTATACCTTAACATACTATTTTCTCTTGTAATAATTAAATCCAAATACTTAATACCTTTGTCCTGTTGCTGTTCAATAATCCATTTCAAACCATTTAAATCATTTAACTTCTGTACAAGTATTTACAGTATGGTATTGCCTCAAACAAAAACATCATCATTATATCTTATTTATAGTGTGTAGAGTTTATACATTTATAATTAACTTAATTAGAAATCATTTATTATAGAACCAACTTTTGCATTCAATCAGCTTTTCAGTTTTATTTTAATCTTTGGCCTGGGGTTGTTTATAAGGTTAAGTAGTTTCTAATTAAGTTAAGTATAAATATATAACATCACATATTAAATATTTCCACCTAAAATATTCATTAATATATATATATATATATATATATAATAAAAAGTCATATGGGTCTGAACTTAATTCAGATACTCCCTATATTAGTGGGCTTAACCATTTAATTTAGCCAAAGCCACAACAGCAAAATAATAATTGTAATAATAAAAAATCAGATGTCACATGACTTATATATAGCTTGCACTTACAAATATGTAAAATTAGAGCATGCTAATGAGCTCTAAACAAGCTTTTTTTTATTTTTATTTTATAATAAATGCTACTATATATAAGTCATGTGACATATGACTTTTTCTTATTACAATTATTATTTTGCTGTTGGGACTTTGGCTAAATTAAATGGCTAAGCCTACTAATATATGGAGTATCTGAATTAAGTTCAGGCCCATATGATTTTTTCAGTTGGAGAGCTTACTTTAAAGACATGTATATGTCTCAAAGTTTCAGATCTTCTTCTTGACAAGTAACTTTTAGATAAGTGCTTAGATTGAGTTGGTATTTTGAATCTAATGTCCCAACTCCTCACTGAAGAGACCCATAGGTCAAAACCGGTCTGAGTATGGGGTCAATCCAAGATAAAAATGATTTGGATGCCTTCTTTTGTAGTAGCATTTATCATAAAATAAAAATAAAATTTATAAAAAAGCTCGTTTAGAGCTCATTAGCATGCTCTTAATTATATATATATATATATACACGTCGGTATATCAATATTTAAATTTTTTAGCATGGATGGCTCCCACAAAATATGTCTTTTATATAAATGACAGAAATGGGAAAATATTATATATACTCAAACATGATTTTCGTCTTGTTTTATGAATACCAGCTTGTACTGTGAATCTGTTTTTAAAGAAGCATGCCTAAGAATAACCTTATTTTAAATTTAAAAAAAGAAAGAGTAAAAATAAAATTGAGAGATGTTTTATATTTAATTGATTCTATTTTATTCCTAAATAGAGAAGAGGCAATGTAATTTACCTGTATGGTTTAAACAAATAAATACAAATGTATTATGCATTTTATAATGTACAAATCATTTATTTATTTTAAATCATTAATATATATATATTGACAAATTCATAACAAAATAAATGTAAAAAAAAAATAGAAAAAAAATTTTTTTTGGTTTATTGTCAAATAATAAATGAAAATCAAATTGACTATTTTTAAAATATGAAGTTGTTGTAAAAACATAGACAGTTGCTACACAATGAAGAAAAATATCCCAGAATATCGTGTTTTCAAACTTGAAGGGATTGTTTTTAAGTTCTCTTTGGAGCTGCTTATAAAAATTCAACCCAGGAATATGTTTTTGATTCTCACATATGTATATATAATAGACACAATGGAGTAAAATTTAGAGTGTCCTACCTCATATTTTTAGAAGTGTAGCTTAGGTATGGTGTGGTAATAATGCCTTAACACTTACTAATGCTGCTCTGCCAACACTGTAATTTATTGTGAATTTTACAACACAACTTAACTATTTAATAATATAAGAGAAATATATTGTCTTATCAGATATGCAAGTGATTATTAATATTTGTGTTTGATGACAGCCATTTTACGGTAATTTCTGATAAAAAATTATTCCGATTGAAAGATTAGACTGGGTGTGTAAAGAAATAAGATTGCATTATATATATACAAACCATTAGACAATTACAAATATCCAGTAACCTATTATTGAGATATAGATCTTTAAACAGAGGGCGTTACTAGATATTGATAATTGTATAATGGTTTGTATATTTTCTATAATTATTTCAGTTAGTGTTAACAGCAACTTTCTTTTCATATATATGTATATATAATGTTAAGTTTTTTACTTAATAGTTTAGCAGATTAAAATTGTTGGAATTCTACTAATATTCCATTCAAAATATCATGTTTATTGATTTAAGTTATATTTTGATAAAATCCTGTTACAGAACAGGATTACTATCCATTATAGAAATGTAAATTCCATGAGTGATTAAAATTTTTTATGGTGTTTATGGGGAAAATGATACCATTGTTTAATCAATTAATTTTAAACGATGGTGACATATTTCTTTTTCTCATTTGCATGTTTCCTATATCTATTATGAGAATTAAATTTTATAAGTTTCAAAAATTCAGAAAAAATTGGAAAAGTAGGATATGATCAATTTATGTTTAGAGATTTACAAATATTGGTAACTAAAAAAATATTTATCCTAATGAAAACAATATGTCATTTCAACTACCTTAAAAAAATTGTTTGTTTGACACAATAATTTTTAAAACATATCACATCCAGTATTTTAGCACATATAAAATATTGATTTAGCATATGATAATATTAATAAAAATCTTGCCTAAAAATGAAATAAACCTGATGGGTCTATAATATATATCATATATTTTTTTCCATGTTTTTATTTTAAATATTATTATAAATATTATTGTCCTTCCAAAATTCTGTACAACTTTATAATGTGCAAATTGAGTATATATCTGCCAATATTTTTATCTATGCATCTGCTTCTGTTAAGATATCAATTTCAATTTCATTTACTTGCTAAAACTTTTCTCTTTTTGTAGACATAATAATATTTTTTACCTTATTTAAAATGCATTGCCTAATTCAAAAGTTTATTGCATTGAATGAGACAAGTTGGTGCTTATTCTTTAATATCATATATTTTTTGTAAAACAAATCTTTACATTCCAAAGCGATGTAATTCTTTTTAACATAAATAATTCATTGTTACGATTATCATAAATAAATAAAAGCAGTAGAAAAGGATATTACAGTACGTGTAATAAGATGTGGAAATGCATCTTACGAATCATCTACATATATATTTTAATAACTGAAACACAGGCTTATTATATACCCATGTCTATATATGTAATATAGGGTATATGAGCACAGACTTTCAGATGACCCTCACTCTCCACTCTATCCAATAATACTAATACACTCAAGCACATATATGCTGAAAAGATAAATAATCACCAATATCGTATTTCATGCTAAACCAGCAATCATCAGTTGGTCCAGATTATCATCTCCCACACATATATATTATAAGTGCTCAGGTATATATTAAGATAGACAATCTTCATACTTTAATGGACAGGCTCCAATCTACTACACACTCCAACTCTTCAAACGTCCATCCAAAGTCTGTGCTTATATACCCTATATTACATATATAGACATAGGTATATAATAAGCCTGTGATTCAGTTATTACATTGTAGAGATGTCTGACCATCCTTGCATATGTATTAAATGGATTATGTCCTCTACATGTGGGGTTCAGATTGACCTTAGGTCAACATGGGTGTGACAAGAATCTCAGCCTCAGGGTGGCCTTCGAGCATTCCATCTTCAGATTTTCAAATGGATGGATGTTTGAAGAGTTGGATTGTGTAGTAGATTGGAGCCTGTCCATTAAAGTATGAAGATGGTCTATCTTAATATATATCTGAGCACTTATAGTATATATGTGTGGGAGATGATAATCTGGACCAACTGATGATTGCTGGTTTAGCATGAAATATGGATATTGGTGATTATTTATCTTTTCAGCATATATGTGCTCGAGTGTATCAGTGTTATTGGATAGAGTGGAGAATGATGGGTCATCTGAAAGTCTGTGCTCATATACCCTATATTATATATATTTTGTCTATAGGTGTATAATAAAAAGATAAAATTATGCTTTAAGTTTGTTGTCTTTTGATTTTTTTTTTTTAAGAAAAAAGAAATATAGAACTGTGCATGAGTAGAGAATTAGTTTTGACGCACAGAAAATAATTTATATATTGATTGGTTACTTTTGCTACTGTTTTCCTTGTGATATTTAACGAATTATTGATAAGACATAAATGAACAAATTAGGAAATAAATTAATTTATTGATTATTAACTTTTTTACTGTTTTTCTTCTTACTTTAAAAAATCATCGCTGAGAAATAAATGAACATATTAGAAAATAAAGTATATTATAAAGTATATATAAATATACGGATTTTATTATTTTCTTAACATGTTATGTTTATTATTATTCTTGATAAACAGTAATGGCCAGCAATTTCATGTCTTTTTCTTTTTGACTAATAATGAAGATTAACAAAATATACATGTCTTTAAATATTTTTGTCTAATCTCTCAAAACTTTTTTAGTTTTTTAATAAGTTTGGTTAAAATTCTTAAGTTTGATTATATAACTATAAACTTTAATTTAAATCGCTATAAATTATATATGTGTTTGCTAAAGGTGAGATAACATGATGTCTTTGTTTTTTTTTTTGTATTATCTGTTAGCTTAATGTTTTTCTTTCTTCTTTAATTTATAACAAAATTTAATTTATAAATAATTATTACTTATTTCAAACTTTGTGGTTTACAATTGTTGAACTACATTTTCTAAAAGGTCATTTTAAATTGTGAGTTAATATTCTTTTTCTTTTTTGCTTTGGCACTTATTTTTTTGAAGATTCACAAACTGAATTAAAAATACATCACTTCATTATATTTAGGTATTTGTTGAAATTTCATAGATTTAGATTTATAAAATTGATTTAAAAGTTATTTTTAATTTATTTTATTTATACATATTTTTATAAAATACATGTTACTGTTTTTTATTTATTTTTAAACTTAAAAATCTGTTTAAGAGAATTCATTTAACTTATGTAACTTATGAGTTTAATGTAATCCTTGTGTTTATGATTCAGTGCAATAGAAAAGTAGTGATCTTGATATCAACATTGAGAGACTGTGCCTCCACCTATCATTTTGGTAGTAAAACTTTATATTAATTCCTGAGTAATAAACTCTTCTGTATATATTGCTTAAACGTAGTTTTTCAAAGTTATTATTATCATGAAATAATTATTAAGCTTTTTATCATTTCTTTAATAATATCACAATTTTCTTTTTCTTTCGATATAACATTGTTTTGTTTGTGGTTTTGTTTTCCGTAAAAAAATAACTAACATTTTGATATTTACTTCAGTTAAAATATGATATATTATGAATAAAGCTATCTAATTGATGTCGATTGAGATCATAATTTAATTTCAATTTATAATAATGTTTTGTTTAAACGTAAAAAAAAAAAGTAATGCATAGTATTTTATTCTTAAATTATAAAATTTTATGATTTTTTTTTGTTGTTTAATAATCTAACATATCTTTGACACGGAAATTAATATATATTTCCATAGATTGTAAAACCTCAATACAACGGATTTTGAGAAGACAGGGTTAGATTAAAATCAATTAATACAAAGACAATAATATAAGGATTCATTAAACATTATATATAAAAATAATGCAATGATTATTAATAACATGCAAAGATTCAGATTTTATTTCTCGCAAATTACCCTCCTATTATTTACAAAATCCATGTGCGTGTGTGTAATTTTGTTTCTAATAACTATATATAAAGCTTAAAAAAAGTGGATTAATATAAAATATTATGATCATACGAGCATTTTTAAAATATATTTACCGCATACAAAATCTTGGTTTCAATTTAAAAATTACAAAGCATAAGTGAAGAAACCTTTAAAGTCATTATCAAAATTTTATGTATTTTAAAAATAATTAAGGTACTATTTATTAAAAATGTCTTATACTGTGATTTATTTTATTTAAACTTTATATTTCAATTTAAAGACTAATCCTTTAAGGTTTAAAATTCTTCTTAAGGTGTTCACATTTTGTGCACAAAAGATCAGATGCTACATATGTCGGTTTTTATTTATATCTATATGTTCAATGATTTTTAACACGACATGTGTTATCTTCAGTTTTATCATGGTTATTTAATAAAAGAAATGGGGATTGTATCAGGAAAATGACAATAACAAAAATAAAATATTATTGCCTTGTAATGAATTAAAATTCAGAAGTAAATTTTTTTGTTCAGAAGAAATATTTTGTCAAAAGTGCTTCCAACTCTTCATTTAGTTAAAAGAAAATAATGACTTATTTATTAATTTAGAAAATGTTTTTGAAAAATTAATCCTTATCAATAGTCCTAGAGGAATCTGTAAAAATTCCAACAAGTGTAGAGATTCAGAGTGGATTTACTTGATTATTCAATTTCATTACTATCTTACTAGATTTCACAGTTATTAATGTGGAATTCATTGTTTGATGTGTATAATAGGTTTGTGGCTTCCAAAATTTGACGAGAATATAGTAATATTTAGAAGTGACAAATTTAACACTACTTTACCTATGAATCAGATAAAAATATTTTTTTTTTTACAACCGTACAAGAAAATAATTTCTATACTATATTTTTTGATTGTTAGAAACGTTTCATGGTTAAACATCAGAAAAAAGCATTTTTTTAAAAATGCTTAACAACTTATTGGACATTGTAAGGCAACATATCTTTTGATTTTTAGCCAAAGAAAGGGTTAAAGAGTAGAAAGTTTTTAACAGGAGAATATTTTAGTTTGCTAATAATATTTCTCATAAAATGGGGGAAAAAGTTACAATTCAAAGATGAGAGTGGATTGTTTTATTTTTTTTTTAAATAATAAACTACTCCAGCAAAATTTTTTGCATCAAGCGACAATTTAAAAAAAAAATGATGAAATGCCATTGTAAAGAATTGTTGGAGTAGGAAAAAATATGTTATTTATTTCTAAAAAAATTTGTAACCAAAAAGAGCAGATATATTTAAATGATTAATAGTCAAATATGTTTAAAAATACATATATACAAGCAACAAAGATTACAAATTATAAAATTATCATAGAAAAACCTTTTTATACTTGAAGTGCAACATAAAAAATGAATTGGTTTTAATTCTGATTCTTTTTCTGTATAGTTAAATGATTAAATGAAATTAATGATGCTACATAAAAAAATTAATAAAAAGCTTGATTTTTTTTTTTTTTAATTTTAAAATTACTATGTCACTAACTTACTCAATACTTCAATTAAAATAATGTTTTATTAGATAAAGAATCATCCAAAAATGTTATGTATAATAATTATATTAATATGAATAATGCATTGACATTGTTGTTAAACATTTCCTTTCTATGTACTTCTATATAGTTTTGAAGCCTCTGAGATAGAAATCTAGATAAAATAATTAATTGGATTAGTTTTTTCATTGTCAGGTATCAAGCTGGTGAGTGAGAAACAAAGATACATTGAATTTGTTGTATGTAAATAACAATGAAGTTCACACTGACTAAAGTACTTAATAATAATAATAATAATAATAATAATAATAATAATAATAATAATAATAATAATAATAATAATAATAATAATAATAATAATAATAATAATAATAATAATAATAATAATAATAATAATAATAATAATAATAATAATAATAATAATAATAATAATAATAATAATAATAATAATAATAATAATAATAATAATAATAATAATAATAATAATAATAATAATAATAATAATAATAATAATAATAATAATAATAAACAAGATTCTAAATAAATGTAATATGCTCAGATTTGAAATTATTTTAAATGTTATATGTTGAATTATAGAATGATTTTACAATTATTTACTTGCACTATTTTATCATTATTTCTACTATTATCTATTCATAAATGTCTTTTTAAATTTAATTTATTAGAGTTTCTCTTCTCCATATCATAACACTGACATTTATTATATTATATGGCCATCTCATACTTGGTCACTTTGAAGTATTTTACATTCTGTTGGATCAGTTTAAGACTTTGTATATCCATCTAGTATCATTTTGTTAACATTACCTCCAGTTCAGCTCATCTCCACTTGAGGCTTTTAATTTTTTTGATGACATCAGCATTAAGTTTTTTTTCCATCTAATTATTACACTTTTGATTCCTTCTTTCATTTCTATCAATTTATTGATTAGTTTGATTTATTATTGTCTTCTTTTAAATAATCAAATGTCAGATTCATTAGCAAGAATAGTAAAACACACCTATTGTACACCTTTCTTTTCAATACATAGATACATTTTTTTTAACATTAAGCTATATACACATTCTAAGATTAATTTCTTCAATTACGATGTCACCTGATCAAAGTATCTGTGCTTGTTAACTTTTTATATTCCACGATTCCAAGATAGTAGGTCAGCAGGTAATTATTAAAAAAATATTTAAGTATTGTTTTTTTTTGTTTATAAAAATATTTAATATTTTTATTCTTATGATAAAATTAGACATAGGATACATTAAATGGTATTCAGAGAGGTAGAAGTTCAATATTGACACATCTTGCATGGCACAGCCTATAAGGACTAATTATGATGCATAGAGGCAAAGGAATGAGCCTGGGATTTAGTGTATTGGTGGCAGGTGACTAAACTTGCATGTCTCAAAATGTACAAAAATAGTTTTGAACTTTTGTTCATGCAAAACCACAGCTTTGTATAGATAAACTGACCCTTCATAATGGAAGTCAATGTCATAATATTCAGGGTCTGAGCAAAGTAGGCTTGAAGAGGAAGGCAAATCATAATCAATCCTAAAGGAATGCATGCAAATCAGCCCTTAATCATTTCCAGAATAGATGATTTCTATTCAGGTATGAAAAGGATTAGCTTTAGGGAGGCAAATCAATTAGCTTCCATGTGGCATCATAGATGTAAGAGTGGGCCAAATTCTGTTACCTCTTCCAAATTTTTTTCCATTTTATCAATATATAAATGAAGTCTTAATTGCCTTTTTCAATCAGAAAGTTATGACATCAGTTTTTATTTCCTATTTTTTAGAAACTGGTCACAAATATGACTTTGACAATGCAAAAATACTTGCTAATTTGTAAAGATATAATTTAAGAACCATGAGAGAGTCATTTAAAATATTAAAGAGACCTACTGGTTTAAATAGGACTGACAAAGGACAATGTATTCGAGCGGTGTGGAAACCTCTCATTTTATCTCTGTCTTTTAATATTATCTTAAAATTAATAGGTGAAAACACTGAGGGAAATAAACATTTTGATAAGCCTCACATTGTGAATGCTTAATTACTTCAAGTTGTATCCCAGTTCTCATCTCGCACTCATCCACGTTACTGATTGAGTTCTAACGATTCTTCTTTTAAAAGTTAACCTTGACAATGGCAGATGTTAGTTCATCGAAATATCGGTATGTAATGGAAAATAACACAAGGATTAGCGCAAAACATTATATATATATATATATATATTGGACTACTAACATCCACCAAAGTATAAAAAATAAAATGTAATTAAATAAATGAGTAGATGTTCAACTGAAAGCAGTTAATGTTACAAACTTGAACAATTGATATACATGGCCACAAACATTTGAGAAAAATAAAATGATCTCCAATATGTATTTCATATATATATATATGTATATTCCCTCTAATTATATATATATATATATATTATACCAGTCAACTGTAACCCATCAATTATACACAGAAACCGACTTCAAACCCAGACCGACTCCAGAACTAAATCCGAAACCAAACTGAATTCAAACCCAAACGCTGCATACAATTGACCAAGGTATAACAGAATCCACAGTACATGGTATTGCCTAAACTATTTGGTGGAAAACATAAACAATATATCCTGACTAATTTATATATAGATGTGTGGTGTACTCTCAATGCTGTAAATGATCAATATATATATATCTTCTTGGGTTGTCAATACAGACAGTAATCAAATGGTGATAAATAACTATTTTAATAAATAGATAGGTGAAATAGATTATACAAATATTTAATAATTATTATTGCTATTAAATAAGATTCACATACAGTACAGTTAACTTGTTATATACAATATCAATTAGTTTACTTCTAGTCTTTAATGGAACATATTACAATTGGCAAACAACATTTCATTGATATTTCTGGGTTGACTGTATAACCATTGTATCCCATGCCCGATGTAGACAATATCACAAATGATTTCTTCTCTAAATACAACACTAGCATAACTTAAAACAATTGATTGAATTACATGTTTAATTATATACGATATATATGAGAGTCAGAGTAAAATAAAACTTCAAATGTTTTATCCTTATTATACTAAATTATTTTATTAAACTAAAGTAACTTCGTTGGGTTTAAAAGAAAAATCAAACCATCATGTATTATGGGGATGGGAAATAAGCTTATATTTTATAATATAGAAGTGATATACCTGGAGGCTATTAGAGATGAATATAATAAATCAAAGGTAATAGTTTGTGATGTATTAACGGAAGGCTGGGCAGCTTGCACTTTAGCAAGTCTTTACACCCTCAGGTGAGTCTAAGGAAAATTTCTTTCTCTCTTGTTTGAAGTCACAGACGAGGCACCGAATCAAGCTATGGGAAGCAAAAGTAGCACTAAACCAGTAACATTGTGTAATGAATGATTAAAGTAAGTTTATAAATATATATAAGACTTCATTTATTCCTCCATAACTTTTTCCACGTAATCATCTGACAAAGTAATTGAAAACCAAACGGTAGGTTCAAAAGACCATATGCTTAACTATTACTCAATTACACTCTGAATCTCATACTGTTCCCGACTGTTCGGAAGGTAGTAATACAATAATGGCTACCTTTTATTATTATTTCCCCTTTCCCTCGTATAAGAAAATATGCAATCAAATAGATAAACTCGATTCTAAATATTAACTACCCTGTGGCATAGAATAAAACATCATTAATTAAAACCGTAATACATACATCAATACTCCCCAACTCAAAACACAAGAAATCAATTATTTATTCCATACGAAATTTATATTCAATATAATAATCATTATCTAAGTGGAACCTTAAATATCTTTAATCGAGTTGAAAAATATCAATTGCCATTAATTTAAACCGAAATGTATATAATAGTAAACAAAATATTTATTAAAAGTTGTCATAAAATATAAAGGCTTAGCAAATTGCTATTTAAAAACTAGAGTAAAAGAAATATAAAAGGGGGAGGGAGAAACTTACTGACAGGTTTACTGTAGACATTTTAGCAAACAAAAACAAATATTTAACATATTTAGTACAAGATTAAAACATAACCGTAATTAAATAAGGGACCAAAGTTAAAAGAAAGTGAAAAGTTTGTGTAAAGTACATTTACCATTCTTTCTTCATCCGGACTTTTTCCTCGCGATGGTGATTGTTCAGAATGTAGGTGCGCATTTTGATTCTTTATAATGACATAATGGATTTCAAAACTGAAGATTGGAAAACTGGAACCACAGACACATGAAGGTTAGAAAACTGGAACCACAGGCACATGATATTTCGGCAGGCTAGGGAGCTTTAATCGGCAGGACAAAGATCAGCTTTCTAGACTTAGCCCATCATTATTGAAGTTTACGTGGTAACTTCTTAATATAGCACTCTCTAATTTCGCTCTTCAGCACTCCTTTTTGCAGAGTGGCCAAGAGAAAAACAAGAATGTAATGTAAAAAAAAAAGGTCAAATGTTTCCACAATTCTCTTGATTATTTATTACTTCATTTTGGACTCCTCCTCCTTTGGTTTCTCACCTCCAGCAATATTCACTTTCAGCTACCCACTCTGTACATTGGAATGTTTTAAGATAATTTCCCTCATTTATGCCACTTACATTTCCACTTACACAAACATTTTGTAGATAACTAGATTCATCAATTTATCTGCAAAACCCATTTCCAATTAGGAAATGGCTTTACGAATAATCTAACAATCAATTTAATTACTAAGACGGTCAAACAATTTTACTCTGTTCACAAAACAATTAATTAATACCTTCCTTTTGTACAATATAGTCAAATCAATGCTTAATGGAATGCAACCTTTGATCAGGGTTTTAAATAAATTTGTACAAGTATTTTTCTCTGAATTTGTACATATTTAACTGTTTAAAATAAAGAATTATTCGTGCAATGAAACTTTCTCTCCCTCTTTTTTAAAAAATAATCTTGTATTGATATACAAACCACGCACACACAAATGATATATATCTTACTATTTACAATATTTATACAAGAGATTTTATTCAATTATTTATACCAAACATGAAACAACCAATTTAATTTTACGTGGCTTGGATGGACAAAGCCTCATTGTGTGGGAATAACGGTTAGTACTAAGTTTGCCATACCAATTTGGAAAACCATGAAACTAAGATCGATTCTTCAATCTAACTGTTTCATTTCTTCTCCCTTAAAAAAATAATAAAAAAATGTTTACACAAATATTACAGAACCTGCATCAACTTACAAAGTCATTTGACTTCAGAGAACAGTCCTAGTGAGAATTTGGATCTGAACATGGCATAAAATGATACATTTTATCAAATGTCAGTTTTTTAATATCCATGATTTGTTACTCATGAATTTATATTTAAAATATTATGATCATTTACCCAGGTACCCTGAACTACATGCTCCCACTATGATCTTCCTGGGTTGGTAGGTATATATTGTTTTAATTGTCTAGTGTTGTGATGACCCTGATCCCATTCTCTTCTCATTGGAGACAAATCTCCATAATCTATCTGGTTTAAAAGTTCGATAGCTTTCTCAAATGACATGGGGTATATTCCCAGCATCATTCTTTGTATCCACATGGGTATATTATGAACAATAATCTGGATAATGTGTTGATCACTGTATTTGAAAGCAGTCAAGGATTTAAGTACCGTCACTTGGTGAATGAAGAATGCTGCATAACTCTATTATTCTCATGATATTTCTGGTTGGAGAATCTGTGTAAAATTCCCTCCTGTCTTTCCTTACCCCAATATCTTTTTAGAAGTGCATTTTTATTGCCTTGAATCATGACCGGCACATTGTTCCATAATTTCCACCAAGCTTTCATGGATTCCCTTAGATAATGGCTGGCCACAGTAGTTTTCTCCTTCTCAGCCATTGGGTGTAAACAGAAAATTTCCCTAATACTATCTAAATGGATGGCTGGATTCTCCCCATGCTGACCTTTAAATATTTGAATTTGAATGGACAATCCATAATATGGTATATTACCCATCCTTATTTGTGGATTTGTTGTCTGCTGTAATTTTATTTCATTCCCCTTGATAGCGGTTTTCCCTGCTGCCTTTGGTACTTCAACTTGATCCTGTCCCTCAATTTGCAGATCTGATTCATCATTATTAACTTCTGCCTTCTGTCTCATTCTTCCTTCTTCACTGTCTTCCCTGCTCTGAATTTCAAACTCCTTTGGTCTGGTTTGAACATCTTCTTCCTCCTTTGTGTTGCTGTATGACTCCCTTGTTCAATCTGGCTTACGGTCAATTCCCATATGCCCTTCCTGAATGTTCAACATCCGCTCCATCATAGCCATCATTAGTTTTCTATCCTCCCTCATTTCCTCAAGAATCGCAAAAAATTTTCCATCATCATTGCAACCTCTCTGTTTGATGTTCTTCTTTAAATGTTTACCGCTTTTCCCTACATTAAACTTTTCTTTAAAAACAACCTCATGGTCACTTGATGTGTCTGACAATTCAGCACTACTTCCAGATGGTTTACTTTCTCCTTGTAGCTCTTCCATATTATATAATTTTTTTAACTATGCGTAATTTTAGTTATGTCAATTTGGTCTTTGCAAAAATATTTATTTATAGATTCATAAGAGATACTGATCCCTGATCCTATGTGTCTAATCTTCCCCAGCTGCCAAGATATTGAGTTCCCTCCTTTCTCATCCAGTTTGTATGCCTCACTTTCTTCCTTTCACCTATGCTCCGATTAATTTCTGTTATAAAAGCAACCCCCTTTTCCTTTTTTTTTCTATACATATGACTAAACTATTAATAAAATGGGACAAAATTTATTTCACCCGATTCAAACTGTTTTCCTCAGTCCTATATACAAAAAAAAAATACTAATAATTAGTATATATATATATATATATATATATATATATATATATATATACATACTACTTTATAATACTGTCAGCAATTCTCTTTTTTTTTTTTAACAAGACATTTGCTACTGCTGTATGGACAACATTTTTGCTGACAAATTTTTTTGAAAGGTGCCAGTCAGCAAAATGTGGACAATGAATCATTTAATCCACTGCTCACCCAAATATATAAATTGATTATGCAACTTAAATACAGTTATTTGCTTCAAAACATGTTTCAATAAAACGTTGATTAATATTGACACTAACTTCTGTGGTGCTATCAATTAAACTTCTGATTTTCTAGAACATAAGTATATATATCACTAAAAATCATGCAAAATCAAAAACATCAGGAGTCCAGCTTACAGAATGCTTTTTAATTATATTGGAGTAGAGTAGACAGGTTGCTCCTAAATTTATTATCTAAATCAATTAATTACATACAAACATAATAGAGTAATTTCATTTACAAGGAAGGATGTGATCATTATTTCAGTAGATTTTTTTAAGATCTAATATTTTGACAGTACTAAAAAAACTAAAGAACCAATAAATATAGCAAAATATAAATATGTCAGAATTAAAATTCATCATTTAGTAAATAAAAAATCAATTTTAACAATAATAAATTCAAATTCAGTTTTAAAATAAAACTTCTATATCATTAAATTCATATATTTTTTATAATTTTCTAAATCAATATTAATTTTTACTATCTATATCAAAATAAATTTATTATATATACATTTAATTGGATATTTTTGCTTAGAAGAGATGTAAACATCATTATTTCACCATATTTTGCTAGTAAACTCAAGTAAAGTTTAAATTTCTTTACTATGCATATTCCAGCAAGAATTAAAAATTTTCCAGTACAGGCTTAACTAAAACTTCAGTAAGTATAAAAATAGGACTTTAGTGTTGAAATATTATCACATAATAAGTAAAAGTTTTATTTGGCATTCACAAATTCAAATTCATAATTTTTAAATTTATTTTACAGATATAAAGTATAAAAGAATCTTCCTTTACTAGTAATGGAAAGCATTTGCAATTGAACTAGATGAGATTCAGTGGTTAAAAAAAAATCAACATTTACGAATTGTAGTTTTTGTGAAATAACTTCTAAGAAAAATAATTCTGCACAAATGCTATATACTTGCTTTGAAGATTTTATTGTAATTACTTGCAAATAATCATTATCTGTCATATCAAAATAATATGGAAAAAAAAACAAGTATGTTTTTAATATATGATTGATTATAGTATTATTTTAGTATGTTCACTTTTCTATTATTATATCCTTTTTTTCCAAAAAAAAAACTTAATGTATCACTATATTCTCTTAACAATATTAGCGGATAGTATATTTAAATAAAACTACTTAACAATGAAAAAATATTAGTCTATTTGACTTACTTCAAAACATCACTATAAAATATAAAAATAAAACAAGCAAACTCCTTCTTTTTAAAACTTGATTTTTTATGACTATAATCATGAAAAAGAAATCCAACGTTTTGACTATTTTTTATAGTCCTTTTCAAGGCACACTAAAATAAAATATATATGCAATAAATATCACATATTCCAAAAAAAAAAATTAAATGAATTAAAAATTACAAAATATATTCATAACCAAAATTTTCTTTTTTTTTTACCTTATCTCACTCCCCTTTCCTATTACAATCACAACTTAAACACAACTAATTTCTTTTTAAAAATATATATATATATATATATATATATTTATATATATATATATATATATAAATGATATATATATATATATATATATCATTTAAAAACTTTTAATTAAATCCTATAGGAAAGGGAAGTGGGATAAGGTAAAAAAAAGAAAATTTTGGTTATGAATATATTTTGTAATTTTTAATTCATTTTTTTTTTTTTGGAATACGTGATATTTATTGTATATATATTTTATTTTAGTGTGCATTGAAAAAGACTATAAAAATAGTCGAAAAGTTGGATTTCTTTTTCATGATTATAGTCATAAAAAATCAAGTTTTAAAAAGAAGGAGTTCATTTGTTTTATTTCTATATTAGATATATATGAACTATTTTGAAAAGAAGAACTGTGTGCTGGATATATTAAATTATTTTATTATCACTATAAAACTGCCCATTTAATAATGCAAACTATATCTCAACAGTATGAACAAAAAATATATCCCAATAACTCATTTACTCTTATCTATTCTACAGGGTGTGGGAGATATCTTCATCAGAGCACCATGGAGGGTGTCCAAATTTAACCTACTGTACCGGTCAACTGCATCCCATCAATTATACACAGAAACAGACTTTGAACCCAGACAATCCAGAAGTAAATCCGAAACCAAACTGAATTCAAACCCAAACCCTGCGTACAAATGACCGAGGTATAACAAAATCCATGGTACACGGTATTGCCTAAACTAGCTCGGTGGAAAAAACAAACAATATATCCTGACTAATTTATATATAGATGTGTGGTGTACTCTCAATGCTGTAAACGATCAATATATATATTTTCTTGGGTTGTCGATACAGACAGTAATCAAATGGCGATAAATAACTATTTGAATGAATAGTTAGGCGAAATAGATTATACAAATATTTAATAATTATTATTGCTATTAAATAAGATTCACATACAGTACGGTTAACTTGTTATATACAATATCAATTAGTTTACTTCTAGTCTTTAATGGAACATATTACAATTGACAAACAACATTTCATTGATATTTCTGGGTTGACTTTATAACCATTGTATCCCATGCCCGGTGTAGACAATATCACAAATGATTTCTTCTCTAAATACAACACTAGCATAACTCAAAACAATTGATTGATTTACGTGTTTAATTATATACGATATATATGAGAGTCAGAGTAAAATAAAACTTCAAATGTTTTATCCTTATTATACTAAATTATTTTATTAAACTAAAGTAACTTCGTTGGTTTTAAAAGAAAAACAAATCATCATGTATTATGGGGATGGAAAATAAGCTTATATTTTATAATATAGAAGTGATGTAACTGGCGGCTATTAGAGATGAATATAATAAATCAAAGGTAATAGTTTGCGGTGTGTTAACAGAAGGCTGGGCAGCTTGCACTTTAGCAAGTCACACCCTCAGGTAAGTCTAGGGAAGAATTTCTTTCTCCCTTGTTTGAAGTCACAGACGAGGCACCGAATCAAGCTATGGGAAGCAAAAGTAGCACTAAACCAGTAACATTGTGTAACGAATGACTGAAGTAAGTTTATAAATATATATAAGACTTCATTTATTCCTCCAAAAGTTTTTCCACGTAATCGTCTGACAAAGTAATTAAAAACCAAACGGTAGGTTCAAAAGACCATATGCTTAACTATTACTCAATTACACTCTGAATCTCATACTGTTCCCAACTGTTCGGAAGGTAGTAATACAATAATGGCTACCTTTTATTATTATTTCCCCTTTCCCTCGTATAAGAAAATATGCAATCAAATAGATAAAATCGATTCTAAATATTAACTACCCGGTGGCATAGAATAAAACATCATTAATTAAAACCATAATACATACATCAATACCCTCCAACTCGAAACACAAGGAATCAATTATTTATTCTATATGAAATTTATATTCAATATAATAATCATTATCTAAGTGGAACCTTAAATATCTTTAATCGAGTTGAAAAATATCAATTGCCATTAATTTAAACCGAAATGTATATAATAGTAAACAAAATATTTATTAAAAGTCGTCATAAAATATAAAGGCTTAGCAAATTGCTATTTAAAAACTAGAGTAAAAGAAATATAAAAGGGGGAGGGAGAAACTTACTGACAGGTTTACTGTAGACATTTTAGCAAACAAAAACAAATATTTAACATATTTAGTACAAGATTAAAACATAACCGTAATTAAATAAGGGACCAAAGTTAAAAGAAAGTGAAAAGGTTGTGTAAAGTACATTTACCATTCTTTCTTCATCCGGACTTTTTCCTCGCGATGGTGATTGTTCAGAATGTAGGCGCGCATTTTGATTCTTTATAATGACATAATGGATTTCAAAATTGAAGATTGGAAAACTGGAATCACAGACACATGAAGGTTAGAAAACTGAAACCACAGGCACATGATATTTCGGCAGGCTAGGGAGGTTTAATCGGCAGGAACTTCTTAATATAGCACTCTCTAATTTCGCTCTCCAGCACTCCTTTTTGCAGGGTGGCCAAGAGAAAAACAAGAATGTAATGTAAAAAAAATGGTCAAATGTTCCCACAATTCTCTCAATTATTTATTACTTCATTTTGGACTCCTCCTCCTTTGGTTTCTGGCCTCCATCAATATTCACTTTCACCTACCCACTCTGTACATTGGAATGTTTTAAGATAAATTCCCTCAATTATGCCACTTACATTTCCACTTACACAAACATTTTGTAGATAAGTAGATTCAACAATATGTCTGCAACCCATTTCCAATTAGGAAATGGCTTTACGAATAATCTAACAATTGATTTAATTACTAAGACGGTCAAACAATTTTACTCTGTTCGCAAAACAATTAATTAATACCTTCCTTTTGTACAAGATAGTCAAATCAATGCTTAATGGAATGCAACCTTTGATCAGGGTTTTAAATAAATTTGTACAAGTAATTTTCTATGAATTTGTACATATTTAACTATTTAAAATAAAGAATTATTCGTGCATGAAACTTTCTCTCCCTTTTTTTTTTTAAATAATCTTGTATTGATATACAAACCATGCACACATAAACGACATATATCTTACTATTTACAATATTCATACAAGAGATTTTATTAAATTATTTATACCAAACATGAAACAAACAATTTAACTTTACGTGGCTTGGATGGACAAAGCCTCATTGCGCGGGAATAACGGTTAGTACTAAGTTTGCCATACCAAAATTTGGAAAACCATGAAACTAAGATCGATTCTCCGATCTAACTGTTTCAATATATATATATATTATAAGGGTTTGAACCAGTCTCTCAAACTCGCTTTTGTTATCCACTCCATCTTATATAATCGATACATACGACCAAATACATTTGAAAAAGATAAATGACCTCCAAAATACCTATTTTGTGTTGAACCAGCACTCAACAACTAGTTGAGATTATCATCTCCCACACACACACACATATATATATATATATAATCAATAATCAATTAGCATTAAAATAGCAACTCTTCAAATGGTAATGACCAGGCTTCAAACTACTCCACTCTACAAGTCTTTAGCTATCCATATCATTAAAATTATGATGACGGCATGGTCAAAACCCATGTTTCCAATTTTTTGTTATGCTTATGTTGACCACAAGTCAAAAAAAACTTAGCAAACATGTCTTTTGAACAGTCATTATCAAATTTTTAATGATATTGATGGCTGAAGAGTTGGAGAGTGTAGAAGATTGAAGCCTGTCCAGTAAAGTTTGAAGATTTGTTATCTTAATATAAAATGAGCACTGATTATGAAAATGTTTGGGAAATGATGATCTGGACCAACTAATGAGAGCTGGTTTAGTACAAAATATTATATATTTTAAGATTATATATCTTTATCACATTATGTGATTGTGTGTATAGGTTGTATAAGATGGAGTAGATGACAAGATGGAGCTTGAAAGTCTGAGTTCAAACTCTTATAATTACATTTCACTTAAATGTATATAAATATAAAATGAATATGTGGAATTCACTTTAATTTAAAATTAATATATGAACTAAGCAGTAATATCAATAAATGCTAAAGGACAGTTAGTATTCACTCTTGTCTTTTAATTATTTATTCACATTACTTAACTCAGTGAAAGACGTTACTTCCATTTTATATATATGAAAAACATGTAAATATAAATTTAAAATTGATATTGAAAGTGTGAAAATTCTTCATGAAGAGTGAAACCATAATAAAAGAAAAATTAAGGAGGCAA
Source organism: Epiperipatus broadwayi (assembly GCA_028023455.1). NCBI lineage: Eukaryota > Metazoa > Onychophora > Udeonychophora > Euonychophora > Peripatidae > Epiperipatus > Epiperipatus broadwayi. Next base: position 5,545,221 of record JAQFVV010012441.1, on the reverse strand, counting down.
TTTTTATAAATAGTAATAAAATGCATTTAATAAATAAACAAATTGCTAACGTTAAAATACGGTATACATGGGATTTGAATCGGTGACATTTGCTTCCGCTTTGTTTTTTTTTTTTCATTTTAAATTTAATGGCTGTTGAGACAGGTTTAAGAAATTAACTGAAAGTGGATTGAAAGAGTGTTTATAATAGTTTATTACCGTCATAATTATTATTTTTATTATGATACACATATAGGCTAGCATTATATTTCTTTTCAGATTCTTTCGTCTTGTATATATGCAGTCACAAGCTACCTGACAAGGAGAGAGAAATGCTCAGGTAGACTTTTTACTGATCGGAAATCAGATCTTTGTAAGAACTTAAAAAAAAAATTAAATAATGAATGGTTCGGTTATTAGTCAAGAATAGGGCACATAAAAAGATCTAAGTCTATATTGTCTATATTAACATTATCTGCATATCTATTTATTATTTAAAGTATTAAAGAAAACTATTGTCGGCTGTGCCCAAACATTTAGATTGTGTTTTCAAACTTCAACAAAAGTGAATAACAATATGATTTTGGAGTTCAAAAAAGTTTGTATAGTTTATCATCAGTCATGTTTCATAAGGTATCAAACTGTGCCTCACATCACAAGTAACATTCTTCTAAATTTTTGTTTTGTATTTTAAAACATACTTTGTACTTTAAAACATATAATTAAAATAAACATCCTGTTAAACATATAATTACATTAAACATCCGGTTTACCTGACCTACATATAATGTTCCATCAACATTTTGCTCATTTTTCTACAATTTCTTGAAATTCAGTTTACTACAATATATTTATTTTCTAATTAATAAATAATGGTTACCTATGTTTATTCTTGGCCATTTATCCTAAAAATATCTTTTATTTGTGGCTTGAAGAAAATATATATACCTGGGTCTCATTTTACACGATAGATAGGTTCCTCAGAAAACATGCACAAACGAAATTGCGCAAAAATAGATGTAACTTACATTGAAAAAGGGGGGCTGTGGTCTGTGATTTTTCAAAATTCGCGTAAAAGCAAAGCACCAACGTAAAATTATCTTAAAATTCACGCAAAAAAAAAAAAAAATAAGGAAATAAAATATGACTAATAAAAAATTTCAAATTTGAAAAAAATTGATACAAGACAAACTTTTTTTAACTATAATATTAAATTTTATTCAAAATAATATATTTTTATGCATAATTTACAGTGCAGTAATTTACATTTTTTTATACATGTTTTAATTATTATCGCCATTTGCCCAAAAATACGTTTGTTTGCAAACTAGTAAAAAATCAGATTCTCATGTGATGTGATGTGATGTATGTGGCTTCTCCTTAAACGAAGTCAAGAATATCTCAGCAATTATTCTCACAAAAGGAAATACAACTAGCGCCAAGTTCACTCTCATGTTGTGTTAATGGTTTTCTGTTGATGACGACAATGATTTTATTAATTGTTTATGAACTTAGACTTATGATAATAAAAATACATTTATTCACCACTGCTGGGAAAAATTTAATTAAAACTAATAACTAAAATTTAAATTCTTATTTTTGTCTTTAATTTTCAATTCCATTTAAAAATCAAATTTCGTTTTACATCACATTAATTTCAAGTCGCCCTTAAGTAATTTTTAAATTGTTAATTACAATTAAAAATCAGATTTTAATTTTTAATTGTGCCAACTGCTATTACTGATCTTTTAAAAATAAACTTGTGGATACTAAATGATTAATAAGTGATTGCGTTCTTTTTTAAAAAGCAAAAACAGAATGTGATTTAAAATGCAAAATTAACAAGCACAATGTTTGAACAAATTTACATTATAATCTTGTAAAATTTAATGTGTGTATACATAAAATGTGGAAGCCATGATTTTAATTTCATTATTGCATAAAATCTTACTATTATAAAGCACTGAAAATATTGAAATTACTAAGATGAAAGTAGAATTCCAATAATGTGCTATTACTTTCAATATAACGTAAGTGCGCGAAATTTATTATTTAAAGTAATAGCGTATTATCGGAGGTCGACTTCCAGTGAAACATGAATCGCGTAACTTCAAAATCATGTTAAATAAGTCTGCATAAAAAAGGACCCAAGTGTACATATTTTCTAAACCTATATATGAACTCCAGGTTATAGGGATAAAATGAGATGAACTTGTAAAAAAATTACATTATTTGTTATAATAGTTAATATTTAAAGTATTCTTATAAGTAATAAAAAGAATTAAATTTAAAAGTTGCAAAAATATACAATATTTATTAAGAAGTCAAATTTTCATCAAAATCATTAATGTCTCACAAACAGTTATTTTTAATCTCTAAAACACTAATACATATAAAATTAGAATACAAAACGATAAAACAATATACAAAATGATAAAACAATACAATACTAGATAAAAATCCAAATTTTACCGAAATCCTTACATGACCATGGTTTCATCTATTAAAAATAGTTCTTGTCAAGAGAAAATCAAACTAAAGAAACAACATATATATACACCTGGGTCTCATTTTACGTGGATTTATTTAACGTGTTTTTGAAGTTACGTGATTCATGTTTCTTCGAAAGTCGAACTCCAATAATGCGTTATTACTTTAAATAATAAATTTCACACATGTACGTCATATTGAAAGTAATAGCACATTATTGGAATTCAACTTTTATCTTAGCAATTTCAATATTTTCAGTGCTTTATAATAGTAAAATTTTATGCAATAATGAAATTAAAATCATGATTTCCACATTTTATGTATACCCACATTAAATTTTACAAGATTATAACGTAAATTTGTTCAAACATTGTGTGTGTTAATTTTGCATTTTAAATCATATTCTGTTTTTGCTTTTTAAAAAAGAATGTAATCAATTATTAATCATTTAGTGTCCGCAAGTTTATTTTTAATTATTTTCTTATTAATGACGCTAATCACAAACTTGCTTTTAAATTCCAATGAGAGCTAAATGGTTGTATGTCTGGATATCACAAGCTTCATAAACAATTAATAAAATCATTATCTTAAAGATTAATTACTAATTATGTTGTCACCAGAAAACCATTAACACAACATGAGAGTGAAGTTGGCGCTAGTTGTATTTCCTCTTGTGAAGAATCTGATTTTTTACCAGTTTGCAAATGAACCCGTTTATCAGCAAGTAGTGATATTAATTAAAACATGTATAAAAATGTCAATTACTGTACTGTAAATTATGCATAAAAATATATTGTTTTGAATAAAATTAAATATTATAATTAAAAAAAGTTTGTCTTGTATCAATTTTTTTCAAATTTGAAATTTTTTATTAGTCATATTTTATTTCCTTATTTTTTTGTGTGAATTTTAAAGTAATTTTACATTGGTGTTTGGCTTTTATGTGATTTTTGAAAAATCACAGTCCATATCCCTCCTTTTTCAAGGTAAATTACATCTATTTTTGTGTGATTTCTTTTGCACGTGTTTTCTGAGGAACCTATCTATCATGTAAAATGAGACCCAGGTGCATATACAAATCAAACAAACTTTTCCATAATTCAATTCAAAAAACAACTTCCCTTTATATCAAAGGATGTCTTCATAAAACTGATAACTTCAGATTGAAAAAGCTTATCATTAAAGTTCCTTTTACTATTCTTTTTAATTCATTCTTTTTGTAAAAAAATAACCAATGCATTGTCAAATAACATTTTGTGCCCTGTATTCAATTCATGAATATATAAAGCTGAGTTATGATATCTATGTTTAACTCTAATTATATGAACTTTAATCCTTTCATTAAGGCTAAATTTCCTCTTATCTATATAAATCTTAATACAACTCCAAGGAATCTTATAAACAATACTGGGAATAGATTGACTATCAATTTGACTGTTTTGAACCATTCAGTAATGATTTCAAATCAGAACCTTTCTTCCATGAAACCTTCAATACTCCTAACAAATGACTATTCTTATAAACCAAATTATATATTGATGACTTAAATGGTAAAGATATAAACTTTATCCTTACTAACCACTAAATCTGTCCTATTAATGTCATGCCTATAAATATTATTATTAAATACAACATGTCTAATACATTCATAATTATAACCTAATTCTATATAATCAGCAGCAGATTCACACTTTTGAATGTCAGCATTATTACTAAAGTTATTAAGCCTTATATTCCTACAACAAAATAATATTTATGGTCATCACACTAATAGGAAAAATTCTGTGCTTAGAAAGAGTAAAGAGTTTATGTCTCTACCATTAAGTCATCAATATATAATTTGGTTTATAAGAATAGATATTTGTTAGAAGGATTTAAGGTTGCATGGAAGAAAGATTTGGATTTGAATTCTTTATTGAATAGCACAAAACAGTCAACTGCTAGTAAATCTATTCCTGGTATTGTTTATAAGATTCCTTGTAGTTGTAGTAAGATTTATATAGGTCAGAGTAAATTTAGCCTTAAGAAAAGGATTAAACTTCATATTAATAGTGTTAAACATATGTATCATAACTCTGATTTAGATATTCATGAATTGAATACAGATCATAAAATATTATTTGACAATGCAATGGTTATATTTTATGAAAAGAATGAATTAAAAAAAGGAGTGAAAGAAACTTTAATGATAAAACTTTTGAATCTGAAGCTATCAATCTTACGAAGACATCTTTTGATATAAAGGGAAATTGTTTTTGAAATGAATTATGGGAAAGTTTATATATATGTTCTTTCTTTAGTTTGAATTTCACTTAAGAATGTCTATTTGTTAGTAGAAGAAACCATGACCATGTAAGGAATTTGGTAAAATTTGGATTTTATCTAGTATTGTATGGTTTTATATTTTAGTTATTACTACTATAGTGTTAGGCAGTTTTGAATTTTTTATATAAAATTAAATATATTTTATTTTTTATAAAAATATTAAAATTAATTAAAATATAAATGAAATGATACCTTTCACCATGAGAAACATAATTTTTGATGTTCCCAAAACATGATAGAAGGAATCAATGATCTCAAAACATTGACTATTTTCTAATAAGATCTGATGTCTAGAAATAAAAGTGTCTAAAATTTAGATCAATATTTTTAAAAAATAAGTATTTATCTGAACAAAACTAGTCTGAATAAAAGACTATTATAAGATATCAATTCAAAAAAATAATGCTATGAACAAACTGGTATTTCATTTAATCCTCAGAGGGAAAAAAGAAAATATTAAACCTTAATCCATGTCCAGATTATTATTTAAATTTTTTAATAAAGTATGAAATTATTCTATAAATATTTTATATGGTATAAATATTCTACTATTACTTATATCGTGTCTAAGAAAAGAAGAAAAAATATCTTAAATTTGAAAACTCTACAGTATCACAAATGCAGAAAATAGACATTTTAAATAATGTCTAATAGTATAAAAATATATTAAAATTGGAAGCTTCTGCAAATTTGGTTAATGTTGATTAAAAATGAATGAAAAATTATATATATATGCATGTAATATTGTTGGACATATTATGATATAATCAATTGTTTTGTAATTATTCAATTTATATATGAAGGTTTTGATTTGTTTTAATTGTTTATATTATTATTGTTTGTTTTAATTCCATTATTGGACACTAGATAGTTTTATGTAAGATGATTCGTTAACATTAAATAGATTAGTAACATTTGAAAAAGGCACCAAAGATGGTGCTGAAAAAAGCTTTTTATGTATAAAATTATTATTTGATTATATAGTTGTTATAAAGAATTATTATAATTTTCTGATTAAAAATATGTTAATAATATCTTTGATAAAAAATTTATTAGAAATTTCTCTACAAATTTTGAAGACTCTGTTGTGTTAATAATTAATAATATTCAAATACTTATTAGAGGGATACATTATCTTATTAATGGTTGTCATTAAAAAAGGCAGTAAACATAAGTCTTGCTAGTATATATATATATATATATATATATATACTTGCTATATATATATATATATATATATATATATATATATATATATATATATATATTGTAACCTTCTCCCAGACCGCTGTGATATAAATGAATTATACCATACATTTTAGTGATTAAATTCTCTTATGTAACTTATCATACTCTCATTATCAAGAAATGAGCATAAATACATGAAAATGTAAAACTAATGAAATGATTCATGGATTTAATAAAACTAGCATGAAACTGTCTATCTAAAGAAGATCACAAGGCGACTAATAAAGATAAAAACTTCTGGTCAAACCAGCTTTGAGATCCACACAAACAAAATGAGATGAGTTAAATTTGATATTCAGCAAATTAATAAATAACTAATAATTGTATCTCTGGAACGATTACAAAATTAACCTATAAATGAAATAATAATTAAATTATGATGTAAATGATTAAATAGATGATGGAAAGAAGTAATCATTAAATAGTGAAATGAATTGAGTCTAAGAATTAAGAGAAAAGAACGAAGATGTATGAGAATAATGAATGATTAAGATGATGATGGAATAAGAGTTAATGAATAGTTGAGATGATAAAAGAATAAAAGTTAATGTATGATCAATCAATTATAATAATGAATTAATGTCAAATGAGAATGAATAAATAAAAAAATGGATCAAGATGAAATTGAAAAACAATGTTAATGATGGAGACTGAAATCTTAAACTATGACCCAATATGATATTAAGTGGTAAAAAAAATAAATAAGCTAAATAAACATAGGGATTTCAAGCTTGATATAACCAGAATATTTATCATGAAGTTAAAACAAACTATACATTTTATACAAAAAAGTAATTTGCATCTTAAAGCTTAGCTGACTTTCATAAACAGTGAAAGTAATCTATTTCTAGTCTAATTATAACAATTGATTAAATATAAATTTCATAACAAATTTAAATTCTATCTTGAAATTTAACAACTAATTCTTCTCAGGATTCTAACACTCAAAATTGTTATACAACATATATTTGGGTCAGTAAGAGGGATTTTACCACTACCCAAACATAATGCACACAACAGTTCTCAATATAAACTCAATTTAAGAGTTATAACTAACATAAACTTTAAAATTTATGACTGGGAATGAATGACTTTTTAATAATTAAAATCAATAACTTACCAAATTCCTTTCTTAAATAATTATAAACCAATGTGATCAAAATCAGTGAATGATAGCTCTGCGGATTTAACTAAATCAATTAAATCAATATTACATTTATATTTAATCGATTACTTGCATTAACCTGTGCTCTAAGTTATTAACATTTTGCTTATTGTGGGATGATGCATTAGATCTACTAATAAATTATAAGACTTACCAACATTATTATGATATAGCATAATATAGTTAATAGTTCTATATTGGTTGATGATGATTTCAATTCATAAATCTTCTGATAGGTTGATAGCAATAACAATAATACTGTATAGATGTGGTAATTAGCAATAAGATTACAGGCAACTAACTAAAATTTTAAATATAACACATTTTATTTATGCTATTTACAAAAATTTAATTCACAGACATGGCATGAAATAAAACTAATATATGAAAAGAACTTATGGATGGGAAAATACTCAGTATCCCATTAACTATACTTTTAGTCAACAAGACTACCTTATACAATTTGCTTATAAAAATGATATTCAAAATATTTATCACTCTTTATCCTATTTTAAAGAATAAGATAATGAAACTTTATTGAAACTAAACTAGCATTTAAATTACATAATAGCAGTATATTTAGAACTTTAGGATATGCATAAAGTTTAAATTTATAATTCCAACATTATAAAGTATTGCATTATCCCAAAGCCCTATCTTTTATCAAAATATGATAAGGGCAATTATCACATTCTGTGCAATTACTAACTTATTTAAATTTGAAAGGAATAAGTTTAGTGCATTAAAATAAGATTAGACATTCAAAAGTCAAATACACCTAGATGTCACTAAAACATTACCTATGTGCACAACTCAATTATTGAATACGTAACTGATCATACCATTCTATTGTCACATCATTATTTATGAAGGTGAATTCATGCTGCCAATGTGCATCTCTTACTTTTACATCTAACATTTTCTACAATCATTAATAGATTTGGTTTGGTCTGTCTATAAATGATGATGATCCCACAACATTATAAACACTATTTCAATTAAGATAACACTATACTAGATCAGTGTTCCTAACTTTAACATTATTTTTATACTTGCTATATGATTTGGACCTATTATACTTCATCATACACGGTGGAAAAACTAACTCTATATCATCATGAGTAATTTAACACTAAAAAGGGAGGCTTTATAAAAGCAACATGACAGTTGTATAATAATATATGGCTGATTCTATACCTCTCTATGGGTATATGTATGTGTGTGGGCTTTGCCTTATCATGAAAAAAATAGAATTCAAACCATGGATATCCTTTCTTTAGAACTACTTATGCTTATAAGCATTAATTAGTACTTAGCCTCTCCCAATTTTCCTCTCATGAAATCAGCAATAGGTGACTCCATTATCCTATGCTCCATATAAATATTAATATATTGGATGCCATTCAATTGGAATATCCTATTAACTAAAAACTGTCACTAGTCATTCTCAATATCATAGCAAGATAAAACAATACCAACAATAACAGTGAAAATCTACATATTCCATTTTATAATGTAAAACCATTAATATATCAACATCCAAACCAAAATATATATGTCAAATGATCATTAATCATTAAAAATGACAACTATCCTTTTGTTAGAGAGAGCACAATGTATGTAAGCATAAAGATCAAACCTGTATTTGTATTCAAAGTGGACAAGTTCATTTCTATAGAAAATTACGAAATGAAAAAAAAATTTATATCAAATTTTCTTTTATATAAGAAAATAATTTGGTCATTCTAGTATACAGTATATATTTGATAAAAATGTTTGCATATTCACTTCTTTAATAATATACATTATAATTGGTTTCAAAATATGAGAGAACTAAATATTTTATCACTTTCTAGATAAACAATATATATATCTATTTTACAGTTTTTCCTTAACTAAAAAAAATATACATAAAATAGATGTGTATATTTTACACATTTTTTTTCTTTAACCCAATATATATATTTTATGCCAAAACCAAAACATATATTTTTATAAACAAAATTTCCAAACAACACATTACGTAAGTAATATATACATAACACAGCAATAATAAAAAAAATAAGAGTACACTTTTATCCATTAACCTTTTAACCGCTAATTATATTATTGGTTGTATGAGGTAAAAATCAAATCTTTTAATTGGCCAACTCACAAACTGAAGACAAAGCCTATTGTTAAAACATATTCACCTATAATATTAAATTCAACTCAGATATGTTTATAAAAAGTATATTACTAATTTTTCAGGTTATGAAAGTGAATGAAAGTTCTTTCAAAAATAAATTGCTATTTATTTATTATAAAATATTCAATTTTGGCAAATTTAAAAGCGAACGTATAAACAAAAAAATGCTGACATAAATGCTTTTTTTCAATTTTACATTATGGAAAGGTAAAGCTTTCTTTTTGCTAAATCTTAAATATTTTTACTAAAATCTTCAATATTTTTCGAAAATAACTTTGTTTTTTTAGTATACCCTGTGAAAATGATTTTAATTTCTCAGAATATACTTTTTTAAACCTTAAATCACATTCGAAATGAAAATCTCAGCATTTTTCTTTATTTTCTTTGATCAGGTGGTTTCTTTGTTCTTTCCAGCCAATCAGAATGTCTTTTTCAGCTGAGAGCCGGCTGACAGCCAATCACCGACAAGCTTCTTTCGTTGTTTAGCTTTAAATGTGATTTTATTGATTTTTTAATTGTAAAATAATTCAGAAGAGGGCACCATCTTACAGAACTTTTAAAAACCTAATCAATAACTGTCAAACGAATATCCTAGCATTAAAAATAACAGAATTAGAGTGACATCAACTGTTGATGAGAGGCCTCGTAAGAGGCAAAAAAAGGGTTAAATTTTATCCTCTTCATCCAATTTATTCCATTGTGGTAAGTTAAAATAAGAATTAATATTGTGATTAGCAAACATTCCAGATAACGCATATATTTTTTTATTCTCCTATTGGGTGTGGAATGAGCAATATTTAACACTTATCCAAAAGCAAACATTATTTGATAGTTTTAGTATCAATAATTAACAGAGTGATGAAAATTCATACTTCCAATTGTAGCAGACTTAAAAGACAAGTTTATCTACTTTTCTATAGAAAAATTCCTGAATAATTCTTTGAGCTATTGTATTATTCAAAACAAACTTTTTAAAATCTTTATTGATTTATTCTGTAAGCGTTTCAAATGAAGTATAACAAGAATCATTTATTACATTTAAAATCAAGATAATATTTCCTTGAAAAATTAGTGGAATTTTATTACACTTAGCATATTTATCTTTCCTTTTCTTTTAAAACTCTTTGTTAATTTTATTCTTCCCTGCACGGTAATACATATATGTGTAGCAATGTTTAAACAGTTGGAATATATTCTAATATTGTAAAACATTAGTATAATGATGTATATTTCTCAATATAACTTTAAAATAAATATTTATTTCATTCCATTCTTATTGGCAAAGTATGATGTGATTTTCAATATTAGAAAGAATTTATTCAATTATCACTATGACATTTTTAGCATTTTAATTAATTGATAATTGATTATTTTTATCATTACATAGGTTCCCGCTATAAAAATACGCAGACAATATAGAGAATAAAATCACACAATTATTTTCATTTTTTACTTTATTAAAAGTTAGATGATTCAAACAAAAAAAATGACTTTGTAATTTATTTGCTATATATATATCATAACACATGTATTCAAAATTATTTCAAATTATTATTATTATTATTATTATTATTATTTATTTTAAGTTACAAGCACATAACATCGTTCTGCTAGGTAATAAGAAGGGTGTGAAATTCATAAATTATCAACTTCTTAGTTTATGACTAAATAATTTGTGCGTTATTTTTAAAGATAAAAGTTTACATGTATAAATAGAGTAAAAGCAAATGTTTACTTTCTCTTGAATTTTCCTAGGTTTAAAATAAGATTTAGGAGAGACAGTTAGGATGCATAAGGTCTCCATTTCTCCTTCTGTATAACTTTTTAGAATTATCAATCAATAGAAGAATGGTGTTTAAATGACTGCAAGGTTTTGAGATTTTCTATTCCAACATTTGTAGATAGCCAGATATTATCCTTTCATTGAATTAGATTTCAGAATTTTCTGATATTTAGTTGTTGTTTTTTTTTATTTATTTTAAACCAGACTGGAATTCTGTGGTTACTTAGTTCTTGTTTTCTTAATTAGTCCCCCCCCCCCTACAGCTGGGTTAGACAATATATAGCTTGTTTTTCTGATGCATTGTGGGAGTGAATTGGCCAATGATTTTGGTATGCATAATTAGTATTACCCCCTCTGGCTTCATTTATAATAACTATCCATTATTATTTAAGACAGCTTTAGATATACTACATAAAAAATATATGCTTAAGTAATTTACTGTAATGATTTATTTTACAAGATTTATAAATTGGATTTAATTGTTTATTTATTTTATTATTGCTATTCAACAACAATAAAATAGCAATATATTTATCTCCCAAATAATAATCATACTTTTAAATTGTTATTTTAGTCTAGTCAGAGCTTAGACTGGGTTTGAAATCTTATCTCCACTCAAGCAAATTTCCCAATGCATTCAAAACAATCTTTATTGAAAGCTACTTGTTAAGATTTTAATGCCAAATATATTATCATTTAAAATTTTGGAATTATTAACTACAGGGACCTAAATAAAAGGTCACAATATATATATATATACAAATTTTAAACATTAAATCACCCCGCATGGTTAAGAAATTCAGTACCACTTTCTATGAACTAATATATAAATACATTAGAGTTCTTATTTCAAAATAGCCAGATCAAAATGATACCACTTTGACCTGTCTGCTATATGATGTAATATATTAAAATACTAACAAACTCAAACTAAGAACTTGAAATTTTAGCAAGCAACGATCTTAACTATTTGCTACAAACAAACATGCTTTAGTATTATTATATAAAGGCAAACTAAACTTTAGTAATTTTAATCTTTAAATCACCTAACACAAATGTATAGAAAACAATTCCAGTGCATAACGCTATACTGAAATAAATATGCAAATATTTAAGCATTAAATCACCCCACATAGTTAAGAAATCCAGTACTGCCCAATGTGAACTAATATATAAAATACATTAGAGTTCATATTACAAAATATCCAGGTCAAAATGATACCACTTTGACCTGTCTGCTATATGATGTTATATATTGAAATATGAACAAACTCAAACAAATAACTTGAAATTTTAGCAAACAACGATCTTAACTCTTTGCTACAAATAAACATGTTTTACTATTATTATTATTATGTATTTATATATTAGTTCACAGAGAGTGGTACTGGATTTCTTAACCATGTGGGGTGATTTGATGTTTAAGATTTGTATATTTATTTCAGTATAGCTTTATGCACTGGGATTATTTTATTTACATATATAATTTTAAAATATTAATGTGTTAATAAATTGTACTGCTTCTTTTTAAAATCTTTTTGGTGAGAAATTTGCTATCAGCAGTAAAATTGGACAGAATGATACATTATTTTGCATCAAAATAATTTGAAGATATTAAAAATGTTAATTAGTGCCCTACATATATAATTATTTCACCAGAAATTATAATACTATCTAATATTTTGTATAATATAATGCACATTTTAAACTTTGCTTGTAATTCTTTATATATATCAAAAACAATAATGATTAACTTATAAATACAAAAATTGCAAAAGTTAAAACTATATTTTTTATCAGTGAATAGGATGTTAAAATAGTCGCGGGCGGTAGGGGTCAGATGTCACAACATACAAAAAGTCTTTGAGTGGAAAATCTGAAATCAGATGATGTTCAGTCCAACTCAGAGGGTGATAGTCTCAGCATGCCATAGTAATAGTCATAAATATAAATTGTAAGAGAGTTAAATATCAAATAAATCATAGATCATTCATAGATCACATGACCTATCTCTGTTAAGAGATAGGGTCATGTGATCTATGAATGATCAGATTTATTTTGATATTTATAGTCTGCCAAAGTCTATGATTTATATTGTATGTTTTATATGGTGGTGAAGATCTATCAGCCCATATAGTATTTGAGTGGATAGGGGTTGAAGACATACATTCTGAATTCAGATTTTCATAATAGATATTTAGTAAGGTGGTTGGTATTTTTGATGTATTGTACCCTGAACCTCTCTGAGGAGGAAAGAAAATTAGGGTTGGGGAGGTGAGAGATATTTGGTGGCTTGTATTTATCATAAAGTGTAGGGATGGTCATGTTTATAATAAAGATAGGGTATGTGATTAGAATTGATCTATGACTTTTATTTTTTTTATATTTTTACATGTTTGTTTTTTATCAGGCAAAAGAAAGTGAATCTCAAAATAAAATACGTTGCACAGGTAAAATCCCACCTGGATTTTTTTTAAGCATATGTGTTAAATATTTTGTTATTGTTTTCTTTTACTAACAAAAGTTGAAACTACAGCTTACAATTACTAAATGACATAATTGTGTCCTAAATAAAAACTGCAGCAAAAACATTAAGGTTTGCATGGCCACGTCTGCAGCAGTGTTAAAGTATAAGAGCTTTTTCTATTACTAATAATTCATTTGCAGAATTTTAAACACTTGTAAAAAAATTCCATTAAATGCAAAGTAGCTTTCTACTTGCTTAATCATTTAGGCTGCAATAAGTATAGTGCATCTATATTGAAAACTATTGTTTTTGTTTTTTTTTTATAGTTTTTATGCCACTTCTATCTAAAGGCAGGTTGAGTTATTATCCAATAAGCAAGTATTCATTACAAAAAATGGGTTTTATATTTTCTATCACTTTTCTAATAAATTTATTTTAAGAATTCAATTTTAAAAGTATTATATCAATTATCGTTAGCCTTCTTTTTTAAATGTTTTGTTGCAATAAAAATTAAATGAATAAATATAAAACAATTATAAGTTTTATTTTTAATTTGGCTGCAGAAAGGAGTTTTCTATTAACTAAAAGGAGACCCTTTGATTTCTCTTGGAGGCCTTAAAGGAACCGAGCAGGGCAAATTCCTAATGTCCACTCCATACGTTCTTGTCGTTGCAGCTGTTATTACTATATGTTTATTCATGTAGTATACGAACATGGATGGGCTGCTCACCAACACACATTAGCCAGCGTGGTGAGTTTATTGGCTTTTTACCTCTGAGTTTAAGATCAAGAAACATCATGGTCTTTCTTCTCAGTGCCTGATAAGGCAGAATGAATGTTTGTGTAAATGATAAAGATTTTTCCCAATTATACAATTATGACAGACAAAAATAAAGCATGGCCCTTAATCCCAGGAGGCTGTAAAGTCACCAACCAAGGCAGTGGTTGGTGGCCGAAGGCGGAGGGTGCTAAGAATATCCTGGAGGCGGACCCAGGCTGCCATTTGATGACGACTTTTTATTTAGGTACTTACAACTGCAGATCACTTTCAAGTGAAGGAAGATTGCAAGAATTAGAAGAAGAACTCTCTTATATTAAATGGGATATTATTGGACTTTGTGAAGTTAGAAGAAAAGGTGAAGAGACAATTGATTTAAAAAGTGGACATATGCTCTATTATAAAGGCACAAATATTGGAAATACAAGTGGAGTAGGATTCATTATAAATAAAAAGTGGAAGAACAATATTGTGGAGATTGATGGTGTATCAGACAGAGTGGCAAGATTAATTATACAACTTAATAGCAGATATCAAATGCAGATAATTCAGGTTTATGCCCCAACAAGTTCTCACAGTGATTAAGTAGTAGAAGATTTTTATATGTATGTACAAAAGGCTTTTGATCAGAGTAAACAACATTTTAAAATTGTTATGGGAGATTTTAATGCTAGAATTGCTAAACAAATGAAAGATGAAAGTGTTGTAGGTAATTTTGGTTATGGTAATAGAAATGAGAGAGGACATAGACTTGTGGAGTTTGCAGAGAAGGAAAAACTTTATATTATGAATTCTTTTTTTGAGAAAAATGTTAGAAGGAAATGGACATGGAAGTATCCAAATGAAGGTACATCAGAATTGGATTATATTTTGACTAACAGGAAATACATATTTCAAGTTTGTAATGTTCTTGATAAATTTAACACAGGAAGTGATCATCGATTAGTAAGGGGTACGATACATGTTAATGTAAAACTAGAGAGACAAAAATTATTAAGAAAAACTATATTTACAATTGATATTCCTAATATTCAGAAACATTCTAATGAATTTAAATTAGAACTTACAAATCGGTTTCAAGTATTAGTAGATTTTGAACATGATTCAGATTTGAATGAAATTAATATGAAAATAACTGATACACTTTTAAAAACTGCAACAAAGATAGCTGGTAGAAAAAAGCAGCAATTGACTAATAAAATTTCTACTGAGACTAGAGAACTTATGAAGAAAAGAAGGAATATGAAGATATGCAAGAATGATGCATTAAAAAGAATTGAATATCTCGAATTTTGTAAAATGGTGTGGAAAAGAGTTGAAAATGATATAAGAAAGTATAACTGTGAACTAGCAAGAAAAGCTGTAGAAGAAAATAAAAGTCTTAAGAATGTAAAACAACATTTTGGTATTGGTAGGAAATTTATATCTGCAATAAGGAAAAAAAGATGGAATTATTACTAAAAAGAGGGATGACATTATGAAATTGGTAGAAGATTTTTATCAAGAATTATATAGTAATAAAGAACAAGTACCTCCTATATCTATTACATCTTCTGAATTACCCAGAATTTTAAATGAAGAAGTGAGAAATGCAATTAAATGTATGAAAAAAGGAAAGGCTCCAGGTAATGATGGAATTATAATTGATATATTAAAAGAAGCAGGTGAAGAAACAGAAAAAATATTAGCAAAGTTATATACCAAATGTCTAAATGATAAAGATGTACCGGATGATTGGAAGAATGCAGTAATAATATTAATATTTAAAAAAGGTGATAAAGAAGATATTAGAAATTACAGACCTATCAGCCTTTTATCAGTTTTATATAAAATTTTTACCAAGATAATTACAACTCGTCTACAGAGAACCTTGGATTTTCACCAACCAAGAGAACAAGCTGGATTTAAAAGTGGTTTTAGTACAGTAGATCATATTCAAGTATTGAGAAAAGTTATAGAAAGGACAAATGAATATGAGTTGTCATTATGTTTTGGATTTGTAGATTATGAAAAGACATTTGATTCTATAAACATTTCTTCAGTGATTAAAGCATTGGATCATCAAGGTATAGATCCAGAATATTGTCATATTTTAAAGAATATTTATAAAAATGCAACAGCAACAATTAGATTACATAATGATACTGGGAAAGTCAATATTGAGAAAGGTGTAAGACAAGGTGACTCCATATCTCCAAAACTTTTTACAGCAGTGCTGCAAGAAGTATTTTGTGGATTAAAATGGGAAACTAAAGGAGTGAAAGTAAATGGAGATTATTTAAGTCATTTAGATTTCGCAGATGATGTAGTTGTTTTTGCAAATAATGCTTCCGGGCTGCAGGAAATGTTGCAGGAGTTATCAGATGAAAGTAGGAAAGTAGGACTAAAGATAAATGTTAAAAAGACTAAAGTAATGTTTAATCGATTTGCTCAAAATATGAAAATAAAGATTGATTATGATGAATTAGAAGAAGTTAAGAGTTACAAATACCTTGGTCAGATTATTAATACAGATGGAAACATAATAGAGGAAATTAATCATAGAATTAAACTTGGTTGGAGTGCTTTTGGTAGAAATAACTTGATATTAAAGGAAATATGCCTATGTGTTTGAAAAGAAAGGTTTTAACAAATGTGTTTTACCAGTTCTTACTTATGGATCTGAGACTTGGACACTTAATAGAAGATCAATACAGAGACTTCAGACCACTCAAAAAAGTATGGAGAGATGTATGTTGGGAGTAACAAGAAGAGATCGAAAACGCAATGTATGGGTAAGAGAACAAACAGGTGTTACTGACCTCATTGAAAAAATTAAAAGATTGAAGTGGAGTTGGGCTGGACATATTGCTAGAAGAGATGATAATAGATGGACAATTGAAATTTTAAACTGGATTCCAAGACATTGTCAAAGACCCAGAAGGAGACCACATGTAAGATGGATGGATGAAATAAGAAAATGTGTAGGGGTGATGAAGCTAAAGATCGGAGAAGATGGATTAAACTTGGAGAGACCTTCATCCTGCAGTGGATTGATAATGGTTGATAATGATGATGATGATGATGATTTTTAATTTTAAAAATTATTTTCATTTTTCATCTGTAAATATATTTCAAAGTTATTTTTTTAATATATATTGTACCATCTACAAATAGATGGACCAAAGATATTGACATTTAAACTATTTAAAAGCTAAAAAGGAAAAAGGAAATTTAAAGTTCTTTTAAATTGATGAATTTTAAATATTTTTTTAGTTTGTGTAATATTTTTTTAAAACGTACAATGAAAGTTAAATTTTTCATTCATATTTTTTTTTATGTAATTAAAAATAAAAGTTAAAATTGGAAAGAGTAAAAGACATGCAGATTACTAATCCAGATAAATTAAAAGAATTCCAAAAGTAAAACGATTACAATTAGAAAAATCTTTTTAGGTAATTAAAGATGGCAGAATTATGCTAAAAAACACTTTGTAACTTAAATTTAAGAAAGAGTGTACAAGATTATTATCTTGTATGCTGATAAAAGAACAAAAGAAAATAGATGCACAGAAGTTTCAAAAAGGGATTGAGATATAAAAAGAAGAGGACAACTTTGATCTAGGTCTTCTCTTTACCTTCTGGTTATGTGTCTTAAAGTTGGAGGTTTCCACAAGCATAACCTGTGGCAGTAATATACTTCTGCACAAGTACATCACTTACTAAACCAAGCCATTTCACAAGCATGGAAACAGTCTTGTGAATACTGCTTTTTGCAATGAAAGGTCATCACAACCGTGCTTTTTCTCCAGCTATAGAACGAACCAATAATTAAAGATGCTAGCAAAAGAGATCAATTGAACTTTCTAGGAAATCGAGATCCCATGAATCTACACAAACTTACCAGTAAGCTAAGATTATTCATATCCTGATTGTGACTAAATTAAGTTTGCAAACCATTCTTCCTATAATCTTATAATATTAATCCTGATATAGACTTTAATTTTCTTATTCATGAGAATTCTCATTTAAAGAACTTTCTAGAAGAAACTTTGGAAGTGAACTGTAATTAGTAAACTGTTTTAATTAATTGATTTAATATCTCAATTAGTGTGCATGTAATCTTTCCAATTAGTTAGTAATGTGTTTTTGTTTTTTTAATTTGTTAGGATAAAAATATTTATTTCTAATATCAACTATTCATTGTGCATTATTAATGTTAGTTATTAAATTTATTAATGTTAGTTTATTAAGATTTGAGTATATAATTTACCTTTGCCAATATTTGTTGATTAAACTCTGGGAATAATATTCTCTAAAAAAATAAAGTTATGTGAAAGCATAAACCCGATCTTTTAGTTATGTCAAAATTATGGGATACGAAGAAGTTAGGAGTCTAATGACTATGGCACCCTCTTACAAATTAAAACTAACTTCATCGGCAATTCCTGTCATAATAATTAGTAGGCCAGTTAATCAGGAAATATAGCTATGTTTTTAGAAATACTAACAAGATATTTTCATGGCCATAGCTTGATTAACTTTCACTTAACAGTATGTAAAAAGAAGGCCTAACAGATCTATACAAAATGAAAAAAATGTTACAATGGCTTTCCAACGCGAAGCTTCAATACAACAACCACAACCTGAGATACGTCGTAATGGTATAAAGAACATTACAATGATGATCAAAAAACCCATAGCTGGAGAATGAATAGTAGATGTTTTTTTTTAAAAAAAAAAACTAACTAACTAAACTGGATTATACAACTGTAAATATTTTATATATTTAAATATGACTTACAAAAAAAAGTATGGATTTCGGCTGATGTAGATTTTAATTCACAGTGTTGACCGGGTAGGCGGATACTGGAGAGGGGAATAAAGCATAGCTCCGAGTCCTTATATGCGCAGTAGGTGACATAAGACTGTCCTTAAATACTGTGAGTCTTAAAGAGCAGGTTCCCGAGAAACGGGAGGGCGAACCAAGCGTCATGAGCCAATAAGTCTCAAAAGAATGAGCAACGCTTGTATGTGCTTAGTCTTGGGCTTCTTATTGTTTTACATTGAGTGTAAAGGACACAGATGAATGTGCAAATCACTTCCACCGTGTTAGACCTAAAAGTGGGCTTTAAAGCCGCATATCATTGGTGAATAAGTCTACAAAAATATATATCAGTACGCTAATACAAAAAAAACCTAAATGAATACTTTGGACTTAAAGCTTAAGAATAAAATTAGTTTAAACCTCATATTTTATTCTCATCTTCTGAGCGACAGATGATATTGTACCATTTATATATAGATGGTACAAATATATTGGCATTTGGGTAAAAGCTAAAGGAAAAAATAAAGTTAGCGATCTTATTAAAACGATGCAATTAAATTTTTTTTTTGTTTGTATAATTTTTTTTTTAAAACGTACAATGAAAGTTAAATTTTTGGTTCATTTTTTTTTTTTTATGTAATTAAAAATAAATGTTAAAATTGGAAAGAATAAAAGACATACAGATTACTAATCCAGATAAATTAAAAGAATTCCAAAAGTAAAAATATTACAATTAGAAAAATCTTTTTAGGTAATTAAAGATGGCAGAATTATGCTAAAAAAAAAAAAGACTTTGTAACTTAAATTTAAGAAAGAGTGTACAAGATTATTATCTTGTATGCTGATAAAAGGACAAAAGAAAATAGATGCATAGAAGTTTCAAAAAATGGATCAAGATGTATAAAAAGAAGAGGACAACTTCGATCTAGGCCTTTTCTTTACCTTCCGGTTGCGTGTCTTAGAGTTGGAGGTTTCTGCAAGCATAACCAATGGCAGTAATATACTTCTGCACAGGTATGCCACTTGATGAACCAAGCCATCACGCAAGCATGGAAACGGAGTCTTGTGAATACCGCTTTGTGCAATGAAAGGGTCATTGCAACTGTGCTTTTCCTCCAGCTATAGAACTGACCAATAATTGAAGATGCCGGCAGGAGAGACCAACTGAACTTTCTATGAGCTCGGGATCCCATGAATCTACACAAACTTACTGGTAAGCTAAGATTATTCATATCCTGATTGTGACTAAATTAAGTTTGCAAACCATTCTTCCTATAAGCTTATAATATAATCCTGATATAGACTTTAATTTTCTTATTCAAGAGACTTTCATTTAAGGAACTTTCTAGAAGAAATTTGGAAGTGAACTGTAATTGTGAAACTGTTTTAATTAATTGATTTAATATCTCGATTAGCATGCGTGTAATCTTTCCAATTAATTAGTAATGTGTTTTTAATATTTTAATTTGTTAGAATAAAAATATTTATTTCTAATATCAAGTATTCATTGTGCATTATTAATGTTAGTTAGTAAATTTAATAATGTTAGTTTATTAAGATTTGAGTATATAATTTATCTTTGCCAATATTTGTTGATTAAACCCTGGGAATGATATTCTCTAAAAAAATAAAGTTACATGAAAGCATAACTCCGATCTTTTAGTTACATCAAAATTATGGGATACGAAGAATTTAGGAATCTAATGACTATGGAGCCCTCTTACAAATTAAAACTAACTTCATCGGCAATTCCTGTAGTAATAATTAGTAGGCCACTTAGTCAGGAAATATAGCTATGTTTTTAGAAATACGAACAAGATATTTTTTTGGCCATAGCGTGATTAACTGTCACTTAACAGTGTGTAAAAGATAGCCTACCAGATCTATTAAAACATGAAAAACCATTTCAATATGTATATATAGTAAAGAGTGTTCTAACAGCTCTAAATAAGCTTATTTTTTATGATCAATGCCACAAGAGAAAGTATTTGAAATCTTTATCTAGGATTCTCCCCATCCCCAGATCAGTTTTGAGCTATGGCTCTCTTCAGTGAGGGCTAGGACATTAGATTCAGAATACTAATTCAAGTAAAGCATTTATCTAATACTTAACTATTAAAAAATATGAAATTTTCAGTCATCTATATGTCTTCAAATTCAGCTCTTCAACTTAAGAAGCTCTAAGGGCTTAAACTAAAGTCAGTTATTCCATATATTAGTGGGCTTAGCAATTTAATATAGCCAAAGCCTTAACAGCCAAATTATAATATTAATAAGAACTTGTCATATATCACATGACTTTTCTCTTTATTTATTACATATTGATAATGCAAGCTATATAGGTCATGTGATATATGACTTGTTTTCATTAATATATATATATATATATGGGTGTTATTAAATATAGGTAGTCGTTAAATTTAAATTTAATATTATTAACCTTTTTACATGAAACGAAAATGAGAAATGAAAGTTTTTAAAGAAACCACAATTAATTAAAAATAAAATGTTATGAGATGTTTTTCTACAGTATTTTTTTAGTATTCTTTTTTGATTATCATAATTCCTCATTATTATGAAAAAATAATGTCAAACTCATACATGTGTATAACTCCAAGGTTAAAAATATTAATTTTCTTGAGTCTTAAGTAATATGTTTTACAGAATTTTATTATTTATATGTTTCTAAACTGTCTTATATAACTTACATGACATATACATAACTCGATGTGAACAAGTCAATAATTTAGCACTAAAAATATATTGTTATTGTTATTAACTGAAACACACAGGCTTATTATATACCTGTGTCTATATATGTAATATATAGGGTATATAAGCACAGACTTTTACACGACCCACCACTCTCCACACTATCTCATAACACTCATACACTTGAACACATATATGTTGAAAAGATAAATAATCACCAATATACGTATTTCATGCTAAACCAGCAATCATCAGTTGGTCCGAATTACCATCTCTACATATATATGCTATAAGTGCTCAGATATATATTAAGATAGCTAATCCTCATACTTTAATGGACAGGTTCCAATCTACTCCACACTCCAACTCTTCAACCATCCATCCAATTGAAAATCTGATGATGGAATGCTCAAAAGCCACCCTGAGGCCGAGATTCTTGTCACACCCATGTTGACCTAAGGTCAATTTGATCCCTCATGCACAGGCATAATCCATTTAATGGCTTTTGAGTATTCCATCATCAGATTTTCAATTGGATGGACGGTTGAAGAGTTGGAGTTTGGAGTAGATTGAAGTCTGTTCATTAAAGTATGAGGATTGGCTATCTTAATATATATCTGAGCACTTACAGCATATATGTGTAGAGATGGTAATCTGGACCAACTGATTATTGCTGGTTTAGCATGAAATACGTATATTGGTGATTATTTATCTTTTCAATATATATGTGTTTAAGTGTATCAGTGTTATGAGATAGTGTGGAGAGTGAGGGCTGTGTGAAAGTCTGTGCTCATATACCCTATATATTATTGTTATTATAATATATTATTATTTTTTTTATTATTGTTTTTATAAAATTGTTTTACCTTCAATAAAATATAAAGAAATCAAATCGTCATATGTAATACCTCACACTGATTAAATCCTTGCATTATATTTCTTGAGGAGTTTCACAAATACATGTTGCCTTTACCATATATTCTAATTATGAATGCGTACTAAGGTTATGGCTATGATGAGCCAATTCAGCAAACATTGCAATAAACAAAACTATTAGATTTTTGTTGCCAAGTAACATCTGCCAGCTTTATTAAAAATCTCTAAAATCGAAGATTTCAGATCAAAATTTTCAATAAGTATCTTATTCTTGTAATATTTTAAAATTCTTTTAAAAACTTGGTAATCCTTTATAATTATTTAATACATACACAGTTCTATATTATTGGTCACTTTACCAATTTACAAATTGATTAGTATATAATATTATTTTTTTACTGCGCATTAAATTACTACAAAGTTTATAGTATTTCGGTATATATACTAAATATTTTAACTCAAAAATATAATAAATTATATATATATGGTTAGTGTCAATAATCATGAAAATGTTTTACATAAAAATAATTTAAACTTCAAATATTTTAATCATAAAAAAGTAATAAATCTCATTTCTTTTTCTATAAATAGTTCTTTAATAATGCTTTATGCTTTCTACTTTTAAAATATTTTACTTTTATTGTTGTTGTTATTAAAAAAAAATTATCTTTAGTAAATATACTTAACTCAATTTGTATATAAAAAAATTGTTTCTTTAAAATAAAACAATTTTTAAGTTCTAGCATTTATTATTATTATTATTATTATTATTATTATTATTATTATTATTATTATTATTATTATTATTATTATCATCGTCATCATCATCATCATCATCATCTTCATCATCATCACCATCTTCATTATTATTATTATTATTATTATTATTATTATTATTATTACTACTATTATTATGTTTCAACAATATACTTTATTGCACAATAAATAGGTTACATAAATTTTACAATGAATTTTTTTAAGGTTTAAATGGCATGACACATCTAACAATAAGTGTGGTATCAATTAGATAAAAAAAAAACATTTTTCAAATACATTTACAAGTGATTACTGGGTACATTTTGTTAACATAAATGATTACAGAACAATTAAATAGGATAAAATTACATAAAGGTAATTTACAGTGTATAAATATTTACGTTAGTAATTAGACATGATTTCCATTGATGGTGACTTTGGTAACTTGTATCATAGGGAACAGACAAGAAATATATTACATTAAAATGGTATGTGAAGTGTATGAGGATTGTGAATTTAAAATGTGTGAAAGTTTGAAAAAAATGTAAGAGAAGAAGTGGATAATGTTCATATGTTCAGAATAAAAGCTTATTTATCTTGAGTTTTACTGGTGTGATTGAGAGGTTGATTTTGGCCCTGGTCTATTGTGGTGACGAAGCCATATAAAAATGAGTCTTATCATAATAAATGGAAATCTGAAATGGAAGGGGCTTGATATGATATTTGGTGATATGATTCAGAAAATGCTACTTCTAGGAGGAAGATACCAGCAAAGTTGGTTATAGGTTGAACTGCTCTTTAAGGAGTGACAAGGTCACCATAAAAATGTCCAAGGAGAGGGAGGTATGTTGCATTTTTTTGTGTTTAACTGCAATAATTTTTTGGGAAATGTGGATGGATTATTTCAGGTGTTGTTGTGAAATATGATGGTGAAATGGGTGCACCAGAAGGCAAACAGGATCAAGGTCACCACATATGTTGTGAGGATGTGTGATCTTTGAAATGGCTGAGATATCTATAAAGGTGGGGGATTGTCAATGTGTGTTCAACATTAGTTGTCATGTGGAGTTGAATGCTCAGAAATTATTGATGTTGTTAAATCCCTTCAGCTGTGTCACATAGGCCACAGACTAGAAGGATGTCATTGCACAGATGATGATCTCATAGAACACCATATGTTGGGTCAATAAAAAGGTAAAGATGCACCAGAAAGTAAAATATTTTTCTCTATGTATTATTTTCTTAGCTGGTGCAGAAGATGATAGTTATTAATAGTGAGTGTGATAGTGTTTGGCCAATGCTAAAGGATGTGTGAAATAGATTATAGGTTTACCAGTAGGTGTCCTTGGAATTATGGGAGAAGCTGATCTCATTGACTGTGGTTATTACTGAATAAATAAAAACTATAAGATATTGATATTTAGCAAAACAAGAGGGATTGAAATTGTCTAGTAATTTCAGCTATTAGGTTGTTGGTTTTTTGGGTGTGATACACTAAGATGATGTGTGGGCATAAATAAATATTAATGGGGTTCCATTTGAGCTAATTGATGGAGATTGATTAGATATTCTGCTTCCAGAACAATTTATTGCAAAGGCAGTGATGGTAAAAATAAATGCTTTATAAATTTGATCATTGGGGAGTAATATATAATTTTGGTAATAATGAAAGTTTTGAATAGATAAATTTTGATAGAAAGATATGTCTAAAATTCAATAGGTGATTTTGAGTGTATTGTTATGAAGCCTAATTTGTATTTGCTTGCCTCATACCAAGTGAGCATTTGGGGAATGGAGATACTAGGAATGAAGTGAGGTTTTCTTGAAGATTTGAGCACATGGTTTTTTTTGTGAAAAGAATTCATGTGTTTATTGAGATTAAATTGAAACTTGTAGGCAGATGTGTTATCACTGACAAAGCTTTGAAATATGGACAAATGTTTCTGAGGGAGCAGAAACATGGTAAGGTCATCTATTAGTCTGTGCAAGGAATATACTGTTGTGTGTATGGTATTAAATTACAGTAAATCTATATTTGTTGTAAAAGTGAATTTACATAGAGCATAAACTGTAGCAAGCTGGACTGTGTAGGGAATAAGGATTAATATCCTCATCATTATCATCATCATCATCATCATCATCATCATTATTATTATTATTATTATTATTATTATTATTATTATTACTGAATGTAAATATAAAAACAATTAACTGGATAGTTTCTTATTTAAAAGATTGTAAGATTTATATCTATCTCAATAAAGAATCTAGTGCATTAATAAATATCAGTCAATGTATACTCCAAGGAGGGGTTTTGCACCATTGCAATTTAATATTTTTACAGCAAATATAGATCAAAATATAAAATATTCAGAAATTTTATCATATTCTGATGATAACACGGTATTTAAGTTAATAAGTGTTTCATGTGTTATGATTATGTTACACGGTGATCTAAATAATTTTGAGAAATGTTGCCTTAATAACAGCATGATAATAAATGTTGAGAAATATTGTGTTGTATCGTATTTGAGAAATTCTACAATTTTCAATACAAGTTATTATATAGGGAAAAAAAATATTTAAAAAAATTTCACAAGGATGTTGGAAATAAATTTTGACAGTAATAATTCCAACAATCCACATTATAAAGAAATACAAAAACAGAGATATAAGTCTATAAGAAGGATATTGAGAAATGGTTAAAACTTTTCCATAGAAACAAAAAATATATTATTTAAGGCTCTAGTACTTATACATTTTGGATCAGCAATATGGATTGAAAACAATATAACAATGATAAACATGCTACAGAAAATGTTTAACAATTTTATAAAATATATAAATGCATATCAGATGAAGTATTACCATTCACTTATAAAACAGAGCCAATTAAAAAATTTAATATTATTATATAATATTATCCCTGAGAACTTATGCTTATCAAATTGTATAATTAAAATTAAATTTAAATAATTAATAAGAAACAAGAGCTATCATGAGAAAATAAAAAAATTAAGTAGTAAAACTTTATATTTAGAATACTCTACATTAAAAAGAATAAGAAAGTTATACAATACTATTGTTAATAAATTGAAAATAGACATTTTATCTATAGATAAAGATAAATTCATAAATATAATGAAATCTATATTATGGAAAATAATTTTTAGTTTATTATATCATTATTACACTATTTGTCATTTAATTTAAGCCAGTATATGTATGTATTTATTAAAATTAGATTATCTTCCTGTAAATCATTTGTATATTTTAAACTGTATGGAAGATGTAAATAAATTAAATTAAATTATTCAGAGTAATGGTAATAAAAAAACAGGCAAAACTCTCCTTACAGTAGTACCACCCTGTGCCAACCAGAGTAATCAATGGATGCCAGAAGGCTTGTGCATAAAAAAAAGCCTTCTGGCATCCATTGACTACTCTGGTTAGCACAGAGTGGAACTACTATATGGAGAGTTTTTCCTGTTTAATACTATCACTTCCTAATTAAACTAAACATGGAAGCATTACTGATTCTAAATTTCTTCATTATAAAAGGAACTGCATGAACATTGATGATGTGTGCAGGCTTTGCAAAAGAGAAACAGAAAGTCAGTCACATCTATTTTTTTGTCTTACACTAAATAATATTTGGGCTGGAATTCCGAATTTATTTTAAAATAGAAAGTATATTATACAAACACTCCTTCAATTATATGTGAAAATCAACTTTGCACACATTAGAGTACATTTACACTATTCTCACTATAGTGTACCAGATGCACATTTATGTACAATACAAACACACGGAGACATATAAATATATATTTTGAACAAAATAGAAATAATAAGGCTAAGGGATGAAAAATTTTCATCAACAAACACACATCCATGTAGTCACTAATGCGACTATGCTCAAGACTATAAAGAAAGGAGAGGAAAAACTAATCTAATAAAAACTTGATAACATAAAATGATCATACCGTAAAAGACAGTTGAAGAATGAACACTTGAAATATTCTAGTGTTGGTCAATAATATATATTTTGGTCATTTTGTTATTAATATTTCTAATGATAAAAGTATATATTTTTTTCTGTATAAATTTGTTTATATATTTGTGGTTTTTTCTCACTATTCTTCATGTAAATATCAAGTTGTCATGATGATATAGGTACCGGTATTCTGTTTTTTTTTTAATTCTGTTTGTACAACAAAGTTCCTTTTGAAAACACAATATACACATAAAATTAAAAATAACAAAATTCCTGTAAATTAAAATTTGCAACTAATGTAAAATCCATTTTTAATTTTATTATTTTATCACAATTAATCATCTCCTTGTATATGTGTTTATAAGCTTTTTTATTTTAATGAACAATCTTTTATTTTCATCAATTTATTTCACTTTTTAAAATATATATTATAAATAGAAATTTAAAAATAAAAATATGTTCTTGAAAATAATATTTAGACTTTGCAAATACAAAAAATAATTAATAAACCAGAAGGATATTTTGAGAATATCAGGATTGTTTTTGTTTTTTTTTATTTTTTGTTCTGAATAATGGAAATAAAAAAAACTGAAGTGGAGTTGGACTGAACATATTACTACAAGTGATAATAATAGATGGACAATTGAAATCTTAAACGGGATTCCAAGAGATTGTAAAAGACCCAGAAAAAGACCACATGTGAGATGAATGGATGAAATAAGAAAGTATACAAGAGTGATGGGGCAAAGAGAAGCTAAAGATCAGAGCAGATGGGTTGAATTTGAAAAGACCTTCATCCTGCAGTGGATTGATAATGGTTGATGATGATAATGATGATGATTTGGAATAAAATAAAACTTATTTAAATTCCAATTTCTATCACTAAAAATAACTTTAATACAAAAAAATATAATTTAATTAAAATTTTATATTCCTATTATTATTTTTAAAATAGACAAAAATAACACCAATGGGGAAGTTGTCATTGCCAAAAAAGAGAAACATTTCTTTAAATTAATTGTTTTAATATACTTCCTCTAAGTTTGATTTTTTTAAAATATCTATTCAAATGAAATGTTTATTTCGAATATGATATTATCAAAATGTTTTTTTATTTAATTTTACAAAAATAAAAATAAATATCTAAAAAAATTATTATAAATTTAAAATTCTCAATTTTAATTTTTAAACAAAATGTGAATTCATGTAAGATTACTGTTATCTTCAAAATAAAGTTCCTTTGCTAAAAAACACAGCTCTGTTTTTAAAATTTCATCCTATGTATTTTGTTAAACATTTTTTCATATAATATTAGGATCTATAATTTTTATTTACAATTAATAAATAAGTACATATTTCATTTTAAGCTTGTACCAGGGGGACCCAAAAATAACAAAAAATTGTAATAAAAATGCATATTTATATTTAGGTGTTGCAAATTGACTTGTTTAAAAAGTATTGGCTATTTAATGCAATGCTCCAGCACAACTCTGTCACTTTTCAAAATAGTCTGAAAACACTTGCAAAATGATGCATTTTAATGACTGTGTCATTTCCCCTGCTATCTCTAAATCCACACAAAAAATGAGACACTTTTTCATTCAACAGATTAAAAAATCACTCAAAGCAAAATTGAACAAATATGATTGATAGATTAGCTGAGTCAAACTGAATTTATTTATAAAGTGTTTAACACTCAAGGATTTGAGAAATCAAATCATGTGGGGGTGGACCTTACACTCTTTTCTTTGTCACAAAACAAGAAGATTACATTTTATTGCATCACATCAATGTTTCAGAACTTGCAAATGAAATGCCTGACCAGTACAAACTTTAATTTGAGTGAAAATGTTATTTGTATCAACAAACAGAAAATCAGCATTGTTTTGACTTTGAACTTCACTTGCGATGTATTTTAAGGATATTATAAATTAATATTTCCATTAAGCCATTGACAAACTTGGGTCTTTATGAGATCTTTTTACTTATAATATCTTTCAAGCATTACAACAACTTTTTCCCTGTAGTTTTCTGTAAGTAAAAACATAATTTTATATTGTTGAACTTTTTAATCATAAAAAAATGATAAATAGACAAAATTCATTTTACAAAAAACAATTGCTATATTGTTCCATAATTTCACATCATGATGTCTTTGAACATATTCATGTAGAAGGGTATCTGCAAAACATATGTAACATCTGAAATATACTACAACAGGCAAGAAAACCAAAGAACAATTCTACTTATTTTTGAATTCCTCCTTATATTTACACAATTGTGACTTATTAATATGATTATTTGCAGCACTCCAATATCTGAATGACTCTGCCATAATTGTGAAAATAATATTTTTTGATGGTGAAACTGTTTCATTTATTAAAATCACATATAAAAGTAATATTTTGAAATAATTAAGGTTGCTATAGAAGGAAAGAAGGGTATTTTTAAAGTTGTGATCATGATGATTTTAAAAATATATTTTTGTGGAGGAAGAAAAAAAAGATTAGAGGAACTAATATGCAGATTTTGATTTATTACTAATTTTAATCACATAAAAATAAATATACTGAAAAAATGTAATTAAAATACATAATATAAATGTCACTTTAACAGAGTATATAATTTCATCTATAATTTAGTAAAAATGGTACTCTTGACCCTTTGTTCAATAATTAGAGTGCTTTTAATACATATCTTGGGAGGAGGGTCATATACTTCTTTTGTTTATATATATATATATCACTAGATGGAGCTTTACAAATAGCTCATAACAATCTTTTGTTTACATAAATGCTGAGAGAGATAGAATTCAATATCTCTTTCATTGTCTCCAATCCTTAGACCATGGTTTTGAGCTAGTTGGCTCACCTCAGTAAAGGGTAGGAAAGACTAGAAACTAGATCTAAATACCAACTCTACAATCAACATTTATGAAACATCTTTCTATCAGTTTGAAAGCATGAATTTTTCAGATACATAAATATCTTCAGATCCAGCTAAACAAACTAGACAGCTATATGGGTCTGAAATCAGTTCAGTTTTACTACATAGTAAAAGCCTCTGCAATATATATATATATATATATATATATATATATATATATATATATATATGACTATATTTTTTTAATATATATATATATATATATATATATATATATATTAAAAAATTTAGTCATACACAATGTGACTTAATTTAATAAGCTTGAATTACAAATTTAATATAATGAATATGCTAATAGCTATAAACAAGCTGTTCCGATAACAGATACAAGAGAAAGCATTTAAAAATCTCTATCCAGAATTATCCCTATCCTCAAACCAATTTCAAGCTACTGGCTATCCTCAGGGAGGTATTAGGATATTCAGACACTAGATCTAAAATACCAGCTCAAGCTTAGCATTTATCTAAGATTTAACTATTAAGTAGAAAATCTGAAAATTTCAGACAAGCTTGTGGAGAGCTATTAGCATCCTCACTACATATATATTATAAATCAATGTCTGTATTTTTTCAAAGCAAAATCTTATAATTAAATATTAGTGAATACAGTAATCAAAAATTTCTGAAAAATACAAAATATAATCAGCACTTAGAAGCAATTTTGACTATCTTCATAGTCTTTGTCAATTAGTTCTTTGAAAGATCAACCATCAGATAATTTTGTAAGCTTAACATTTGCTGATTGCCTATTGATTAAGTCTTGCATATATTTATATATTAGCATAGTTTCCTTTATTTTCGTTTTATTTTTATTTCCTTCACTTTGCAATATTTTTACATTATTATAGTTAATGTAAAAATATTGCAAACTGAACAAAATAACAATAAAAGAAAAACAAAGGAAGCTATGCTAATATATAAATATAGAAAAGACTTAATCAATAGGCAATCAGCAAATGTTAATATCATGGAATTTTGGAAAGGTTGACCTTGCAAAGAACTAGTTGACAAAGACTATGAGGATAGTCAAAAGTGCTCCTAAGTGACTATTATATTTTGTCTTTTTCAAAAATTTTTGATTACTGTATTCACTAATATTTAATTATAAGATTTTATATATATATATATATGTGTGTGTGTGTGTGTGTGAGTGTAAAATATTTGAAATACCCCATAGCTATACTATTCCAGTCATACTTTCCCTATAAATAAAGCTCAAATTTTAGCACCCCACCCTGTACTGTCTAATTGGTAGATATTAAATTTATGTACATTTACCCATCAAGATACTGTTTTAGAAGCATAAGTGTAACATTTGTGCTTAGAGTTTATTTTTATATAAGCTGATCTTTATCGATCATGATGAAACCAGACTTGAACTTATGATCTTGATATTTCAACTGACAAATTATTTATACAAATTTAATTTATATATTGCAGGGAAGAGAAAGTATGCATAAATTTAACATCAATCTAATAGCATATGAGTGAAAATAAACTTTTTTATAAGATTACCTGACTTAGCACTTAGTCTTTATGAAAGGGTTCATAATAGTGATCATCATCAATTTGTATCCACTATTTCGATTTATAATCGAATATTCACTATAATGAACATGAAATTTTTAAAAAAAAAATTTGGACACCGTTTTGTAAGATTGATGACATAGTGGAATAGTTATTAATGCTATATTATCCAAAAACAAAATAGCAATGTTCATACTGAAACAGTATAGTACAGAGTTTATTCATAATACATATTACAATATTATAATATTAGTGATGGATACAATATTTTGACTATAAACTTTAAATACGATTAATGAATGTATAGTATTTTATTTTCATCCTTCATCTTTGCAAGATAATCAGTTCAATAATATGATATATGTAAAGAATTTCATCATTAATGATTATACATCTTCCAAAAACTGTTGGATTCGGTATAATAATCAAAAGCGTATTTAAATGGCATAAAACAAACAAATATATTAATATCGTATTAAATTCTAAAATATGTACATTAGTTTAAAAACTGTACACTATATTTACTCACTTTCATGGATTAAATTTTTTATTAACAGTACATTGCTTATAGTCAAAAAATGCCCATCACATTGTAATTTAGTTATCATAATAGTTATTTTGATTTAAAAATGATTTCATAATAGTGAACTTTTTATGATCAAAAATTACTAAATCTAAATTAAAAATAATCTACTAATTCGATTTTAAAACATCTTTTAACGTTATCACACATTTATAAAAATGAATGAATTAATCTGGACCAACTGACGAATACTGGTTTAGCACAAAATACGGACATTGGTGGTGGTTATTTATCTTTTCGACATGTGTGTGATCAAGTGTATCAGTGGTATGAGATAGCACAGATGGTAGAAGGTCGTGTAAAAGTCTGAGTTCAAACCCCTATATAATACATATATAAGTGCAGGTATGAAAAAAGCCTGTACTGTAGAAAAAAATCATATTTTAAAAATGAATGAAAAAAAAATGAAAATTTTATTCAGTATAAAACTATTAATAATGCATCCACAATTATATACAGATAAACGGAAAAGATTAATATTTTTAATATTTTTTTAAATAATTTGACAGCATCGAAATTTTTAAAAGTCATTTCAAAGAACTTACCTACTGAACTTAATAAAATGTGACACATCATAACATAACAAAAAATTCATTGCTAGCATACATATTTATATTCTGTATAAAGTGACTTTTATTTGGATCTGTATATTATATAATGTAAAAGAAATTCTTAAATGTTGTTTACAATATGCAGTCACAGTACACATTAGCTACATTTTTTTAATAATTCCATATATTTTAAGTAATTTTGACAATATGCAATATTCTAATTTTATTACTCCTATTCTAATAATAAATAATAAGTTGTTATTCAACATTTTTATTACAATTCTAAATAATTTCATGTAAGTAATATAATATAATAGTACAAGTTTAAAAAAAAGAAAACTTCAATATGGATTTTTTTTCTGCCAATGAGAAACATGCACGAAAGAGTACAAAAATGTTAGATACTAGTTTAGTTTGACTTCCACAGCCTATTTTGCTGTATTTTTTCTATCAGGTGAACAACTGAATTCATTGATGACATGGTAATAAGATTCCTAAATATCTACAACATGAAAATTATTATCAACATACTTGAAAATTTTCAAAAACAAACAGGATTAATAATACAACCATCCAAATCAGCTGCATGGCAATTAGCTACTGGTAAAAAAATTCCCAGTGATTTCCAGGCAAATTCATCAATGTTCCTAGGAATACCTTTATACCAATAAAAAACAAAGAGGTACAGATATCTAAACAAGCTAATAATTCATAAAATAGCCAAAAAAAATAAATAACTGTTCACCCATAAAACTATATGAAATAACTAGAGCCAAAATATTTAATGGAATAGCCACAGGAATATTAAATTACTACAACCCTTGGCTAAACTTTTAAACAATACAGTAAACAAAATAAGCAGAATAGCAAAAAAGTACATTTGGAAAAGGACAACCAAAATAATATCAATGGCAATGGTACAATTAACAATTAATAAAGGAGGGCTCAATATAATAGATCTAAGAAAATATGTGTCATTTATTAAAGTAAAAACTGTAATAAATAATAAAGAGTAAAACTTTCAATCCACTAGAAAGCGATATAAAACTGTATAAAAAGATGGAAAAAGAAACAAAATTCTTTGTGGTTGATTTACTTATAGCATATAAGGACTTACAAGATGAGCTCAATATGCCTAATTTAGAAGGGCTAAAATATCGTATCCTTAAAAAAATAACAAGTATTAGGATAAATTATGGCTAAACATATTCATAAGTAGAGTTCTAAAAAACTTTCAGTCAATCTATACACCCAAAAATACATTTAACACTCTCAAAGGCATGTGCTCAATTAGCTTGAAAGGCTGATATTGGAATGAAATGAATCACATCTATAAATTGATGAAGAGATACACCCCATGACAACGCTTTTAAATAAAAAACTATGTACGAATCTAGAACCAGGTGTACAACTTGCAAGAACAATGAAGAAACATTTGCCCATCTGGTTGAAGAATATAGAGCATTTAAACAAAGAATAATAAAAGTATTGAAAACCCCAATCATTAATCTAAAAGATATGATTAACAAACACCTCAAGAGATTTGATCCATACAATGCTATGGTACTTATCCACACAATTAGAACAATATGGGAAATAAGATGTTCATTAATATTCCATAATAAAAAATATAATTGGATTAAAAAATTTGATAAAGGATGAAAAAAATACTTTGAGCAATGCTTAAAATACTTACAAAGAAAACAAATGATTAAAACTGAAGAGGAGCAGCACCTACAGCATGCAAAATATGGCAATAAATAAGTTATGAAAAGAAGATATACAATGGACAAAGGCATAATAGCAACACCCAATTACTAACACCCAAATATAAGGACATATAATTTATTAAAGTAATATAAAAAAATGTAAATAACCAAAAACAGAAAAAAGATTGGAAAACACAAAACATTGTAAATATATATATAAAAATATATTTTAATAAAGATAAATACTTAAAATAAAAAAGTTAAACAATTTTTTAAAAGATTCTGTTTTAAGTCATCTTAGCAACTAATATGACCATGAAATAATCAAAAAAATCTTTCGTCTATGAAACCAAAATGGATAACAGTGAGTGGTGAATATTTTTTGAAAATCACATAAAAGCAAAAGAACTAAACTTACTTTAAAATTCACATAAAAAAATAAGAAAATAAAGTATGACTAATAAAAAATTTCAAATATTTCAAAAAAATTGATACAAGACAAACTTTTTTTACTTTTTTTATTAACTATTTAATTTTATTCAAAACAAAATGTTTTTATGTGTAATTTATTTTACATTTTTTTCAAATATATTTTAATCATTATCGCTATTTGGAAATCAGATTCACCACAAGAGGAAATACAATTAGAGCCAACTTCAGTCTCATGCTGTGTTTAAAAAGTGCACCAACTGAAAATTTTCATTCATGACTTCAAGTCTCTCTAAAACCATCATTATCATAGCAAATTTATGTTTTTTTAAAACTTAAAACATACCATAAGGTACTGATTTGTTGCTGCTCATTTTGAACCAAAGGGAGCACTTGACACTCAAAATGAAAATCTATATTTTCGAGTATTTTTTCCATATTTGTTTTACGTATTATAAATTATTTGATAAAATCTGCTGAAAATGTAATTATTTTAGAAAAATAGTTAAGATTTTAGTAAAAATTCTTTACTTTTACATGAACATAAATTGAAAAGAAATCAATGATGTATGCAGAATTTTTTAATAGGCTAAATACATTATTTTTAGGTTCTCCACTATATAATATTTTTATAATTATAAATAAAAATTAATTTTTGGAAAAACTTTCATTCACTTTCATAATCTGACAATTTATTAATTTGCTTTTTACAAATGGATCTAATATTAAAAGACAAATATACTTTTACTGCTGATTATGTAATGGAATCAATCAAAGGTTTAAAACTTTAATTCACTCACCCAATAAAAAAATTTTCAGTCTAAAAGTTAATGGTTTTCTGTTGACAATGTAATCAGTGATTAAGCTTTGAGACAATGATTTTACTAATTATTTATGAAGCTTGTGATATCCAGACATACAACTATTTAGCTCTCATTGGAATTTAAGAACTCATTCATAATTCATGTCTTTACCAAGAAAATGATTGTCAATTGATTAGAAAGTTGAAGACTTTCTCAAATCACTTTTGCTGATTTTTGACTTGTTTTTGTTTTTCACAAATGTACCTTTGAAGTTTCTTGCAATGATATATATATTGCAGAAGCTTTTACTATGTGGTGAAACTGAACTGATATCAGACCATATAGCTATCTAGCTTGTTAGGCTGGGTTTGAAGACATTTACGTGTCTGAAAAATTCATGCTTGCAAACTGATAGGAACTTGTTGCACAAACGCTTGGAGTTAGTGTTTAGGTCTAGTTTCTAACTCCTATCCTTCACTGATGATAGAAAATCAGCTTGAAATCAGCTGATCTGAAGGTGGAGCCAATGAAAGAGACAGTGAATTCTGACTCTGGCATTTATGTAAACAAAAATATGCTTGTTGGGAGGTTTTGGTAAAGCTCCATCTATTGATCATAAATACAAGCGATAGCAAGTTTACATTTTTATAACTTGTTTTTGTTATATATATATATATATATATGAGCTTGGCACTTTGGGTTATGAAATGTCACATTGTTATATACATAAAATATTAATATTTGACTTGCATCTTTTATTTTGTTTTTTCATCATATTTGTACAACCTAGTTTAAGTTTTATTAATCAATGCATGTCAGATTGTAGTACTTAATAGATCTCTACCCAGTGTAGATCAACTTGATATTCCATGATTAATTGGTTGCTTTTGGTTTTCATCAGAACAAAGTTTTAGAATTTGGATATTTTGGATCTAATGCACTTTTCCTTTAGCAACCATTTCCATCTTCTTTTATTTCTATGAAGCTGCTCGCCCAAATGTAAAAAAAAGATATATATTCAAAAAGAAAACAAAGCAGAAGCAAACACCATCAATTCAAATTCCAGGAATCTTGTATTTTAATGTTAGCAGATTGCCTATTTATTAAATGCATTTTATTCCTATTTATAAAAATTGCCTCTATTTTTTCTTTTATTATGGTTTCTCTCCTCATGAAGAATTTTCAAATTTTCAAAATCAAACTCAAATTTATATTTACATGTTTTTTCATGATCAAAAAAAAAACTGAAGGAGAAATTAAATCACCATTATTTTTCCTTTTTGTATGTTTATATAACAATTCATGCTCCCTCAATCTCTTCTCAATAGTGCACCTAGATTCACCTATATATGATAGCAGACAATCACAAAAAAATTGACATATGACATTATTTTTCTGCTTGACAGATATGGCTTCCTTAGAATTGCTGACTAATTTATTAATATTGTTTGGAACGTAGAATGAAACATTAAACACATTCTTATATAAATCCTTAAAAAATTTTACTTGTGGATTTGATATAAATGGAATAGATATCCATTGTTTATTATTAATCTTCATTTCCTTTAAATTATTATACTTTTTTTTAATTGACATAAAGTATTGCTTATTTGTTCCATTTTATAACCAACATCAAGCAATTCCTTGGCAAATATCTCAATATTTTTCAGTTTATCATTTTGGTAATGACATAATATTTCATTCCGAAACAAAAAAATATAAAACTTGCCATCTTATGCATCATTGGTACATTTGATTTACAATTTATATATTCCCTTTTTTGCAGTGGCTTAATTATTAATTTATAATTTAATATAGTGTTATCTCTTGTAATAATTAAATCTAAATATTTAATATTTTTGTCCTGCTCCTTTTCAATAGTCCATTTCAAGCCATTTAACTTATTTAATTCATCTACAAGCAAATTTATAGTAGTATTATTTGCACAAACAAAACATGATCCACATATTTTTTGTAAATTTTAATATCTCCAAAAGTACACATATTTAAAATACTACTCTCATATGTAGATAAAACAAAATTGCAAACTTGTGCAACTACAGGAAAACCCATAGGCCAACCTTTAGACATTTTATAATATTGCCCTTCAAAAGATGCCACAATGTTATCATTAAAAAATGTTAAACAATCAATAATAAACTTTATCATATATTTACAAATACTTTTACTTTTTAATGAATGTTCAATTATTTTTATGGAATTCATTCTATCAATAGATCCATACATTCCTCTAACATCCAATGAAGCAATAACATCATTTTCATCAATCATCAAATTTGTAATACTATTTACAAAATCAAACGATGAAGCAATAGTATTTTCTCCAAATTCTAAAAATCTTGTAAAAGTTTACCAATATATTTAGAAGACTGATACATAAATGAACCACCAAAATTTATCATAACTAGCAAAGGATTATTTCTTTATGTAATTTTATATTTGAATTTTAATGGCAGTTGATTCAGGTTCAAGAAATTAACCGAAAGTACTTCTGCAAATTTAAGGATTGTTTATAATAGTTTGTTACCGTTATTATATATATATATATATATATATATATATATATATATAACGTTATATATATATATATATATATATATATATAACCTAAGCAATGCTTTCTCATCCTATATTCCCAGAATAGTGTTTTGATTTTGGTTTTTGTCAGGCATGTTGGTTCAAGTTGAAAACATTAATATGCTTTAAATTAAGGCTAGTTAGTCAAAGAAATAAATAAAAATATCACTGTTAGAGGCAATGCACATTAGCTCTGAAAGATTCAGTATGCACTATATGAAGTTCCAAAACTTCTCACTGGTAAAAGCCTAAAACTAAAAACAAGTCTGTGAATAGAGTAGAGATCATCACTGGTTAGAAACTTATTAAGCTTTAAAATGTGGGATCTATCTTTTGAGACAACTTATACCTGGTGATATAAATATAGTTTAAAAAAGAGAACTTGTTACTGTATTGTGTAAGTTGATGTCATATAATGTGTGATTCATTGCTAATAACTTTAATTCAATCTAGAGTAAGAAACTAAGAGTGGTTTCACTACACTTATGGATTAGTCAGATAAGTACTGTTATCAGAGAGCTCATTTTCAGAATGCAATTCAGATTTCATTATAAATGAAATGTATCTAAAAAAGTACCAGGGAAATGCCATGAAAATTAAAACCATACATGTTAAAAGTGAATGAAAAAAATATTTTGATGATGTTTTATAGAGTATTTAATTTCCTTTTACTGTTGTCTACAATTATTGTGTTCTTAATTTTAAATATTGTAAAATGTGACACTAATGGATATATGGGGCTGAATGTTTGGTTCCATGAACCTTTGGAAGACTTTGGTAGTACAAAAAGTATCTGTAGTTTTGAATTAATAACCTCTAGTCTTTCTTTGCATTTGATGTGAGAGAATATTTATAAATTTATATATTTGCAGACTTTTTTGTGATTTATTGTATGACTTACAATATTATGTCATAAATCAGAAAACTGGAATTAATTCTACAATCATTTTCTGTCCACCAACATATAAATAAATGACCACAATAGCTATCTTGAAGCATGATTGCCATGCCATCTTGAAACCATTTACAACTCTATTCTAAATATCAAAATATTAATGAGATCATGTGATATTAATTTTCATTGTTAATAGTAAATTTTTAAAACTTGTATCTGTCTAATTATGCTGTTAATTTAACAAATGGCATACAATATTTATAAAATATCCCTTTACTTTTCTATGTGTCTTTGTTTTTTCTTTGAATCAAATAATTTACCTTATACAAAACAAAATCATTGTCAAAATAAACACTTTTTTTCAAGCATTGTTAGCCGAGAGGTCAGAGCAGCTACCTTGTAAGGAAGCAGTTGGTTACAGACAGTTGTTGCAGGTTCGCCTCCCAGCGATGCTATGACATATGGAAAAAAATAAATAAATAAACACTTTCATTACAAATAATCTGAATATTCTTTAAACAAACTGAAATATATGCACAGAATAATATATTTTTTATGTAACAATTCATATTCATCATTTCATTAATTTGTTTTGGCTCACCAATATAGTATGATAGATACTTGCACTGCATTTTGTTTATAACATTATATTTATTGATTTTACCAAAAAAAACATATTTACCATTTAATAATTAACATATCAACATTTGGGGCTACATTGAATGCATTATGATGAAAAGGAGCAACAAATGTAAACTTACCACACTTCCCTACATATATGCAGTAATGAAATCTTTTTTTTTCTGTCTTATTATGTTAAAACTTATGTAATATACATAATATGTCTTTTTATATATACATTTAATAATTCACTAAAAAATATTTTAGGGTTAGATATGTGTGCATTTGAAAATTTTTATATTTTGTTTTTAATTAATGAATGCTTCTTTTGTAGAGACTTAATGTTATTAAATGAAAAATGGACTTTAGACAAACCTATTTTAAAATAAACAATTTATATATGTAATCAAATTGACATGAAGGATGCTAATTGAAAACAGTAGTAAAACAAAAATCTTTGCAAGTTAAAAATGTGCACACATACTTTGGATTCGGCAAGTATACCAAATATACATGCACTTATTTGGACTAGGTTCAACTATCATATTTCAGAAATTATCCCTAAAAGATATCAGGTATCGAGAATATAGCTAGAAGAATGCAAATATAATTTTGATATAATACTAACATTATAATAAAATGTATAAATTGATGAATCCAAATAAACGTTCACACAAATCCATGCACATATATATAAACAACATGTGCATGCACGCACGCACACACACATACACATATATATATATATATATATAAACATTACAAGCATAAAGCTAAACTAGTCAATATAAAATCAAAACTACCCCAAATCTAAAATTAAACCAAACCAGCACAAAAATAATATTAAAACACAACCTAAGGTTTCACTGCTACAAGCAGATTTCTCAAATATAAAGAACTACAAAAAACTACACAACATATATACTATTAAAAACTACCCACAAATCCATTCACTTCCCATCCACCCTTAATATTAAAAGAACTCTTAAATAAGTTAATTGCTTCAGAATAATAAATTTTCAATAATAAAGACTCTTTAATTCTTCTTTTAATTTCATTTCTCTCAAAGAAGACAACCTCAGCTTCATCAAAATCAATAGTGTGGCCTGTATCTTTTTCATGGACATACAAAGCAGAACTAAGATATCTATTTTTAACTCTACTTTTATGAACTTTTATTCTTTCATTTAAACTCAAACTACTCTGACCTATGTAGACCTTCTTACAAAATAAACAAGGAGTAAAATATACTACACCAGGAATAGTCTTTCTATCAAAAACTTCTTTTGTATTATTTAATAAATTATTCAATGTAACACCCCTTTTCCAAGTAATTTTCTTATTTCCAAACAATTTACTATTTCTACACACAATTGTATAAGAAGACAATTTAAATGGCAAAAAAATAAAATATTTTTCTTTAACCTTTACATCCTTACAAATATTACTATTAAATAAAATACTTTTAACAAATTTATCAGAGTATCCAACACTCAAATAATCTTTATAGAATTGATATTTTTGAAACAAAGCTACCCCACTAGAATTATTTAATTTAATATTTCTATGACAATAATTCCTTAAAGCAGCTACTTTATGAGATACAGACTGATAGCTATCAGGTTTAATTATAGATCTTAATTCTTTACTTTTAACTAAATGACTGCACAATAAACAATTAGTTTCTATATTTCTAATCACCAAAAGATTTAAAAATTTTAACTTACCAAAATCTAACCCCCCTCCTTCTAACACAAATTTTAAATTAAACTCATTTACAAATTCCTTCAATTTATCATTCTCAACTACAAATAAACAATCATCAACATAACTGACAAATAATTTTACATATAAACAATTCTTTTTAATAATAATTTACTCTTCCATAAAACTAATATAAACTGAACATACTAAAGGAGAAATAATATAACCTATTATCCACCCTTCCTTAATCTTATAAAAATTACCTTTATAAGTAATATATATATATATATATATATATATTACTTATTAAAAATATATATTATTTATTAAATAATACAAAAGTAGTTTTTGATAGAAAGACTATTCCTGGTGTAGTATATTTTATTCCTT
Organism: Epiperipatus broadwayi; assembly: GCA_028023455.1. Classification (NCBI taxonomy): domain Eukaryota; kingdom Metazoa; phylum Onychophora; class Udeonychophora; order Euonychophora; family Peripatidae; genus Epiperipatus; species Epiperipatus broadwayi. The sequence continues at coordinate 5,502,895 of JAQFVV010012441.1, read as the reverse complement.
GTTTATTTGTAAGAAGGTTTACATAGGTCAGAGTAGTTTGAGTTTAAATGAAAGAATAAAGGTTCATAAAAGTAGAGTTAAAAATAGATATCTTAGTTCTGCTCTGTATGTCCATGAAAAAGATACAGGTCACACTATTGATTTTGATGAAGCTAAGGTTGTCTTCTTTGAGAGAAATGAAATCAAAAGAAGAATTAAAGAGTCTTTATTATTGAAAATTTATTATTCTGAATCAATTAACTTATTTAAGAGTTCTTTTAATATTAAGGGTGGATGGGAAGTGAATGGATTTGTGGGTAGTGTTTAATAGTATATATATATTGTGTAGTTTTTTTGTAGTTCTTTACACATGAGAAGTCTGCTTGTAGCAGTGAAACCTTAGGTTGTGTTTTAATATTATTTTTATGCTGATCTGGTTTAATTTTAGATTTGGGGTAGTTTTGATTATATATTGTAATGGAACGTACTTGCTGCATTCCATTTAAATTGAAGAAAGAAGGCCCCAAACATTGGGAAAGCGAAATATAATGGAATGTATCTTTATATGATCTCAAATGAAAATAAACATATGAACTTTTGCAACAATAATCATTAGTTAACCAAGCCCCTAACTTTGATACACCAAATGTAATGAATAATTAAACGAACATATTATGCTGACCACGTTATGGCGTCCAAATGTAATGGAACATACTTTTACTCCATTATACCAATTATCAGTTAACTGGGACCAACAGTTTGTGGTGCCAAATGTAATGGACAATATATCATATAAACATATTATACCTCAAATGTAATGGAACATCAATATATGAGAAGAAAATAATGCTTCAAACATTGGATGATAAACGTAATGGAATATATATAATCTAAATGAATCCAATTGTTGAGAAAGCCTAATATAATAAATTGTATAATTTAAATGAAGAAAGACAAAATTATCCCAGTTATATTTAAATAAATTGTTTATATGCCCTTTCAACTAGCTATACATGAAATAAATCTAAAATCATAGAGAGCAATGAGATCTATCATTATAATTTATTTTCAAGGTGGATATGACTAACTAATCAAATATATATCAGAAACAAAGGGAATTCTATTAAATCCAGTATACACATCTATTATGTAAATTTATGTATATCTAAACATATCAATGAATAATAATATGTGTAAGTGGCCTAAAGACTAAACAATAAGTGAAATATGAAGTTATCCTCTATTAAATTGTGAATTCAATTAATTTCATAATGACTCTGGCATTAAAAGAAAAATAAGAATAAAATATTAATACTCTTTCAAATAAATTACAAAGGCATTACTTATAAAACAAATAGTACATCCTTTATTTTTATATTAGGGTTTAATTTTAGGTAATATCAATGTTTTAAATACAAACCCAAATAATAAATATACATATATACTTGCAATAAGTATATATATTAAATAGATAAAGACATATCTGTGCTTAACAAGTAGGTATTAATTTTAATACAAATCCATATTTATACTTTTCAGATATTTAAAATAATAAAAAAAAAATATTATATACAGCAAATATATATAAATTATTGTTTTGGTATGCATAAGAATCATTATATAAAGTTAAAAAAACAAATGGAAATAAATTAATAATAAAACAATTTTTATAATAAAAATTTGCGAAAATAAATTTACTTATTAAAATATACATAACAACTCATATGCAACCCAAACTTATAAGCCATACTTTAAGATTTTAAATTACTTAAGTGTTAATTTTGACACCTGTTAAACGTTTATTGCTGTTAGAAAACAAGATGCTTGAATTGAATATTTATAAAACGTTATATTTTTATAATGAAAAATAAAAGTAAACAAAAATATCAATCTCAAAAATATATTTATATATCATTTATACATATAAAATTATTGACTACCTTTCAAAGTTCACATGTCCAGTTTTCCTTCAAAAGTCAACTTATTCCATTGTTTTATTTCTTTATCCGTTTAATATTAGAATGCATTCTAGTTAAAGTGAAGAAACTATCACGTTAGAGAAAATTGTCAATTCTTGGATGTATGCATATTTTTATCCTTCTAAAATTTCTTTCCTTGAAAAGTAAATAAATAAATTGAAATGTTAAATCCAATATATTAATTCTAGTTACCTCCAGATTATTATTAGATTGACCATTATAGATTCCAGATAGCTATGTCAAATTTCGGCTTCAAACACGATGAAATTCATGTATTGAAATTTGCCTAGTTTTTCTTTTTAAATTGCCTTGGAATAAATGAAAGAAAATGGTGCAGCCTCTTAGCTGTGATATATCTCTATTAGCCTGTCATGATTTATGTATTTACCATAGAAATCTATCTTATTCCAATATTCTGAAGAATGGTAATTTCAAAGAAACAAAGTACAACAAAATTTTATCCTTTTTGTTTTTTTAATCACTATCCTAATAATAATGGCCTCTTTTTGTTTGTTGTTGCTGTTGTTCCACTGCTAGCAAATGCTGTTTTGAAAACCATTGTTACACATATTTTATTTTAAACAATTAACATTAAAAAAAAATAAAATATCAAGCATATATATAAAAAATATTAAATTGAAAATTTATTTGACAGCTTTAAAAATATACATAAATAATAATATTGCATTTTTTTAATAATCACTGCAAATAAAATAATTTTTTATATAATCAACAATTTATATGTCTTTATTTATTTATAATAATTAAATATTCATAACGATGTACCATCAACATATAAATAAAATAATAACTTCAAACAATAACTATACCTAATAACCATAAACATTAATAATACTTCATATATAAACATCAACTCAAAGAGATTTTTTTTTAATAACAAATGATAATTTTTAAAATATAGATAGTCTTATCGATATTTACAATATATATATATATAAATTATGAAGCAGTGTTGTTTATGCATTTACCAAATCTTTGACCTGATTTTATGCCAGGCTGAATATTTTTTTTTAATGTCTTTAAAATATTCAGCCAATAGTTATCCCAAAGAACAACTCAGTGTTGTAAGTAAATGAGTATACAAGAAAGTTAAACAACCTATATAAATAAATCGTCTACTGCAAAGCAGGTGGAATTCAAATAGCTACTCCTAGTAGAATAGAAGAACAGTGAAAAAGAAAATATTGCTTACTAAGTTTACCAATTACTGAATGGTATATCTTTTACCATCTGTCTATTAACTAGATGTCCCTTTACTAACTAATGTTGGATGATTATCTTGATTATCTATGAGTCAGCTATAAAATTATAAACTTCTTGAAAAATGTCTTATTTCTGCATTTTGGAATCCAACCTTACAGGCATGATAGACAGTTTTCTACCTCTATATTGCATAGCCTCTTAGGTTTAGCTAATGTTAACTAAAAATTAATCCAAGCAAAAACACCTGCTTCCCTTCTCCCACCTATAACTTTCTTGACAAGTCTATTAAATAGTGGTACATTATTTAATATTTGTGTATAGAGAGTAGTGAAGTAACTTTTTTCCTTTAATGAAATATTAATTTATTATAGTAAGTAAAATTAGTATGATAAATAGAAATAGAGTCAACATTAACATAAGGTATAAAACATTTCACTTTATAATTTGTCATATTTGAAAACAAGAACTTAGAATATCAGCACAATTCAATCTTTAGTCAGCTACAATTTACTAACTTGATATCAGATTTATAACTTATTTAAATTTCTTATTTTAGTTTAAAATTTTTTGAAGTTTAAATTGTCAATCCACTGGAATAACAAGTTATTATTAAAGTACACTAAAATACTGAAAACCATATCCCATGCTGAATGCCAATTTGTTAGAAACTGGTTATAAATATCTGAACTACTTTACTATTTAATGTTCATTGATTGTAATCATTGTTTACATTGTTGCTTCAGAAATTTAAAAAAACAAATGATGGTCCTTGCTACAGTTGATTGTAAATAAAAGAATATTGTTATTGTAATATAAAATAACACTATGAGATATGATATGTATGGAGTTGAAAGACATAATACCAATCATTTAGTTTTGCATAGAACAGAATAATAAAGGTTTAAGTCAATTGTATGACAATTTGTTAAAATATAAACGTGAAGTGAGCAAAGAATATTTAAATCTCTTGGTCTTTTTGTTTAAAAGTATAGCATCATTATAATACAAATAATAAATTAATTTTTTTTTCTTATGTGTCATAGCATCAGCCGGGAAGCGAACCCGTTAACTTGGGACAACTGCTTGTAAAGCAGCTGTCGCTAACCTATTAAAATTGTATAATAATCATTGCTGAAAGAAATAAGACATCGATTGTGAAATGAAAACAAACATTTATATAAGAGGAAGAAAAATATGTAATTTAATATACGATGTGATTATTTTATAGAGAAGACTAACAAATTTTTAAAGCAAATGGCTTATACACACAAAAAAATTATGATATTCTTTAAAAACAAAAGCTATTTTTAAACCACATCACGTCTTAGGAAAAAATAAGAAGATAATGTATACTTATTGCAATTCCGTAATTTTTGCAGTTTATTTCTTTTTATGTTTGTAGGCAGCATAACGTTTAACATACTTGTTAAAAATCAATGACGTCTTTTGTATTAATTCTTTATAGTTTGAATTTTAAATTAAAATGTGTTTTGCAAACCAGAAATAAGGTTAAAAGCAAACATGGATGATTCTAAATTTTTCTTTTGAGTACATAAAAAATAGAAAGGTTTATTAATAAAAGTACATAAAGTATTTGAAAATAAATAAATATTATTTTAAAAGAAAATTGTTATTGTTTAAATAATTCAATAAAAATAAAAATTATTTTTTTAAAATATTTATATAATAAATTTTTGCTTTAGGAGAAATAAAATGTTGGTTTTATCAACTTACGTCTCATAAAAAAAATGCCCAGAGAATATTTTTCTATTTTAAATTTAATAAAATAAAGTAGTTAATAAAAAAAAATTCATTTTCAAAGGCTTATATAATCTACTCCCATGAGAAAGCTACACTACAAAATAGGTTGTTCTCAATTTTACTTTATTATATTTTTAAGTAATTTTATATTAAAAGCAGTGCTTTGTATTAAAAGTATACAATTATGTCAGTTTTTTGTCAGAATCTTAAACTTGGGAAAACTTATACCTTGATTTTTATCTCGGATTTATGTTGATAACTTATATACAAAAACAGTCACATATGTGTATATATATTAAGCTATTAAAGGATTTGTGTTTTTGATAGTGTTAATTTGTTTTAGATGGTCATTATTTAAAATATCGATTACATATACAATATATATATATATGCGCGCGCGTGTGGTAATGTAGTGCACAATTGCTTCTTCTTTCAAAAGATGTCAAGTACGAAATGAGGAAAAGTTTGAAATAAATGTATGATGGTTTTTATCAAACATTGCCGCGTGAGCTCCCGGTCAACGCATTTGACATATGAAAAAAAAAGTACTAAAATTTTATAGGTGGCTGAAATTATATCATCATTGTGTATCTATATTTAATCTTTATTATACGGTATATTTAATCTTTAAATCGCTATTTACATTATACTACTTTTTCATTCCCTATATGATGTGAAAACTGAATTATTCTTTGTAAAACAGCTGTTTCAGAAAATCACTCATTTCATTTTTTAAAAACATGATTGATCATGCTTTTTCTGCAGAATTAGGTTTTATTTTTGCATCATGTATACACTGAATAACTAATATATTAAGAGTTGGGCTTTAGAGAATTCATATTGTAATCAGTTTGTTTATCATTTAGATAGTTATATATATAATTTTTAACTATTATCGAACCACTGCAGAATAAAGGTATCTCTGAGGTAATCTATCTTTTCCATTTTTCAAATTAATTTTGTATTCAATTGGCTATTCTTAATATTATTGTGTTTCAATAATTTTAAATGATGTACACTATTTAGATAATCACTGGTATGAAACATTCTTTAATGTTGGAATAAGATAATATTACCAACAGAAAAAAAAAATTAAGTAAATAAAACTAAAATAAATATCCTTCTCCTCATCCATGAAAATCTTCATTTTAATTAGACTCACTATATATACGAAAATATTACAGCAGAGATTAAACATGAAATTAGGTAATGTGGCTACACTTTCAACACATATGCGTCATAATAATAATTGCTCTGTTAAGAACTCATACATTATTAGCAGGTCAATAATGATTATGACACTGACATGTCATTATCAAAAGTATATGAAAGTATAATCGACTTGATTATTTAATTTTATTTTTTAATCTCTGTTGTAGTATAATGACAGAAAACCAAGAAATTACGTATATATCATGTAACATTTAATTTTTGAGCAATGTTGCCTCCCTTCTAAATAAAAAAAAAATAGTCATTTCTTGGTTTGGAAGTTCTTAATAGAGGTGTAGCCCTGATTAAAAATTTAATAAGGCTGGAATCAGCTGAATTCGTTACATTTATTTAAACTGTTTGGTTATTATAAAACTTCGTTAGAATTTCTCATAATTGTTAAAACATATTTTTCCAAAATACTTAACAATTTAGTATTATCAAAGTCAGAGTTTAGATTAAATTCTAAAATATGCAATATAAAAGCTAATACAATCATATAAATGCAGATTTTATTTAAAATTAACCTTTTAACCGCTAATTTTATCATTGGTTGTATCAGATAAAAATCAAATCTTTTAATTGGCCAACTCACAAACTGAAGACAAAGCCTATTGTTAAAACATATTTGCCTATAATATTAAATTCAACTCAGATACGTTTATAAAAAGTATATAATTAATTTTTCAGGTTGTGAAGAGAACGAAAGTTCTTTCAAAAATAAATTGCTATTTATTTATTCTAAGATATTCAATATCGGCAACATAAAAGTTATAATGTAAACAAAAAGATCGACTTTTACGTTATAGAAAAGTAAATATTTCTTTTTACTACATCTTCAATATATTTACTTAAATCTTCAATATTTTTCGAAAATAATTTTGTTTTTTTATTATTCTCTCTGAAAATAATTTTAATTTCTCAAAATATTCTTTTATAATAATTAAATCGTATTTGAAATGAAAATCTCAGCGTTTTTCTTTATTTTCTTTGATCAGGCAGTTTCTTTGTTCTTTCCAGCCAATCAGAATGTCTTTTTCGGCTGAGAGCATGCTAAGAACCAATCACAAATAATGTTTCTTCTTTGTTTAGGTTTAAATGCGTTTTTTTTCTATTTTTTACTTCTAAAATAAATCGGAAGATGTCATGATCGTACAGAACTTTTAAAAACGAATTCAATACATGTTTAACGAATATTTTCGTATAAAAACTGGCTGAGTTAGAGTGATTTCAGATGACGAGGAGCCTCGTAAAAAACAGTCTAAGAATACTACAAGTAATGTGAAATACTTTTGTAACTATCATCGCAATTAATTTATACTTTCTTTTAAGGGTAAACAGAATTCTATATTTTAAAACACAATTTCACTTTTTTATTTAATTTTCAAAAAAAAAAAAAAATGCGTTTTGGTGTATTCAACCACATTTTATCACCAATGGTGAAATAGTGAGAGCTATTACGTTTATTCATTGTGTTATTTTTTCTTTATTTGAAAAGTTAAAATATATATATATCATTAAAAGTAATTTAATATTTGGGAAAATATAGGGAACAATATAGGTTTATTTGATAAATAAAATTGAGAGAAGTACTATGCAAATGAATGTTAAGGATTAAAAAACATAATCTGAAAAGATTTGTAAACTCTTCGAAAATCAAATACGATTAAACATGCAACTTAAAAATATATAAAAATATTTCTCAATTTGTAAAATTTATATTGCATACTATAAGAATTATTTACAAGTCAGACTTTTTAACAGTTATTTTAATAATCTCTGAAATAATAATCTATCATTTTCAACCAACTACCCTGTATATTGATGATAAAAAGTTCTTCACATATGATATAATAAAGTCTATATGAATAGTTTATTAATGAGACTTGCAGAATGTTTAAATTGTAAAAAAATCTTATAGTTTATACATATTAATATTATTATTTGAGAAATATATATATAATTTTATTTCAACTTCATTATTTATCTATAATAACTTTGCATATATATATTAGTATGCCTGACAAATTGTGTTATTATTCTTTCATCAGTTATCCGTTTGGATTAGTGCACATTTGTCACCATGTACTGTAGTATTAGCTGTATTATTTCATTTGGTTTGTACACACACACATGATGCAATACTAGATAGCTGACATTTCAGTACAATTGCAAGTACTTTCCTCAGATCTTTATCTTTCTCAAATCCTAAAAATGTATATCATAAAAAATTATATATTATATAATAGAAATAAAATGCTTGTTAATTGAAAACTATTGTAATGATAATAATAATAATAATAATAATAATAATAATAATAATAATAATAATAATAATAATAATAATAATAATAATAATAATAATAATAATAATAATAATAATAATAATAATAATAATAATAATAATAATAATAATAATGGTAATTAAATATTATATATGGTCTCTCAATCTACAGAAAAGCTTTCAGTTACTTCATTAACCCTCGTTAATTTAATAAACATAATGGAAGCAAACATTATCAACTCAAATCCCATAAAACCTGAATTTTAATAGACACATTTCTAACATTAAAATTCAGGATTCATCTAATTTGAGTTGATAATGTATGCCTCCTTTATGTTTTTTGACTTTAATGGCAGTTGAGGATGGTTAATGAATTAACCGAAAGTACTTCTGTAGTTTGAGAGATTATGTATTCCAATAGCAATAACAATCAACAATTTTAATGTGTTGTTAAGGCAACCTCTTAAATAACAATAAATATGATAACCCAGCTTTATATATGGTCTAATGTGTTTCTATAAACACAAAACATTGTAACTTGACTACAATGAATAAAATTATTATTCAAAGAAGATTAAAGAAACATCATTAACAGGTGAACATAACATGTTTTAAAAGCAGACTAACAAATAGTCAATTATAACTTTCAAATTGCAATTATAACTTTCAAACTGGTTCCACTGACATATTACTTAGATAATAAATATAATAATGCTCAAGGCTAAATAAATAATAATGTAAGTAAATGATCATAAGCATCATAATTTAAGTATATTAATTTTCATTTGCTTTTTAATTAGACAAAGAAGATATGGAACTGCAGTTATTGGGTATGGTTTTCGGAGAGTTTATAGCTCCAAAATACATGTAAATATTATATTTTGCATTATAAATTTGTGTTAATTATACATATATGTAGATATTTACTGAAGTGATTTTATATATATATATATGTAGATATTTACTGAAGTGATTATATATATATATATATATATATATATATATATATATATATATATATAATAATTCAAACAAATATATTTAACACAGTATTCAAAATTAAATAATATATTCTTTACCAGAAGTACTTTCAATTGTTTCACTGACAATCTTTATCAACTGTTAATACAAATGTACAAAAAATAAAAACTTGCATTACCCATCATTCACTCTATTCCTAGATATCATCATTGCCTCTTTAATTTTACATTTTTCACTACACCTTTCAATTTAAATAATTTTTATATCTCTATTATTAAATTTAAAACCATAATTACATGTTTTATTATGATCAAATATAATTGATGGAGTATTCATATTTACTGAAGATATATTTTCTTTCTGTACACGTTTATATAATGTCTTATGATCATTATATCGTTTTTGTTAATGTACATTTGGATTCCCCTATATATTTTATTCCACAACCACATTCCAACATATATATAAAAGAACTTAATTCAAACTTAGAAATCTTGGCTTTGGAGTTATTTATCATATCATTTATATTATTTGAAGAGAAAAAAGAAATTCTACACAAACCACTAAAAAGTTTATTAATTAATTTATCTTGTTGATTAGATATAAAAGGAATAGAAATCCATTTATCACTTTTTAATTTACTTAATAAAAACGATATAATGATCATAAGACATTATATAAACGTGTACAGAAAGAAAATATATCTTCAGTAAATATGAATACTCCATCAATTATATTTGATCATAATAAAACATGTAATTATGGTTTTAAATTTAATAATAGAGATATAAAAATTATTCAAATTGAAAGGTGTAGTGAAAAACGTAAAATTAAAGAGGCAATGATGATATCTAGGAATAGAGGTGGTTTAATGAATAAACAATCGGCTAATATAAAGACAACAGAATTTTGGGAAATTTGAATAAATTGAATGATGGGTAATGCAAGTTTTTATTTTTTGTACGTTTGTATTAACAGTTGATAAAGATTGTCAGTGAAACAATTGAAAGTACTTCTGGTAAAGAATATATTATTTAATTTTAAATACTGTGTTAAATATATTTGTTTGAATTATTATTATATAATTTAAAAATACAGACATTTAATGGTTGTAGTTATATATATATATATATATGTGTGTGTGTGTGTGCGTGCAATTTATGATTTTTATTTTTATTGTATTTTATATAAAACGAAAAAAAAAGTTGCATGTTTTTTTAAAAATAATAATTAGAATATCTACTTTTTGTATAGTTAATCAGATATTACTTAAATTATTAAGAGATATTATTTATATTTTGTAATTTTTGGATAAAAACAACTTTTGACTGCAATTTTGAATGCTTGTTGGATAGGTATTCTGACACAATTTCTAGAAAATTAGTAATATATATGGGCAACAATAGGCTCAAGGAAGTTTCAAAACATCATAGTTCTATAGGTTAAAATTAAATTTCAACCATATAATATATGTATTGTTCATATCAGAAATATTTAACCATACAAAAATTTTTTTAAACAGTAATTTTAAACATAGGTAAAATCATTTTTTTGATTTGTTTTAGTAAAATTGACATTTGACACTTTTTTTTAAAATAGTCAAAATTGCTATTAATTATTATGGATGTATTAATTTAATTTCATATTAAAACATGTGTTTAATAATTTTAACATAATTCAACTACACTATCCATGTAATTTATTAAATGTATTTAACAAAATAATTTACTTTTTTTATCTGTTCCAAAATTATATATTATAAGCTGAGGTAATCAATAAATATTTGTGGCAGTGATATAGCTACATCTTAAGTAATTTTTTTTTTTATTATTCTTACTAAAAAACGTAATATTGCATTACGCTCTAATTATTCAAGCTGATGATAAATAACTCTAGAGTAGAGTAATAAAAGTTAACTCTTATCCCCATTACAAATGATATTAAGTGGTAAATGAACTCAATATACTAGACAGACATGAATATGATATTTAGTAAAGAATTTAACTTTGAATGACTTCTATTTAAATAATTAAACTGATGTTTATATAATAATTAGTATATTCATAATCAATTTTTTTTAAAAATTAATACCAATTTTTCTCCTATTTGCTAAAAACATTGACACTTATATTTAAATTTTAAATTCAAATTTTAAATACTTCAACCTATTTCCATGCAAGTAATATATGTTTTAAACACGGTGTGTGTATGTGTGTGTGTGTAAATTCCATGAGTATATATATATATAATTATTTGTTTCTATTCTCCAAATATATTTAGGAATTAATAATCATCTTTTATTATTATTTTTTTTTTTTGTAAACTTTTGAAAACAAAAAAAAAAAGAAACCAAACTCTAGAACTAATTGATATCTTAATATTGTAATACAGTGGTAAGGTACTAAATATATAAAGTAGTCTCATTAATACCAATCATAATTTGAGTGATAAATTTTATTCATGTGTTGAAACAACTATCAAATAGATGTATTAATTTTGTAGGCTTATATAGAAATAAATATCGTTTAAAAACATGAGTTTTTTTTCTCATGTGACATAGCATCAGCTGGGAAGCGAAACCGCTAACCCGGGACAAGCAGTTGTCGCTGACCTCTCGACCACCAATGCTTGACAAACATATAAGAGTTTTCTAATATTTTTACACATTAATGCTATATTAAATATTTTCATCCTGATTACATTGTTTTGTAAATTGCAAACAGTATTGGATTTTAAATTCTAAATGTCCAACTTGTGACTTATTTTTTAAGTATTTTGAAGCTATGATAAATTACAGATATAAAAAGTTATTTGTCAGTGTCCAAGATTAGTTTTTGTTTAGTTATTAGATATCACAATGGGTATGTTTTCTGTTGTCAAATTGTTTGTTAAAATATTATTTAAACTGTAGTTGTAGATTATTATAATTTGATATAAGTTAATCTTAAACTTTTAAAATTAAACAAATATTTGAAATGTTACGAATTTTTTATCCCTAAGCAGTAAATAGTTATTTAACCGATTTTCTTTTTTCTATTAAAAATATACTTATCTTTGTTGTTTGCTTTATATTAATTTCACTTCACTTAATATTTTTAAAACTCCTCAGGAAAGTTATTATCATTTTAATTTTTGTGTGTGTGAAAAACAATATCCAAGTTAACCTTTAGTATATACATATGTATATATAAAGAAAAACTTGATATATTGAATTGGGCATCTTGCTGTTGCTTAGTTCATTGAAGAATTGGCCTTCTGCAGAAAGTAAATATAATTGTAAAGAAACCTTTTTTTTTTGGATATTTTATTTCTTTATCCATTTTACATATGTATATATGAATGTATATTGTCATTATATTATAATAAGAAGAAAAAAAAGAAAAGGAAAAGAAATAAAGAAGATCAGAAAGAGGAAGAAAAAGAAGAAAAAAAAGAATGAGGAGGAGGAGAAGGAGAAGAAAAGGAAGAAAAAAATAAGGAGAAAAAGAAAAGCAAGATGAAGAAGAAGAAAAAGAAACAACAGTAGCAACAGCTAAAAGAATTTAAAATTATTTATTTGAAAAAATTTTTCCAGCCATTATTTCAGCCAAGCATGTTTTTTTTTTTAAAAATATTATCATTACTTGGGTGAAGTATAAGTGAACTATAGATTCAAATTGGAATCTAGATTGTGGATATAACAGATAACATATTAGTCACTAAGAGAAGATCATTGTATTATTCTTTAAATTAAAGTACTTTTTATAATAATGTCAGCATAACACATAAAATATCATAGCCTGCTGTTTGATAATGCCATAATAAATATACGAAAATGGATCAATATTTTGAATTGACTAACGCACACACGCACACATATATTAATATTTGGGAGATTTTAAAGATAAAATAGCAATATTAATATCTCACAATTGTAAATCAATACTGAGGTGAGCAGGACAATTACAATTTACAACAAAAAAATAAATATTTACACCGAAATCTCTTTGATAGGCATCTCAACTGTTCATCACATCTAAATTAGTGAAAAGTTATTGTTCAATCTGTATGTATAGAATCTGGATTTTTTCTTCTTATTGTTTGAAAATGTTTGTTTAATCCATCTCTTTAAAAAATATTGCGGGAATGTAATTAAAATATTCACCAAGATATTTAAATTGACGCAAATTTATTCTATTTAAAATCTCTATTTAAACATAATATTAAAACATACCCATTTTATTAATAAAGAATAAATAACTGATTTTTCATAAAAAAATGACATTGAGGGAATAACTGATTTGTGTTTTTGTTATCATTATTAAAAGTATATATATATGACACTATTTACTCTTTCATTTTGGAAAAGGTGATATCTCAAAACAAGTAAAAGACTTATCAATATATTTCTTTTTTATATATATGCTTGCTTATTTAAGTCTTTTCTACTCTTACTGTTAATGGTATAAAAAGTCAATATTTATTGTAATGAAATCCCATTTTATTGGTCAACCAACAAGTTCTATTAGCTTACATTATTTTGTTTTGAAGTAAAAAAATTGTAATCCAATTTACAGATGTCTATTTGGGGTTTGTTTATGAAGTATAATTAATAAATTATTATTAGATATTTGATAGAATTATGATTATTACCAGACTATATTTTTAACTATTGTGCTTTCTCATCAGAAAACAGAATTTTGTATTATAATCATTCTGCAGTCATTTCTACTCCTATTAAGCAATAATACTTCAGATAACTGTAAAGTGTTTGAAAACCCAACCTATTAATTTCAGTAACTTAATAATTCTAAAGTGTAGCTCCTTTGTGGCTACAGAGTAAAACAGATTTCTACTAAAATAAGCTAGAAGCTAGTCAAATGATTATTTACAACACATATCAATTGACATTTTCTTTGTTCCATTTACCAACTATGTGGAAACTATGCTAACAGATACTGAGTTTCCAATTATATTATCTCAGAGGAAATCCACATGGTAATTGTGATTATTCAATCTAACTTTATTATAGTTTATGCTTTATTTTTAATGATGTTAAATCTATATATCACTTTTAATTTTAGTTTTTAGATGTCAGGTATAATCAATAAATAAGAAAAGCTCTCAATACATTTAGCTTTTGCACAATATGACAGTTAATTTTTTATATGTGTTTATAAAGTGTGAGATATCTTTAGCTAATTTAGAAGCTTATTTTTTATTGTGAATACACTTTTGTCATTTTAGAATTCTATTTTCTATTTAATTTATTCTTTGAATACTGATATGATTTCATAAAAAATATTGTGATGACTAATAAATCAATTAATATTCCTTGAATGTGGAAAAAGATTTATCATAGTTTATAAATTCAAAGTAGAATATAAAACCTCTTCTTCCTTTTTATTTTTAGCTCTTTTTTTTTTTTTTTGCAAAGTTTTAGTATTATTTGTCTTTTTAATTTATATCTTGTTTTGAGAAAGGGAAGTGGGAGCAGAGAAATGGAGAAAAGTGTGAATAATTATAAATTTTCAAGGTTTCCTTGGATTTTTCATCATAATACTATCTAATAATGACTAACAAATTTAATTCATATAAAATTAAAAATAACTTCTTTTGATTTCTAATTGACAGAATTGTTTGAATTTTTTTCTCATTAAATATTTTGAAATTTCTTCTTTTTAATTTACTTTTTAAAAGTAAAGAGAAAGAGGGGGAAGGAGATGGGTTAAGATGTTGATTTATATTGTTGACTTTGATTAAACAATAATTTCTAGCTATATTTAATATAAAGTACTAATCAAATCAAAGAATCCAAATAAAAATCAATTGATTGGCATTGAAACAACAATTAATTAACAAAAATAAAGCTTAAAATAAAAACTTATTTCTTATTGATTTTAATTGCCATCAACCATCTGATAGTTATTATTTTTTGAATCTACAAAAATCCACAAAAAATGAGACATCACATTTGCTTTGAGTGAAGTAATTTATTGGCAGTGTTAATGGACCAATCAAAATGGCTCTAAGCTCTGACATACCTTTATTTTCTCCATCATAGAATATCCAAGATGATTTCTAAATGGAGAACATAATTTTTTTTCTAATACAGAAACTAAACAATAGTAATACAGCAATGTAAATAAACACCTCTAGGAATATTGTTTTTTTTTTGTATCATAGCATCAGCCAGGATGCGAACCCGCAACCCAGCAACTGCCTACAAGTACAAGGCAGTTGCGCTGACCTCTCGACCACCAATGCAATTGAAATTTTGTACTTTACTTATAAAAAGTCATATTTATTTTTTAGCTTGTAATAGTCTATTAATTTTAAAGCAACACTATTTTGTTACATTTATTAGTTTTAAATATAATTTTGCCATATATATATTTATAAGACCCTTTTAACTGATCCAATGTTATTCTATAGACCTTCTTAAAATGCTTAAAAATTATATTATATAAAATTGCATCGTTGTAGTATTCCTATTATTTGTGTTGTTTTTTAAATAATAATTATGTATTTTATGGTATGGGATAGATCAAAATTTTTGATAAAACTTTATAAAGTTAATTTAAATATATACATATAAAGCTTAATCATGTTTATAAATATTTTTTAACATATATGTATAAGTTGCATATCAAGTGGAGATTGAATGACAATAGAGTATGAAAGGTTTCCTCAAATATATTTTCCAAGAAAAGTACATTTGATTTTTGAAAACTAATCCATCAATAACATTTTTTAATAAATATTAAAAATATATTATTTTTAATTAGAGTGCCTATTTTAAAAAAAATATTCACATCAATACTTTTTAGTTGCATAGTCTTTTCTATGGGAAATAATGCATTGCTAAATGTTTTAATCTTTTTTTAATTCGGAAACAATAATATATGATTTATAGATTTTGCCAATGGTATTCTGCTTTTGCATTCTTACACTATGAATGAATTGTCTGTTATATACACTGATTCAGACATAGTAGTACTTTAAACATTTTATTGTGAATAGCTATAACTATGTTATTACATAGCATATGTGCTGATTTAGAAAAAAATGCTGGATTCAGTTTGAATATAGAATCAGTTATGTTTTCACTAGTACATACTGTCGTATAATTCATCTAATAATAATAATAAAAGTAGCAGTAGTAGTAATAGTAGTAGTAGTAGTAGTAGTAGTAGTAGTAGTAGTAGTAGTAATAATAGTAGCAGTAGCAGTAACAGTAGCAGTAGAAGTAGTAGTAGTAGTAGTAGTAGTGATGATGATGATAATAATAATAATAATAATAATAATAATAATAATAATAATAATAATAATAACAACAACAACAACAACAACAGCAACAACAACTACAACAACAATAATAAAAAAGTCCTGCAGAAAACCTTGCAACTTCTGGTTGTCAAAACAAAGATTAACATTGTTTAAACTCTAAAAAACTGCAAAACTAAGAATTTTCAAATGAAAAATGATATATACATAGGTAATAAAACTGAACAATCTAAAATTATTTTTTGTGAGACATTTGAATTGTTTACATATTTTTTTAGGAAATAAATAATGTTCCAACAACAAAAACAAATATCATAGCTGCCACCCACCTTGCTACTTCTTTTTGTCACATAAACATTAAGCAACCCAAAAGCAAATATTCTAAATTCAAAGTCAGAAATTTTAAACCAACATACTAAGTTGAGAAATTTCATAAAGATTTATGCAAACAAATTCAGGAATATTTCAGCAAAGGTTAAACAAAAAAAAAATTAACATCGTTAGAATCCAAAAAAGACAGTAGCCACCATGTCAGGTAGCCAAGTGAATGGTTCCAAAAAACCTTCAATAAGAACCAAAAAAATCTCCACAAGGACATATGCAAATATAACAAGAGCAAATTTAAAAATTTTAAACAATAGAAAAGATATAAACTGATCTAATAACAAAATAATGCCAAGATTTAGAAATACAAAGCAATGATAAAAATGAATTGGATTTAGAATCATAAGATATTCAACACACATCTGTATGAATACAATTTAACACTGCAACTGTGAAAGACATTAATCCTACCATTTATAGAGTATGTCAAAAAATCGTTACAAACCTAAAAAAGTAAAGAAGATACTCTGTATTGTGTACATATGTAATCATTGAATACTAAACTTGTATAGTAATATATATCTCTTAATTTAAATTTATGTACACATACAACTTGTATAAATCTAAGTAATCAAAATAAGCCAACAATATAAATAAACAGGATTTAAAAATCCAATAAACACAAGATACACCTGTGTGAACTCAATGAAATATATCAACCCATACAAAATATCAGTTATACCACAGCATAGCCAACAAGAAATTTTTGAAAAAAAAAGTTTCTCTGTACCATATTCACATATAATCATTGAATACTAACACATCTAAACTAGTTTGTAACTTCTCATTTAAATTTATGTACTCATATAACTTGCATAAATCTATGTAATCAAAATATGACACTGAGCTTAAATACTTAATAGTATTTCCATTGTAAAAATTGTAATTCTCTCTGTTTCTTTTTAAAACATTATATTAATAATAAACAGAGAAAATTACAATTTTTCATCTTCATCATCTTTATTATTATTATTATTATTATTATTATTATTATTATTATTATTATTATTATTATTATTATTATTATTATTATTATTATTATTATTATTATTATTATTATTATTATTATTATTATTATTATTATTATTATTATTATTATTATTATTATTATTATTATTATTATTATTATTATTATTATTATTATTATTATTATTATTATTATTATTATTATTATTATTATTATTATTATTATTCAAAGGATAAACTTTATTAGTATTCTAAAAGGTTACACAAGTTACATTTGACAACATAGTTCTTATATATAAATTGGTTTCACAAAACTGCATATGTACAATGATTTGATCAGTAACTGTATGCATTATCAAACTAGAAGTATATAAAAAAAAAAAACAGTTCAACAAAGTCAATGATGATCACTCATTCATACGATTATATTCAATTAGATATACTTCAATTAAATTAAAGCAGGAATGCATCTCGTTTGTGTCAGTTGACTTTAGAACTGGCACAAGGATCCATGTTAGATATACTTTTTTTGTTAGCAATTTTATATAAGTTATTGTATATTCCAGGTATCAATGTACTTAGATTGATCTGTAATCTTCCATGTCTCTTTCACGTATGGTTTGCAGCTTATTACTGAACGTGTTTGGATGTCTTCTGGGATTATGATTGTATATGAAATTACACCTTGTACACCATAAGGCATAGAGGAAAAATGTGCAGATTCTTATTTCAGCAAAGATATCCCTTTTAAAAGAGTCAAAAAGGGTTTTCATATTGATTTTTTTATCCTTGAGTGAAGTGCTAATAATTTCACGAATGTTTTCTAGACTTGAGCATGAGAAAAAAGGGTGGTTTTGTGTCTCCGAGTCCCTATGGCAAAGATTACATATATCAACTATATCTTTATAGTTTCTTTGATATTTCAAAAAGTGTTGTGTAGGTAGTGAGTCCAGATTTATCTTTAGGAGAAAGTCAAAATATTTTGGTTCAAGTGACCATAGTTTGAATTTGTGACATAATTGTTTATTATTAATATGAAGTGGAGTTTGTACATCATCTTGCTTTGGATGTAAAAGTTGATAAACTTCCCAATATTTATATTTGGCTTGTGGTGGTTTAAAGTTAAGAGTGTGGATTGTTAATAATGGTGTAAGTAGTGTGTTCAGATATCCTTGGAGAGGAGGTGGTCTATCTGTAGGGGTAATCTTGGCAGAAATTTCTAAATATGGGAATTTTTGTGCACATGTAGTTATTATGTTCAATGTTTTTTGTATCCTGAAGACATGTATTGAGTGTAGGTCAAGGCCATTTTGTGAAAGGGTTTTCTTAGGTGTTTTATTGATATTGAGATAATCTTTTTTCCTCAGAATAATTTCATGCATAAGGAGTCTATCTTATTTGAAAATGCCTTGGTATAAATTATTGTTGGAGTAAAATAAAAGATTTTTGTAATCACTAGCATGTTAAGCAAGGCCATTTTTATATATAGAGAGAGGTAGTTTTTGGAGAGTGAATTGACAGTCTTTTCCACTTTCTCTATCAAATTTTTCTGTATGAGCGATCTCATAGGTAAATGACGTAAATAAAAGTTGAACCCAAAAAATGCGCTTGGTCTACCTTTGAAAACTTTAGTAATGCTATTATCAGTAAAGATCTGCCATGCACCTGATTTCTCCATATTAAATGTTAGCTTATATTCTTTTGTAAAATTATTAAGTATCTTAAGAAGTTTGGGAATTGTTTTTGGGATGATAGAAATATTGCTATATTATCCATATATGCGATACATGAGATGTTGTCATTGATGGTAGGCACATAGACTCCTGAAAATTCATTTTCTATTATTTTTATAAGAGGGTTGATATAGGCAGTGAACAGTAAGGCACTAAGAGGTGAGCCCTGAGGAATGGATTGATGTGGCACTATTGGTGGGGAAGTTTTCCCATTTAGGGAAACATAAATCTCATGGTTTAAAAGCAAGTTAGCGAGCAAGTTTAGATAGGCGTTCGGAACTGAGTATTTTTGCAGTTTTAAAAAGAGTACTGATGGAAATCATGTCAAAAGCAGCTTCAATATCTAGTTGAATAATAACTGGACTGTATTTTTATATTATCTATAACAGTTTCTATAGTTGACTTGAATAGAAAGGCTGCATGTCCTGTTGAGGATTCTTTTTTGGCAAATTGCATTTTTGATAGGTTTGGCAAAATAAATGGCTCTATTTTAACTTTTATCACTGATTCTATTATCTTTATGCCAAGAAAGCACATTGAAATTGGATGTAGGTTAGTGGTGTTTGAGATTAATTGTTTTTTTTTCATGAATGGCACAAACATAATTTGATTTAAGCCCTGTATTTTATAGATGTCTTTAGTGAGATAGGAGACTAAGTTAAGCATATATTGTGCAGCGATTTTATCAATATGTTTGTATACAATTTTGGGAATTCCATCTATGCCAGGATGACATGTATCTGGCATCGCTTCTATTTTTTTAATGAAATCTTTTAAAGAAATTTTAAATTCATTTTCTGATCTATCTTATGAAAAGGCCATTAGACTTGGTGAGGATACCCTCTGGAATTTTTCTTTATACATTACGTAAAGCCGCTCCAACATAAAATCTCCATAGACAATTTCAGTTTGAACTTTAATAGCTGCTGGGACTCGTACCTGGGAGGGGTGGCCTAGCGCCCATCTAATGAAGTTTTTGGTATACATGTGTGGCTTATTTAAATATAACCTTTTCTTTTTAATGGAGATATATTCTTTAAGCTGGTTTATTAACTCTTGATATGTCTTCTTTAAAGCCATCAGACAGGGACGATTGACATTTGATTGAGAAGTGCCAATAATTTTTTTATAGGTATCATCCATAAGCTTTAGTAGTTTTGTTGGGGATGTTGTTGTCCTGGTGAGATGATCAATGTTATATGAAAGCAGGTTAGTAAAAGCACACCATGCTTGGACTGGATCCATTGTAATATTCGTCAACTTGTGAAGATGTATGTATACTTCTAAAAAAAGATATTCTGGTGTGTGTGATGGTAGTAGAACTCTGATGGTTCTTTCTGTATTAATTGTTGTTCTATTATCAAAATTAATTTCCAGTGACACTAAAACAGCTGCATGATCAGAGAGGGGGGAAGGTGAATTCTTTAATTGAATGCATATCATGGTATGTAATGATGGTGAATAGAAAACCAGATCTATAAGTGATGAATGTCTACCATTGTTAAATGATACAGCCCCCTCTGGTAGAAAGACTCTTCCACTCATCATCAGAAAGGACAGCTGATGTAACCATTTGCCAGTGAAGGTCTGATATGTCAAGTTAAAATCTCCCAAAATAATCGTCGGGTACATAGCATTTGTGAACCTGGAGTTAAATGTTTGTATAATTCTATTTATAATAGTGGGACCTGGGGGGATATAAACAATTGCTATGTTTAAGGTAATGGCTTTATGAGTAAATGTAATTATCAGCAAGTGCGTATCAATATGTAGGATTTTGAAAGAACTAAATGGGCAGGCTTTATCAATGATAATGCCTGTACCTTCTGATGGAGTGTCAGATGTGTTTGAGAAGGCTGTAAAGCCCTTGGAATTTAGCTTGTCTGTAGGGTTGATTAGTGAGCCACTGTAGATTTTTGTTTCAATAATGCCCATTATCTGCAGTTTAACAATCTCATACCATTTAGCGAGGAGGTCAATTTTTTGTGGGGAGTTTAACCCTCTAACATTAAAAACTCCTATTCCATTATTTATATGTGTGTGCGCATATATATCAGAATCTAAGCCTAGAATAGGAAAGTTTTATTCTAAAATAAAGTTAAATATTTTAATAAGGGAATCTGTAGTATATTTTAATGGATCAATAAATATGCATTGTTTAATTATTGCCTGTAGATTTGAGAGAAATATCATTGGTCTCGTTTTCCTGTCTGTGAATGGATTTTCAAGTGAAACTTTATTTATATTTGTAATTCTATCAGTTTCCTCTTCCATTGGACTATTTTCTGATGAGTATGTGGCAATTAGAGAGGCATTGAAACTTTGCGTGATGTTAGCTTTTTTCTAGAGACTGGAGGAGGGGAATCATTATCACTACTTTCACATTCTAGAGCCATGAGTTTCTTGGGATTATTACCAGATTTTTTTTTAGGTGGCCGATCTGGTTTTCTAGTGATTTGTAAAGTTTCTAGAATTTGTTGGGATGGCAACACTGTGAGCAATTCCATTATCTTGAGAGATGTCTTATTAAGAGGGGGTGAGATTTCCAGATTAGGAGAGGAGGAAACTTCAATGCTATCGAACCCTGTAGTATATAGAATCACCTTTCCACTATTGCTAATGTCAATATCATTTTTTCCCTCAATATTTTGGTCTGTCGAATGCACATCTTCATTTACAGTCACTTCTTGATTACTATGGAAGCCTTCTTTTGGGCATTGATGTAAGGGGAATGTGCTCATATTACAATTATTACAATATAAAGCCGGACAGTTGCTAATAAGATGACTGTGTTCTTTGCAATGAAAGCATTGCGGTTTTAGACCGTTTATAACAAGAAATAATGTCGCTTCTTCATGTGCAACTTGTGTTGGAATATTTTCAGGATTAATGTTCTCTCCAAGTTTTACTTTAAATCTATAATTGTTACTAAATATTGGGATGGGTGTATTTTTAATCTGTAAAGGATGAAAATCTATCACCTTCCCGAACGGTTTCATAAGTTTAATGAAATCTGTTTCTGAGTAACCTAGGTAAGTTTTTTTAATTAAGCCAGTAATAAAGTTTTCTCTGTTGGGATTGACTACAACTAATGCGTATTGTCCCAGAGTTTTCATTTCTTGTCGAAACAATTCTTTGCTTTCTTCATTTACAAATTCAATAGCCAGATAACCTGGATTCAGATGACCTCCCACACAAACTATCAAATTCCATAGTTTTTTATTATTTATCTCTTCAAATAGAAGCTCCTTAGGGAATCTATAAAGTGAACAGTTTCTATCCATAATTGCTATGACAACAGAGCGTTCTGTGAAAAAATGATTAAATGAATTGAAGAGCTCACTAAGGATGGTTTGGTTAAACACTTCAGATATTTTTTTAAGGCTATCATTAGACCAAGCTATTTTATTGCATTAATGTAGGTTTCAGTAGTTTTTAGGGTAAGATCTAGTTTCATCAGATCTCCTGCTGTAGAATGGTGAAATCTAGGCACTCGTTGTGTTTTCCTTGAGAAAAACAATCACAGATTATTTTCTCTTTTTTTTATAACCATTGATGGTGATTTTGCAACTTCTGCATAAGAACTTTTATAGGTGTCTGAGCTGGCGGACATCATGGCTGGATGTTGGACATCTAAGTCCATTATGCAATCAATCTGTGTTGCCTTTTTGTATTTCTCTTCTTTTTTTAATTAATCTATTAGTTTTCTATTTTATAGTTATTAGAGATATAAAACTCTTACCTATAATCGGTATATTTTATGATATTTTAATAAATTGAGGAGTACGATCTGATGTGATGTGATGTGATGTATTATGGCTTCTCCTTAAATGAAGTCAAGAATATCTCAGCAATTATGCCCAGATAAACCTGTTAGCCACTTTCTTTTACATTCCCCACTCTAAATTTACTCATAATATGCTCTATCCCATTTCCACAACATACTTTTTGTCAACTCTATAACCTTTATATCTAAATCCCCCTTATCTTTTCCCAAACCCAGCATAAAAACCAATAATTCACTTTCTGTATAATCACTCTTTTCATATTTATTTTTCCACAACTTCATTATATGTACCCTTTCTGTTTTCAAACATTTACATTCAATTAACAAATGCCTAATATTTTCAATTCCTTCCTTACATAATTTACAAAATAAATCACCCATATTTTTCCATTTACATGTATATTCTTTTGTAGCTAAAGATCCCATTCGAGCCTTAAACAATAAACTACTTTCCTTACTATTATCATATATTAACTCACACCTAATATTCTGTTTATTTCTATATATATTTAAACTCTTTTTACTCTTCATACTATTTCTCCATCTCTCTAACTCCCTAGTCTTTATTAATAAATTTATTCTTTTATCCCATTCCTTACTACTATAACATTCAATAATCCTCTTAACACAATCATCCCATCTTTTGTACAAATATACTGATATAAATTCTTTATCCAAATCTTTTGCATACCACATTACCTTTCTCACCCATCTTGTTACCTGCCCTTTATTTATAACCCAATTAAATACTATTTTAGCTATTCTTTTATTATCCATAAACTGCAATCTACCAAACATTTTCATTTTACTTTTAGCATCTCTCATATGAAAACTTGACCATCCCATTTCTCCTTGAATTGCCTCCCTTGCTGTCCATACTTTTGCATCCAATGCATGTCTTCCTACTTCCCTTTGAGCTTTTTCTAAATAATCTAATATCTTTTTACTAACATATAATGCATCATTACCATATGTTAACCCTGCTACTGCAACTCCTTTCCATATAATTCTAGCTACATCATATTTATTATATGAAAATACTGTTAATTTCTTTATCAATCCCTTTCTTTTCTTTGCTTCATTTATCAATTTTTTCTCCCATTCATCCAAATAATTTTTCTGATTACTTAAAATAATTCCCAAATAGTTAGAGGTGACCTCTGGTGACTCTATTATTATTATTATTATTATTATTATTATTATTATTATTATTATTATTATTATTATTATTATTATTATTATTATTATTATTATTATTATTATTATTATTATTATTATTATTATTATTATTATTATTATTATTATTATTATTATTATTATTATTATTATTATTATTATTATTATTATTATTATTATTATTATTATTATTATTATTATTATTAGTTTAACATATAATCTCATTGCTTGCTTGTTATATCTTGAATAGTCCTTTTACCAAATCAGCATCTTCATGATTGTTTTTCAGAATATTCAAAGGAATATTCATTATTATGATAGCAGATATCATCCAAATCATTGCTGATATCATTTCTATCACTTTTATAACATTATATGCAACTATTAACTGTTTTTGTTTTAATTGCAAAACTTTATTGCATCAGAAATCAAGAAATTCTATTTGTGTTTTTCACCCTCTCCTGAGAAATTTTGCAATGCATTTTTTACAGCTTTAAAATTTATCTATATTTTATTCTAATATTTTAATTTAAAAAAAACTCAAAAGATGTCAGGATAATTGAATAAGCAAATTTTAAAGTTTCTTAAACTACACATTGATGGGCGTCTTTTATATATTTGGTGATCTCAAACTTTGCAAGATTATTTTAAGAAAATATTATGATGGTCTAAAAACTTGATTTTTTTAGAATGTTTATGATTATTTTTGTATCATAACTGTGTAATAATTATTAGATATCAAAAAATATATATTATTACATATTTAGTTTTTACAGAAATGTTTTGTTTTTAAATTTAAAAGAATATATTCTTTGCAACATTACCATAGAGATTAAGAATGCTGGAATTACAACTGTCTAGAAGTGATGTCACTTGGAAGACTTTTATAAGATTTAGTGATATCATAAAAATTAGAAAACAAAACTTTTAAACCATATATTGATAGATTTACTAAATATTAATTTTTTCAACAGATTTTTATAACAAACATCAAATAAAAAATATTATTTCATTTAGCAAAATTTGATGATATGACTACTTTGTTTTGATTAAAATCTAATTTTTAAATTAATTCTGAAAATCAAATGTGAATTTTTGAAATTTATTTAATTTCTAAATAAAAATATTTATCAAATAAAGTCAAATTTATTATATTGTGATAAATAATAATGGTTTAATAATAAAATGAAAGTTGAGAACTTAAATCTAGTGAGAACAAAAAATGTCAGAATGTTAGATGAGTGTAAAAAGATTAATGAATGCATTCATTTCAAAGTATAAAAAATAATATAATTTCAATGTAGACATTTGTAATCAAAAAATAGAGGAGTCTGGTCAAATATTCACATGTTCTACTGTGAATAACCCCAACATCTTTTCCAGCATGCAGTTCAAAATCATCATTGTTTGCCTATGATTCTTTTTCATTATTAATTTTTATATCTATATAAGTGTGCATAAAAACCTAGAGTTTGAAACCTTATTATTATTCATTTATAAAAAAAATCTTACCTCTAAAACTGTTTTGTAAATTTTTTATTGCTATTACTAATTCAAAAACTGGTGCATAGTAGGCATAATTGTTTATGTTAAATAAAGTTGTATTTTTACAATTAGTTAATGATGTTCTAACATACATCAATATTTCTTACAAAATATTTGTTTTTTTTTTTTAAAATTATTTAAAATATTCTTAGTAAAATTTGTATTGAAAAATGATTTTTCATTTCTGTTTTTACAAATATAAAATTTTTCATTTATTTTTCCATTACATATATTTTTTGTTTTGGAAAATATCTTAGATTAAGTAATTATTTGATCATTTTTATTCTCTTAACCAACAATAGCTACTATGCAGTTTTGTGACAATCCAACTACAATTGATATTTATATTATTCCTAATATAAGTATGTGTTTTATATGTAAATATATTATTTCAAATTTGATTTTTTTATAAGTATTATTCATATCAATGTTATTTGTATAAAAATGAAAACATATAGTAAGAAAAAGAAAGAAAATTATTTTTGTTTAATTCGACTCAGTTGACATATTTTTAAAATAATCAGTTGATTTCTTTATCATAATTACTTATTTAAATATAATAAATTTGCTTTTTTATTTATTTTTATTAGTTAGAATAAAGAATAAAAAGTGCAATTTCTTGCAAAAGAATATTTAAATTTTCAGCTGTATAGACTATGAGGTATCAGATGCCACTGGCACAAAAAGGGGCATATAAACTTAAACTTCCATGACTTACATTCAAACTAATTTGATTTTTTCATAGCAAAAGACATACTTAAAAAGTTGTTAAGAGGGAAACCTGCACAATTTAAAAATAATACAAGATTAAGGCATTTTCAAATTGATAGAAAAATCACATACCAGTCACCCCCTATAAAAACACTACTTGTAAGACTAAATGAATTATTTATGGTACAGTTATTTTCAAATATATTACAAATTATTTATAATTTTTTATTTATATGAACAAACTTTAAAATTACAACAGGTCCCCAAATTAAATATAGAATATACCAAATGAATTTTTAAACTTCTACATATTGAACCCTTTTTTATCCCAATGACGTATTGGTTACAATCTCTTTAAATGTCATTTACAAATATTTAAATGTTAAGCTTATTGTCATATTGCTTTTATATAACTTTTTTGAAGTATATAAAAAATTTAATCTTCTTTTAATAAAATATTTATGGTGTAGTAAATAAGGTATCTTCTTACAATAACCTTTATCAAGGACTCAAGATATGTAAAGGTTAATCTTGTAAATATTTTCAGGTTTCAAGAAGGATTAAAACATTTTAAAGAGATTTGACTAGCTATCTAGTTTTGGTAGGTGATTTGTTATTGTTTTCTCTATTAGAAAAATTAAAAAGTTTAGATTAATCTGTGTTTCCTGATGACTACTTATGTAATAACTTTAGTATAATAAGTTATTGTAAACTAAATATGAAGTGGTTTTTACTACAGACTGTGTATGTGTTTCTCATTAACAAGTATAGAGCTTATGTTATATATATATTAAATTTATGATTTTTCCGTCTATAATCATTCCCCAATCTATCTCAAGCAACGAATACACATGACCACATACATACAAAAAGATAGATGATTCTAATATATATATATATATATATATATATATATATATATATAATAAAAGGCACAAAATGTGTAACTTGCTTGGTTTTTAAGCTTGTGCTAAAATGTTCAATAGATGGAGCTTACTACTAGCTCCTCACAAATTTTGGTTTGTAAGGCTGGATTTGAAGACATTTTCGTGTGTGAAAAAAGCACATTTTCAAATTGATAGTAATGTATTAAATAAGTGTTGATGTTTGAGTTGGAGTTTTAGATCTAGTGTCTGAAATCCTAGCTCCTCACTCAGGTGAGCAATAAGCTCAAAACCAATTAGTCTGGGGATGAAGATTTTCTAATAGAGATTTTGAATTCTTTCTCTTTCGGCACTTATAATTAAAGCTTGTTAGGAACTAGTGGTAAGCTCCATCTAGTAAAAATTTAATCTAGTTTAATATTCTGTAATTACATATATAAAATAAATAAATTTAGAGTACATTCATCAATTTAAGGAAATTATATATATATATATATTGTAACCATAATTTATTATCTATTAAAATATATGGTTACAATATATATATATATATATATATATATGATCACTAAATGGAGCTTTACCAATAGCTCACTATCAAGGTTTGTTTATATAAATGCTGAGAGAGATATAATTCAATATCTCTTTCAAATTGTCTCCAACCTCTAAACCATGGTTTTGCAATGATATAGATTGCAGTGGCTTTTACTATATGGTGAAATTTAACTGAATTCAGATCCATATAGCTATCTAGTTTGTTAGACTGGATTTGAATATATTTATGTATCTGAAAAATTCAGGCTTTCAGGCTGATAGAAATGACTTTCTTAAATGCTGATTATAGATTTGGTGTTTAGATCTAGTTTCTAGTCTTCCTACCCTTTACTGACTTCAGCCAAATAGCTCTAAACCATGGTTTAAAGGTTGGAGACAATTTGAAAGAGATATTGAATTCTATTTCTCTCAGTGTTTATGCAAACAAAGCTTGATAGTGGGCTAATGGTAAAGCTCCATCTAGTGATCATAAAATGCAAGCTATAGTAAGTTGTAACTTGTGTTATATATATATATATATATATATATATATATATATATATATATATATATTGTAATGTTACAATATCTTGGCATGAAGCTGGGGTGATGAAAAATCGTCATGAACCACAATTAATACAAAATTAAAAAATAAATATAAAAATATTATGAATAAATATGAGAAGCATGAACGATCAGCAAAATCATTCTAAATTCAAGAGAATTACAGAGAGAAATAATAGATATTATCATCATAAATGATCAAAAAATAAAATAAATCAACAAAAATTTATGACTGGATTTAAAATTAGTCCATTATAAACCCAGATAATTATTTAACTCGTGCCATCTCAGGGTAGATAATTCAAAGTATAATTTGGATACACAAACTTAAGTACTAATCTATAAAAATATAACAATTGAAAATAATGCTGGGATACAAAAACATTCTGATCATAATCAATGTTCTGGTCATTTAGCACCATTAATGTACGGGCAAACTATGAACTTAATTTTCAATTAATACATAAACAAAATTTAATGTAGTGCATGGACTTCAGAAACACTAAATATAAACACATTTTATATAGCTGACTGTTACACATGAATCCACTCCAGTGATCAAAAGCTCTACAATTGTTACTGTGAGAAAGAGATACAATATAAAGATATAATATTCTAAAACTATTTTAGGATTATAAATCTATAATATTCCAAAGCTATTTTATAATTGAATAAATACACTGCAACAACTATAACAATGGAATATCAATTTATTAATAACAGTTAAATTAAAATGATATATTTGTCAGTAGAATATGGCTATAAATATAAATTAGGTATTCTGATTTTGATTAATATAAAGATAAATTAGCTATCACATGTCATTTACAAATATATCAATACATTTACATAAACACTTATATATCAGCACACAGATGGTTGTGTATAATATAAAATGAACAAACTTGAATAGCCATAAACCTATAAATAAACTTCAATTTTGTAATACATAATAATTACTGGTAATATATAAGTGGACCTGCTCTTAAATGTGATCATACACTGTTGTTTATAACATATTTAAATTGTCAAAAATAAACTTATTAAATCATATTATATTTTCATGAGACACTATTCTATATGAAAATGTATTTAAAATTTACACACATGTGTATATATATTATCTTCTTACTAATCTAAGTTACTGGCTCTTAATTATAAATAATCATTTTCTTTTCTTTTTCCAAAAAAAATATTATTTCTTGATAGTTCTTTATAAAAAAATATTTTTAGGTTATTCTTTATTATTTATAAACATATTTAAAAATACCCAAGAATTTTATTTTGTTTTCCAATCTGGATAGGATTTTGAAGTTTACTTCTTTTAAATTTCCAAATAAAAGCATCATTTTCAATAAAGAATGTGTCCGAGATTTCCTTTTAATAAATAAAACTGGAATAACCATTTATTACTTTCTTTCATTATTCTACTTTCATTTTTAATTGACTAAAGTGATTTATTTTTTTTCAAAAAATGTAATTTAAAAATTTAACTGTCATTTTTAATCAATTATATAAAATCATATCATTCTCAATATATAGAACTTTCTAAACACCAACTGTACATTATATATATATATATATATATATATATATATATATATGATGCAGTACTTTTATTTGTGCTTCCCTATATATAGAGAAAATAGTATAAGTATAAACTAATTCTTCAGCAAGACAATGGACTCTCTTCATAACTTTGCTCCTTCTAAAACAGAAGACTAGCTTATTGTCATCTTTGGGAAAGGTATAATTCAGTAAATCTTGCCATATACACAGTCAGTCTCATTTAGTGTAGAATTTGGTCAACTTCATACATATTAGCTAATACACAATATATATGGACTAATGAAATACAAAACCTGACCCAGGTCTCCATGTGAACCAAAATGCAGTAAAAAAGTGTTAACTTATTTTTTGCCTGCAGTTATACTCTGTTATATAATATGTTTTGCCATCTTTTTATAGTCAGTGGGGAATTTATAATAAACAGTAATTAAAAGTAAGTTTCATTTATCTTGATTGAAATACGTTAATGACACTTTTCATTTCACCTTACTGTTTTAAAAATATCTTTGTAGGATTTTTATCAAAATATGTTATACAAGCTTTAATTAAAAAATAATCTAATTAAAATAAATAGTGGAATTTTATAATTACCAGTTTATCTATTGTAACATAAAAACATTCTTGCTTTAATTTCAAAATCAGAATTAATAAAATATTAATTAGACCTTTTTAAATGTTTAATATATTTTTTTAAAATTCAAAATTATTTAACCCTAAACTGTTATTCCAGTGTACTATAAAAATATCTACATTTATTTGTTTCTGTTTACTTCTATTTTTCCTTTCCACTATTGGTGTATGTCATGAAACACATAACTGTCACAATATATATATATATATATATATATTGTGACATGAATATATTCTAGTGAATATATATATATATATATATATTCACTAGAATAAAAACTACAAAATTTTAAAAAATGTCTATTCAAAATTAAAGATTAAAATTCTTTGCTATAGCCAGATTTGGCATATTCTGCCATCTTAAGTAGCAATATGTTAATATTTAAATATTATCAAACTCTCACACCAGTAACATTCCCATATGAATTACCTACTTTCCATAAATTGTGAATATTAATACAATGACACTGTTTATTCAATACATTATTCGTACTATTTATAAAATAGGACTCCTTAATTTTTCTTTTCCTCAAATCATTTTTCATATGCAAAATAAAAACTCTATCAAAGCAGAATTCTCCATTACAATGTTTTGGATAATGATGATAAATTATTTACATTCGATGTTGCAGAGGTATATGGTTCAATAAAAAGAAAGGAATTTATTAACATTATTGATCAAGTTTTATATGAAAAAGGAGTGTGCAAGTTTTATCATATGTTTGTAAAAAATTTATTATTTATTGATCAGAATTTGATAATTACATTTGAAGAAGGTTGGCCTATGGGTTTGCCTGTATCAGCAATTATATGTAGTTATGTGTTGTCATATTATGAAGGTATGATTTAAAAAAAATATTTTATGACCAGTGTTAAAAGTTATTTTAGGTATGTGTATGATGTGCTTACTGTTGGATCAAATATGATAGTGCATAAACTGTTTATTAAATTAAATGATATTGCTGGATTAATGTGGACTATTACTTTTGAAGATAGTGAGAAGAGTGTAAAAATCTTGATTTGATTTTATGGAGAGAAGGGAATAAAATTAATAATAAAATGGTGTTGAAACCATTATCAATTAGAGGAATTTTTCTTCCAAATTCAAATGTTCCACTTATCTATAAATTGGCTGGTTTTAGAACATTTCTTTTTAGAAATGATGTTTTATGTAAATTTCAGAGTGATAAAATGATTAATATTGAAAGATATGTGAATGATTTATTGGGTGTGGGATATAGTAGAACAAATATTTTATGTGCACTATATAGGTATAGAAATAGATAGAGAAGAGATAATATGGAAAAGAAAAAATGGATAGCATTGCCTTATGTAAAGGATATTGTTTGTAATAAGACTACATCATTGGTATCTGCTGATTTTAATGTTGCATTTAAAGTGGTTGCAAATATTGGAATATTGGTTATTAATGGCAAAGATTCTATTGATAAAAGCAGCAAATGTCATTGTGGTTATAGTTACATCGGGGAGACCAAATGTGCATTGAAAAAGAGGATTAGGGAGCATGAATTATTATATAATAAGTTGTGTTGTTCTGCAGATAGATATAAATCTGTTTTTGCAGAACATGCTGTGATTTGTAATGGAGATTTCTGCTTTGATAGAGTTTTTATTTTGCATATGGAAAATGATTTGAGGAAAAGAAAAATTAAGGAATCCTATTTTATAAATAGTACAGATAATGTATTGAATAAACAGTGTCATTGTGTTAATATTCACAATTTATGGAAAGTAGGTAATTCACATGGCAATGTTACTGGTGTGAGAGTTTGATAATATTTAAATATTAATGTATTGCTACTTAAGATGACAGAATACGCCAAAGCTGTCTATTGCCGAAGCTGGCCATAACAAAGAATTTTAATCTTTAATTTTATATAGGCATTTTTTAAAATTTTGTAGTTTTTATTCTAGTGAATATCTATCTATCTATCTATCTATCTATCTATCTATCTATCTATCTATCTATCTATCTATCTATCTATCTATCTATCTATCTATCTATCTATCTATCTATCTATCTATCTATCTATCTATCTATCTATCTATCTATCTATCTATCTATCTATCTATCTATCTATCTATCTATCTATCTATCTATCTATCTATCTATCTATCTATCTATCTATCTATCTATCTATCTATCTATCTATCTATCTATCTATCTATCTATCTATCTATCTATCTATCTATCTATCTATCTATCTATCTATCTATCTATCTATCTATCTATCTATCTATCTATCTATCTATCTATCTATCTATCTATCTATCTATCTATCTATCTATCTATCTATCTATCTATCTATCTATCTATCTATCTATCTATCTATCTATCTATCTATAAATGAATTATATATGCATATGCAAAAAAAAAACAATTTTTTTTATAGATTTCAATATTTATTTAAACAATATGCTAACATTGAAAGAAACATGCAAACAGTTCGGTTACTTGTATATTAATATCCTAATAACATAATATAGTTTTCTGTCATGTATTTTGCATAGTCAACACTGTAAACAATGATAAGGTTTTAAAAATAAGTACATTAATAATGTGACTTGTTATTTACATACATTTTGACCATAAATATAATCAATATGAAAAGAAAATTGAAAAAATAAATAATCATTTTTATAAATAATTTTAGGTCTGTTGCCTAAAGGTTTGTGATTGTGGTATTTTAAATGTAGTTTATATGTAGTAATATGTTGGACTATTTTATTATCTATCATTATATGTAGAATGTCTAAAAATAAATTTTATTTAATGTGGATAAATTTATGCAAAATTGTTTACAAGATAAGCTTAAACTCTATGAAGTTAGCAATATTTGACTGGTGCACTTTAAACTAATATTAGTTATAGTTGTGACAACTTGCAGAGGGGAAAAGATTGCAGGGTTTATTAAAACAAATATGAATTAATGATTAGCATAATTGAATGGCTAATTATTAGCTTAAGTAGGCTACATTTTAGAAATTGAAGCACAGGAATATTTTTGTTAAGTGCATTCTTTTCTTTTGTGATGTAACAGACTTCTTTCAGTTTATACTTGAAATCATTGCTCTCTAGGCATCTTATAATTGCAGATGTAGGCTCAAAGGTTGGTTTGGTGTTCATAAAAATTGATTTGGTATCTGTTTAGGGTTGAGAATTGTTGTATATATACGGGTGTTGTGCTAATTGAAGAAACAAGTTGACCTTTGATTCACCACGATACACGGTGTGTCAGTAGATGCAATGGCATGTGACCTTATATACAATTTAAGATTTCTGGTTTGATGGAGAATATCTTTTGTGTGGTTAATTAGTCAGTTCAGAGGGGGAAGATGGCATAGAAAAATTTGGTAAGTTGCAGAGCAAATTTTAGTAGTACAGAGTAATTCTAGGAGTGTAGGATAATAAAGACCATGATTTTTAGATGCTTCTGAGGGAGGATCTTCTAAGCTAATTTTTAACAGTTTGAGTTTAGATTTTGCAATGTTGTGATTGTTTGAGAGGTAAGGTCAATGTTATTTTTTTTCTCATTCAAACTTGCACAAATTATGATTGTGGTATAAAACAGCTTATAAACCAGCAAGCTTATGGGATAGTGGATTGAAGAATTAGAATCTATGATGCCACAGACATTGATAAGCTTAAGGAGCATTTTATAATTAAAATGTATAGTTACTCATTAAATGTAAAGGTTAAGAAACTTGATGCCTTGGAATTTTTCATTTTCTGGGGTTCATGATAAGAATGGTGTGTGTGAGAAGACAGATTGTATGCTGTTGATTTTGGCATTAGAAACACAGCACTATAGTATGGAAGAGTAAGAATCAAGTTATTGAGGTAATACATCTTTTTCATATTGGTTGCAAATGAGGCTTGGGGTAATCCTTCTAATAGGGAGGCCCATATGCCAAACCGTCATACATTTTGTAAAAGGTGTTGTTAAATGAAGCTGACACTTCCATCCTATATGTATACTACATTTACAATGAAATTATTTTCATATCTAATGCATAAATCGATAACATAGAAACTTCCATTTTGCAGACATTGTTCTTAACATGGACCCAAGAATAAGAAGATAGCCACCAAGGCATCAAGTTCCTTCACTTCTATATTCAGTGAGGAACTACCCATCTTAATTATAAAATTTCATTAAGCTTACCAACATCCATGGTGACACATGCCATGAATCCTTCACTCCAAAATTGCACAAGCTCACAGGTTTATAAGCTTTTTATACCACAATTATCATCTGTGTAAGTTAAAATCAGATAAAAAAAAAACATCAGCTCTTATCTCTCAGACTTGCACAACATTGATTACAAAATAAAATCTTAAGTTAAACTGTTAATTTTTTGATTTTGAGCATAGACACCCACCCCCAGAAGATGATAATAAAGCTTGGTCTTCATTATTATACATTCATAAAATTATTCTGCCTTATTAAAATTTGCTCTGCAATTCACCAAATTGCTCTATCTTGGAACTGACTAATTAACCACACATAAGACATTCTTCCCAAACCAGAAATCATGAATTGTATACAAGGTCACATGCTCTTACATGAACTTCCACACAAAATATTATGGTGAATCGAAGGTCAACTTAACTATGTAATTAGAACAACAACCAGTACATATACAATCACTCTCAAACCTAATTGGATACAAATCAATTTTTATAAACATCAATCCACTTATGGCCACCTCTTCAAGCCTGCCATCTGCTACCATTATGTGCCTTAAAATTAAGGTTTGACACATCGCAAGAGATAATAACACACTTAACAGGAAAGACAACCTGCATACCCCTTGCTAAAATGTCCTATTTTAACTAATAATTAGCCATTCAAGTATGATAATCATCCATTCACGTTTTCTCTCATAAATTCTGCAATCTTTCCCTCTTCCATTAATTGCCACGATTATAACTAATATAACTTATTCAAAGGTGCACTAGGCAAAAATTGCTAATGTCACAGATTTTAAGCTTAACTTATACATATGTTTTTGTGTATATTTATCTGTATTACATTTATTCAAGAAACTATGTACCAAGATTTTCAACGTTAAACTTTGTTTAATCTTGACCAAATACAAACAACTTTAGTAATAACATACAATGACTAAATATTGTTTTTAATTTGAAAAAAAAAAAAAGGTTTAAAGTTTTCTAGTCATTCAACAATGAATGATAGAATATGAAAATAGTCCAGCATATAATCACATTTAAATTGTAAGTCATATTTTTTTTCTTTTATTTTGTCAAATAATAAAATCTACTATTAAATAAACAATACACATTATTCAGAAATATAATTAGTCAAATTATAGAAGACTTAAAAATCGGTTAGAGATATAGTAATTTATTGAATCAAAGGTCCACAACCTTTGTTAGCTTTAAACAACTACCACATATTTTTAATTTAAGTTTATCAGATTGCTAAATATATAAAAAATAATGTTGGGTTTTAAACGTAAAAGAACTCAGCTTTTCAAGACATTGTTTACTATAACAAAAACAGATCATTTAGAGAAGTTAAGAAACCTAATTCGGAATTCTGTGAAAATGTATGTAAGAAACCATTGACGAATTTGTTTAAATGTCAACAGATACGTATATGAATTAAAGTTGTAATGATATTAATTTTTAAAGGTATAATGAATGAAATAAAGTAATGATTAAGGAAAAAATTATTAAGTTTGCAAAATTAATAGATATATTTAATATTTAATAAAAATTGTTCTATAACTAAGGTTAAATACATGTAATAATTTCTAACTTAATGTTATATACTTTCCCTAAATTTTAAAGCATGGAATCTCCAAACTTCATTTACAACCTGATGGAAGAATAGCTCTTATAATTAAGATATTGACATAATGCAAGATCATGTCATTGTATTTGTTTTTTTAGGATTAAACTGACATATTGATTTATGTAATTTCAAGATATATCAGTGCAGACTAATGATAATAAAACTGGTAGAATATTTGTCCCCATATTATCAATGCATTACATTCAGACAGGTTACAACTTAAAAGTTTTGATTTCTTGTAGGGCAGTGGTATTATAACAATAATATTACAAGATAATTTTTAATATAAATAAAGCACATACTGAGAAGAAATGCACAATTTGGCTCAAAGTTCTGGGAAATATTGTATCAGTTCCATAAACTCAGAAATATCTTCCATTATTGATATTTGCTCTATATAGTTTTCACTATCATATATTTAGTAAGTAAGGTCATGAATAAAAAGTTGTGTATATACACACATGACATTAATTACTCTAACACATTAATAATATTTACTGTATGTGAATAGCTAGCATTAAATAACAAATATCAATAGGATATTTTAAAGTTGATAGGACAGTTGTAGTAAAAATAGGCTTATTGCAAATGTATTGATATAAATTTTAAAATAAGATTCAATCCTAAAACATTTATGTTTTAAAACATTTATGTTTTTCATATTGATCATTAAAACATGTATTTGGACTATCATAATAGTTAAGCTATTAAGGCATATACTTCTTGTAAGCTGTGTATTTTTGGGTATACTAAAAATAAAAATCCTGAGGGATTCCTTAAAAATTATTTTAGTTATTTTTAAACAAAATATGAGGCATTTTTTATTTGAGTGAATAACAAATACTCTGTGAAGTTTCACGAACGACATGGAGGTTTAAAGACATATGTTCAGCAACTAATAAAAAAACTTAGAATTGATTTCCGATTAATTTTTCGCTAATTGTTTTTTTTTTTTTATTTATTCAAGGTATTTGCAATCATAATCATATGAAATACACATATATTAGAATTTACTTTATAGGATTTTGATGGTATTTTGAAGTGATGAGAGATGATTTTGATTACTATTCAAATAATGTTAAAAAAATTAAGATGACAGTTTTTCATGACATATGTAATAAAATATCTCTTTGGCATATTGTTATATAGACACCAAGAAAAAGATTAAAATTATTAATTATATATTAATTTCAAATTATGGAATAGATTCTAAACCCATAATAGAATTGTGTCATATGATCCTAAGTATGCTTTTACTGTTCAATTTATAAAAATCAAAAAGGTTTAAAAATTGAAGAAATTATAGTGAAATATTGTTATTCATTATGAAACCTTGTAATATTTTGTTAAGTAATTTACTTCCAACCACAGACAAATTATTGCCTAAATTGTTGCCGATTCAGAAAATGAGAATAATAATTGAAATGAATTGGGGACATTTTTTTCAGAAAAATAATTTCCATAAATGAATTTTTTTATTGATGTGGGAAGATATTTGACTCAATTATTTACCCTGACTTGTGACAATGTTTGCAATTAGTTGTGGTGTTTTTAATAAGAAATAACAATTATATGACAAAATGAGAGGATAAAATTTTGAGGTATTCAAAATAAAAACAGGTATTAAATAAAGATATGCAATAATTCCATTTAATTCATTTTGATGATATTTTAATGAATTCATGAACCAGATATTATAGTAGGGATACAGTTTTGATATGGACTTTTTAATTTGAATTAATTAAATGGGAAAATCTGCAAAATCTATATTTGCCTGGATTCCGTACAGATTTACATAGAGTGATAATTGTTCTATTGTTGATCTTCATACTGCGTTTAATGCAATAGTGTAGTCTAAAAGACTGATATAATAATTAATGTTATAAAAGACTAAAAAAATGTTATACTGTAATGAATGAAAATAATTTAGCATCTTCTTATCTTGAGCGATTATCATATGTTTAAAAAAGTATGTCAAGTTTAAATATCTTAATAATTTTTATATTAATAGGAAAGATTTAAATATTTACTGCAGTGAGTCAACATACAATTTTTGAATTGGCATAGGATATTTTGAATCACAGTTTTATAATTGCTTCAAATAAATCAATTGTATATGAAGTTATGTTCTGACCAAATTTTCATGATAAATGAGCTCTTTCTTTCTGTAACATATAAAGATGTTAAAAATTTCATTTTTCATAGACTTTTAAAATAAAGATGACAAGATTAAAAACATAAACAATACATTTGTGTCACTGTGAAAGTAAATTTATGAAATTCACTATTGCAGAAATGTATCTTCATTGTATTAAAGATTGTAATACTAAAGAATGACAATCGGCACCCAAAATAAATATTTTATGATGAATTTGAATATATATAAACAAAAAAAGACTTATAAATCCAATAAATAATATTATATTTCAACCAGAGGACTGGTTTTCATCAGAAAGAAAAAAAATACACAGCAATACTGACGATAGCAAATAGCTTGAAATCATGATATGAAGGTGGAAATTAAGTTAGAGATAGTGAAATACTCGCTCTGACGTTTATGTAAACAAACGCTTGAAGGTGTTTTTGGTATAACGCCATCTATTGTCATAAATACAAGCTTATGCAAGTTTTTAACTTGTGTTTTTTTGTTCTTCATATATAATGTATAGATTATCTCAAAAACATTTTAGAGAATGTTAACATAATACAATAGAGAGCAATATTTAATAAATGTGTTGAATTATTTTATACATAAGTTATTGCAAAGAGAAGTTACCCTATATTATTATAAATTGTTATATAAATAGATATTATAAGGAATCAACATGTAATATTTGTGGATATATTTTTGTTTCACAGATCAATAATTTTGTTCTTATCTGTGATTGATAGAGAAGGCTAGAAGGTGAATGTATATTTAAAAATCATTTTTTTCATATTTTCCCGATTTGTTTTAGTTATTTTTAATATTTTTGTATTAAATCATATAATATGTTTTTAAAATTTTATTTTGTAATGTAGATTTGTGCTAAAGAATATTTTATATTATTTTTTAATTATTTTCTGTAACTTGATCAAATCTAATTTCATTTATCATTTTGTTTTTCTATAATAATTAAGAATTACATTTTTAATGTTTTTTTTAAATCCCTAATGGTTAAGTGTGAGAATATTATAATAGTAGAGAGAAAATTTTCGCGATTTATTTTCCACCTTAAATTTTACTAATGTAAAATATAATTATATAAAAGCGTATAAGAGATAGAACATTTGCAAAACATTATATAAATTATTACAACAAAAACGTCTTTCTAGCAAACATTAAAAACTTTGATAAATGTCAATAAATAGTCAATGGATCTACTACTTTGGATTTCATAAAAAGTTTGAGCACCGGAAGTTGCCAAAACTGGAATAAATGGAAGACCTTATATTGGAATTTCACCAGTGCATTATTTCAAAGCAAAATAATTACTAGAAAAGATTTGGTTAGAGAAGACATTTTGTTGTCTTTTTTATGTTTCGGAACTTAAATTGTCTCTATAGTCTTAAAAGTTAGACAAAATATCGAATTCATTTTGAAAGTAAAGTTTGTTGCAGAAGATAAAAAGATTACAGCGAGAAATATTGAAAGCACGAGCAATGAATATGATATTTTATACATGAACATATTTATTTTCAATGATTAGGTTTTGCATTTATTGCAAAGCTCGTCTTTAGTATATGAGGTTTCCTTTTTTTTTTTTTTTTTGGAGTTGTGATATTCATGTATGTATGTGAATGATTATTATAGCTGATGAAATATTTACGAATAAGTTCAAAAAATTTCCGATTACTGAAAAAATGAAAAGACATACGATAAAGATAAAATAAAAAAAACCAATCTTAAGATAGATTGCTGTTAAATAAATAATTCTCCAGCATCTTTCCATAAAAAAAAATCAAAACTAAACAGTTATTTTTGTAAATTAGCTTCAAATTTTTATTGTACAATTATTATCTATTAACTGCTAACAATTGATTATATCTGTCTTGATTACAAATTAGCTGCCTAAAAAAACTTTAAGCGTTAATTATCTGATAATTTTCCAAGTTTTATTTGAATTTAATAAATCATTTTCATATCAATTATTACGAAATTCCTTAGACTCACAATACACACACACACACACACATATATATATATATATAATGTCTTTTAAATGCTAAGGGAATTAATATTTTTTAAGAGCTGTAGAAAAACGGATTTAGAGGTAAAATAAAAAAAAAAAACGAATAAACGTACAGGTATTTGTTTTGAAAGTAAATAAATAATGCTGCTAATTAATGAAATCCTTAACTGTTTTTCTTAAATATCAATGAAAGCCTGAAATTATATTATAGTACAAAATAAAAATAGATTTTCCCCTTAAGTGAACAAATACCGACAATATCTCAGAATGCAAAGCTAAGTTTGTTTTTGTGATTATTTCATTTTATAATAACATTAGTAATTAAAACTTAGAAGAAAAAAAAATCAAGTTATTAATTAAAATTTATAAAACGATAACAATGATAAAATGCAATTTTAATTAGAGAACTTTATAAAATTTTAAAAGTAAGTCTGGAAAAATATCAAATAAAGAATATACACATATTAAGGGGAGAAAAAAACTTTATTGATAAATAAATAGTTACATAAATATTGGAAATATTTGCGAAAATGGTTTTGACAATAAAAAAATAAATGTTTATCTAAAAGAAACAATAATTAAATTTAAATTCATTTATACATAAAAGTAAGCTTATACTTAAAAATATTAATTATTATGAAACCTGTAGTACCTAATTATAAATTAATTTCATGTTTAAAAATTCTAGATATTATTTATGATTTAATTTTTTCTGAAATGTACATATTGCGTTATTACTATTATATTTTATAAAAATTGCCTATAAATATTGCTAATTTAATGACATTTCTATTCATATTTTAATTTCAACCGTGATATGAACAGGGGCATCACTATATTCAGTTATTAATTGTTATGATTTCTGTTTGAAGTGTGTTTTGAATTGGTAGATTACTTATACATCATAGTTGGAATTTATTAAAAATATATACAAAATTTTCCCTGAAATTCAATATTATTTGCAGTCTATTATTGATACTGTCTATTAAACAGTAATGAATAACACAACAGAAAGTCAAAGTTAAACTTCTCTTACTTTACATTTCATTATATTCAACTGCTTCTCTAAATAAATCATACTTATCTCTATAACATGACATTATTAAACTGTTTAGCTTTTTCAAACTGCTGTTTGTTTATATACTTTAACCTTTCAATCAATTGGGATTAATTATTTCATCTTTTGGCCAATTCAACCCTGGTGAATTTTTCCATAAGTATTATATGTTAAAATGCATATGAAACAATATATTTTATTATAATAAAAATTGCCTGAAAAAAGTGTGAAATTCAAAATTCCCACTCTTACAATAGACATAAGCCCCTACTTGACATGTTCAGTCATTGTATATTGACAAGGCTGTAAAACATTTGGTATTTTATGGCACTGAAATTTCCAATAATGCAAAAATCTGTTTATTTGCGAATTAGATATTTTTAAAAAATAATTTACACTATATTTACTAGATATCAAGAATATAAATTATTTAATAACTTATTTAAACAAGACATTTATTTTATTTTATATAGCATGATGAATTTGACTTGAAATACTTTATTTTCAAAAATATAATGTTATATTAGCAGCTAACACAAATATGGCCTGAAGCAATTAGAAGACAAACTACATAAACAAACTACTTTATTTACTAGTAAAAAAAATTTTCTAATTTTGCAATAAATATTCAAAAAATTTAAACATTTAAAGCATAATTCATTAGATGTGATGTATGAGTAATAAATAATTATACATTTCAAATGTTTATAAATAATAAAAATTAAGAAATATTTTATTGATTTTATAAACCGGAAATAATCTTTCTAGAAAGTGACATCTAACTCCTTTATTTTGATTACAGTCTAATTTTTTTCAATATTTACAGAAACAAAATGTGAACATTTAAAATTTATTTCAATAATAAACACAAATATTTATCAAATAAAGCCATTTTTTTTTATTTTCTGAGAAATAATAAACATTTTATCATATATTTTACATTGTTTTGTGAGACAAAGAAAACGTCAGAAAATGCTGAAAAGTAAGGGGCACTAAGCTGCATTTTGGAAAGATTAATAAAAACATTTAACAGTCTTTCTTATTTCTTATGAAAATTATATACAATTTTCTATATATTTTAAAAGATTACTTTGTTTTATAGAGATCTATTGATTCTTCTTACTAAATTATTTAGGCATTTCACCTATATAATGAAGCTCTCAGAGATATAATAATGGATAATACCATTATTAATTGCTCATGGTACATGAAGTTGATGCATACTTGAGTATATAACAGTCTTTTTCAGTTAATGTGAACCAATTATTATTATTATTATTATTATTATTATTATTATTATTATTATTATTATTATTATTATTATTATTATTATTATTATTATTATTATTATTATTATTATTATTATTATTATTATTATTATTATTATTATTATTATTATTATTATTATTATTATTATTATTATTATTATTAATCTGTTGTTAAAATCACATCCCTTTTAACCCTTATATGGGGTTCAATGCATTGTTGGTCAAAGGATTTGAATCACTCTAAATCAGCCATTTTTTGAGCTATGGTGACATATTTATACTTGTTAGAAACTTTAGAAAAAGTCCCTAAGATGTTGCCCTCTCTTGCATTATTTTACAAGAAAAAATCAATACTAGGAGTGTTTTAACTTTAACAAAAGAAAAAGGTCAGTGCTGATTGGTTGGGCTATCCATTCTCGATGCTTATTGGCTGATGATTCTGATAAATATTTTTTCACCACTGAAAATATATGTTTTAGACTGTTTTTTTAATTATTTTCCATACATGTTATAAATTATCTTCATAAAAACTGCTGAAAATATAGTTATTTTACAAAAATAGTAAGGTTTTATTAAAAAATTGTATACTTTACATGATTGTAAATTGAAACAGAAATCAGCGATAGCAATAATTTTGACAATGCGATAGCAATAATTTTGACATCCTGTCAAGAGTTTAGATTGCCCCAAGCTGTTTATTTAATTTTCAAACAAAGATTAATGTTTTATAATATTTTTCTGGCATTTATTTACATATCATAATGTATTTTGGTTAAAATATGCTGAAAATATAATTATTTTTAGAAAAACGCTAAGATTTTACTAAAAAATTCTTAAAAAAATTGTAATGGTAAATCTGGGAGGGAAATAAATGGTGCTTGCATTGCTAGTAATTTGCTCATAATGTTTTCTTTGATTTTTCCGCTTTTGAATATTTTTATTAAATACAAATAAAAATATATTTTTGAAAAAAACTTTCGTTTACTTTCCTAACATTACAAATAATTATTATACTTTTTGAAAATGAAACTAAAATTAATATATATTAAAAGATGAAAATATTTCTATCAAAGAGTTTGTCAATTGACCAATTAAAAGTTTCTGAGTTTTATCTCACTTGGCCAATAATGAAGTGACCCTCAGAAAAGTTAAATATATATATATATATATATATATATATATATATATATATATATATATATATATATATATATATAT
Organism: Epiperipatus broadwayi; assembly: GCA_028023455.1. NCBI lineage: Eukaryota > Metazoa > Onychophora > Udeonychophora > Euonychophora > Peripatidae > Epiperipatus > Epiperipatus broadwayi. The sequence continues at coordinate 5,458,171 of JAQFVV010012441.1, read as the reverse complement.
ATATATAGTAAAGAATAGCTTACAATGCACACATTCCTAAAAAGATCAAACATACTTATTGAACCCAATCCATTTGAAATTTATATTAATAATGGGAAGATTATTAGTTTGTTATTATTATTACATATATTCATATAATACACAATAAATTAGTAAGCTATAATAAATAAAATACAATCAGTACTTTACAAAGTAATATTGTATATATATATATATATATATATATATATATATATATATATATATATATATATATATATATATATATATATATATATATAACTATTTGATTAAATAAACTGTAATGTATATATATTTTTTTAAATTTAAAATTGAATATTAATTAATAGTTAAATGAATTGGGGATGACCTGAAGTTAAGTTGGGGTGTACATGTGTGTGAAAATAAAACTGATTTTATTGTATTATTATTTTTTTTATTTATAATAAATCTAAACATATTTAAACAATAGGCAGTTAAAGATATCAGCATTCCTAGAAATCTACACATATGAAATGTATAAAAACAAAAGACAGTTTACAAATCATTCTTCTTATTGTTAAAGCACCTGTAACAAAAAACAGCAATTAAAAATAAAATTTAGAATGCTAAAATGGAGTTTTACTTTTTCTTTTAGTTAAATTATAAACATTTTAAAAGTCAAATGCTGTAACTAAAAGTTTATCAAATTCAAAAGAAAGAAAGTAAAATAAGAAGTAAGAATAACTGATTAATTCTTAAATAATTAAATCGTGTTTTAAAAGTTGTTGGAGTAAATTTGAATATTTTAAATCTTTTTAAAAACAATAACGAGAATTAAATATGATGGAAATTGGAAAAGGAAAAAAAATGAAATAGTTTTCTTAATATATAAATGTAAGCGCTTCAATACTATTCAATAAAAATATATGATTATAAATAATTATTAAATTGTACTTTAATATGAAAATGGGCTAGAGCAAAACATGCTATTGTGTGTCATGGTATTTCCTGCCAGCTGCATTATATATATATATATATATATATATATATATATATATATATATATATATATATATATATATATATATATATATATATATATATATACTTTCTAGTAAACACACAAGAAGATGCCTGCAGTCCAAAGTAAACAAGGATTGGAATACTTTATGGTGAATCAAATGAGGATCAAGATGTTTACCATTAAACACAACTACAGGAGACACCATTGTACCTATCTATCCTTGCTAAGGAAAATGATTTACTAAGTGAAACTGCTTTGAAGAACAACTTGCCTAATTATCAACTACTACTACTTCTATTATGATGATTTTTATGAACTTTATATCAATTACAATTTTTAATCAAAGAATCAATATTGTAAATTTTTGTTTATTTCTTTATTTTTTATTTATTTATACTATCTGTTGTATTTTCATACTCTGATGCTGAAGCCTCATTTTTCAGAATTAGCAAAGAAGAAAAGGGGACATTATTCATTTTGATATTTTTTATATTTTCATTATAAGTAAAATTTAGGTAATACCACCTGCTTCACATCAGGTTATCCACATAAATATTGAAGTAAGATTCTCTATATATTTATATATATATATATATATATATATATATATATAATATATATATATATATATATATATATATATATATATATATATATATATATATATATTTATATAGGTTAATTTACAACACTTATACAGGATACATACTATATGTTTTATTTTGTGATTAACTGTGTATGTATATTTTCCAGTATGTTTGACTAATCAACTGGTATCTGTCTCTATCATATATATAAATTGGGGAAACTTGTTAAATAGATTAACATATGTAAATATATAATTTAGCTAGCCAGCATCTCAATTATATTAAATAACTAAACTTGATTTTTCTATATAATTATGATTTGTAGAGAATAAGTGACATAGGTGGATTTCTACCATGGAGTATAAGGGTTGGATTTAGAGGATGATTAATTAGTAAGATGGTAGAGGTTCACTTGTGACACATGTACATATGATGATTATTTTTTTTATCATTACTATTGTTGTTATACTTGATATTTATTATTGTTAATAAATGTTTGAGAGATTATATTATTCTGGTCTCTGGTTTGTTGAGTTGTCCTGACATTCCACAGTTTATAAATAATTATACATGCACACACATCTATTTTTTCTTATTCTATAAAAGCTTAAAAATAAAACATATATTATAAATGCTAGTTGTAACCTACATATAGGTGCAAGTGTTGCTGTGTATATCTGTTCATACCTGCTAAAGGAGTTAAAAGCAATATTCTCTCTGGGCTTGAATATTAGGGCATAACGAAATTAAAAAAGTGGGAAGGTGGATGAACTAAACTAAATTGCATTTAATATTATTAAATAGGGATAGATTTGGTCAATTAAAGGTATGCAATCAAGCATTTTATTGGGTTCTCATTAGCACTTTATCAGATGACCCACAGTCTGAACATAGTTGGATTCAACTTTTTTCCCTTCTAAGCCTTGTATTAGGGGTAATAAATTAGTGCATATTAATTTATCCTCACACCATATTGCTACATCTGCATAGTAGTACAGTCTGCAAGTTAGTTGACCACCCATTACATCTGGTGTTAGCAATGTTTGGGATTAGTTGTAATCATTCTGTCCGTTATATCTGGCACTAGCAATGTTTGGGGCTCGATAGATAGGTGTATCATCATATAAATAATTTGTGTTAGTCATACATTGTGATTGAACCAGATGATTGTTGAATCTGATAGCTATATCCAAGTGCTAATTGTTTCATCCATTATATCTGGCGACTAACATGGATTCACGATGTGTAGTGGGACTACACACTGCTAAAGATCGGATTAGTGACTAACGTGATTGGTATGATAGGTATTAGGGGGGTGTATGATGAGAATCATTTTGTTTGTTATATCTGGCACACAACATGGTAGGCATGAAGATTTTACAGTTGATAGAGATATCAAAGTATATTTACTAATAGTTATATCTGATGTGCAACGTGTTAGGCATATAGATATTACAGTTGATAGATGTATCCAAATGTATTTACCAATAGTTACATCTGGTATCCAGTATGTTATATATGAATATACTATAATTGTAAAGGAAGTCCAGCCATTGGACTGGTGTTTAAATTTTTTTTTTAAAAATGTTAAAGTATATTTCATTTGATATTTTTCTCTCAACATAAATCCATATGAACTTATACACATGGCAAATAACTAGCACTTTCATTAAAAATAATAGAAATAGGGAAAATAGATCACATAAACTTGAATCAATTTTCAATAAGAGATCTAAAGTATTGAGTGTAAATTGGAAATATAAAGGATTGGACAATAAACAGAGACTGATGATAAATAGCTAAGTGATTAATAAATGGTAATAAAATAGTAGAGTTAGGCATGTAAGAGGACATAGGCTAAAAGTAGATCTATTAAAAAAAGAGAGGTAAAGATAAATGCAATGGTTGGGAGTGGCATGATGCACTGTGGCATGTGATTATTTATAGTTTTATAAATAAATATTTTATAAATAGTTTGGAAATAAATAATATTTAATGATAACCAGAAGTGGTAAGCAATTAAGTAATATGGAATCAAAACATTTGGAGATAGGGAAAGATAGCAGTGACAGTGAGATGGTAGATGGTACTACCAGTAATAGGGTAGAATCTGTGATGATTCAGATACCTGGGGGTCTATTATGGAAGTTGAACAATCCCCACAAATGCAGGAAGGAAGTTAAACAGTTTCTCAAATTCAGATGATTCCTCCCAGTTAGATTGTTCAAGTGCCTGAAGTAGGAGTAACTCAGGCTATTCAAGACTCTACAACATTGGCACAATTAATCCAAGTAATCATGGAGATGAATAGTAAAATGGGGAATATGGCAACTAATATGGAGAATATGAAAAGTGATTTAAATAGTAATATGGAGAATATGAAAAGTGATATGAATAGTATGAAAGAGAATATGAAGAGTGATATGAATAATATAAATAGCAATATGGAGAATATGAAAAGTGATATGAATAGTAAGATGGAGAATATGGCAACCAAGATGGAAAATATGGTAACCAAGGCTGATATAAATAAAATAAAGGAAGAATTGAAGAAGGATGTGAATGATATAAAAGAACAAATAGAAACCAAAATTGATAATGTTGAAATTAAACTGTCTGAAAATATGGGACAACTTTCCCTTAAATTGGAAAGTGTTCAGAATGACAATATTGAATTGAAGCAAGGAATGTTAGAGATAAGGAATGAAATTGATGAAAAGAATACAAAATGCCAACAGAGAATAGATGATTTTAAATCCGGTGTCATGGAATAATTGAATGCAAAATATGATGAGGTATGCAGGAATCAAGAGAATTTTAAGGAAGAAGTGTGTGAAAATCAACAGAGGCACCAAGATGAAGTTCAGATGAAAATACAAATTATCCATACAGAATTGGAACAAAATTTTACCAAACAAAATACGGAGATAGAAACTTTAGGACAAAAACTAAAATGTTTAGATAAAACCATTACCCAGAGGTTTGGAATCACTGAATCCCAACTGAGTAAGGGTACATTAGTTGTTGAATGACAACAAACCCAGATTAATTCAAGTACTCAATATACTGAATTTAAGTTGAGAGAAAAGCAATTGAGTGATACTCTCAATATTGAAGTGATACAAAGATTACAAGGTTTCAAGATTGATTCCAAGTTAAATGATGAAGCCATAGAAGTCGATGACACATCATACTCTGATGATGTCATGATAGAGTATATGAAAAAAAGTTCAATGATAAATGATTTGGACTCATATTTGTGATCATAGTGGCACATCTGTGTTTACCATCGAAACAAGAATAAAATGCTTTCCAGACATGAAATTTGTGAGCATAATAGCAATAACAAGGATGAATTGTTACAAGTTCAAACAGCTTTCTTAGGAGAAAACTGTCACACTACAAATGCCATTTTTGAAAGCATTAGAGAATTGGTGAATGTGATCGTCTTAGCTGTGCGTTATGGAAATTAGAGACTTTCCATAATCAACAAGATGATCAAAACATAGAAAATTACATGATGAGAATAGAGATGACCATGTTGCAGTTCATCAAACAGAAAGGTTTTCAGTTCCATAAGTTATGTAACACTTATGAAGAACCCTTCACATTTATGAGGCATATAAATGACAGTGATGCAACTTTGGACACATAAAATGGACTTTTTACAATAGGTGAATTCTCAAAAGATATATATATATATATATATATATTTATATATATATATATATATATATGTATATATATACATATATATATATATATATATATATATATATATTGTGACCATGTGAATGGGCACAAGGGTTTAATATACTTTGTATCTGCATTAAATAATTATATCATATTAAAAAAAAATGAAATAGCCTTAGAATTTTAAATTTTTTTGCTGGAGATTGTTTAAAGCTTAGATATGGGTTGCTTATGCAGTTTATTGACCACTTGATAGGTATTCATTATTTTTAGTGTGGTTAATGAGGTATTTAATATAAGGAAGAGGGGTTGTTTATTAATGGAATTGATACATTTTGTCAGAAAGATGCAAAGTTATTTTATATTATTGTAGTATTAGTTAAATGGTTTTAAAATTCTTTATTCATTAATACTTTTCCTTTTGTCAACAATTAATAGCCATTTCAATCATATTTAATTAATATAGTTTAATATTTAGGTCATAGTACATGTGCATGCATGTATGACTCCGTATCATTTTCATTTCATTTTCATCTTTTAATAACAGCAAAAAATAGTACATGCACAATAAAAAAACATTTAAATTACAGTAGTTATCTTAAATAATTTAACAAATATATATTTCTTTCCAATGATTAATAGATAGTTGAATCAATAGATTATTTTACAAATTAAATAAATTATTAATCATTTTTATTTAATAGTTAATTAACATTCATTTTTCTTTCAAGTTTGTAAAAGCTATTTATTTTATTATTATTTTTATCTTGATTTTAATTCTAAAAATCCAAGTGTTTTTGTTTTTTTTTGAAAAGATTTTTTTTGAATATGTAATTACCTGAGATAAAAGAGGAGCATGGGAATAACCTGGTGGAAGGAAATGAACTTGGCTAAAAAGAGTGTTTTAACAAAGATCTCCAGTGAAAAATTTGCATATTATGTAATGTAATTGTAGCCAAAAACAGTGGCTGATTATTGTGAAATTAAAACCAGTTGCTGAAGTCAAATTGATTTTAAAAAAAAAAGGACTTTGGAGTAAAACTTCGAAAAGATATTAAGAAATATATTATGGAAAGAGTTAATTTCAGAATGCAGTTCTAAGTTTTAAAAAGGTACTCAGTTTACTTTACTCTTCTTGATTTAAACATATTGAATTAACCATTTCCATAACTATTGCTCTTTTAAAAATGTATGTTAATAATGTCCAGTGACATTACTTCACTTACTTATCATTTTAAATAGGAATAAATTGCATGAATATTATTGTTGTATCATAGACTCAACGTGTGTTCTTTAATATATCTGGAAAACGCATGCAGAACTATTTTTACAGAATATATTTTTATTCTTCACTATTTTCCATGTTATGTTTTTTTGAGAATTAAACATAGATGTAATGATATGCATATTTTGATAAAATGTCTGGTATTTCTGGAAATAATATGTATGTTAAATGAAGGAAATAAATGTGAGCTACTTCAAATTAAATATCTGTTTAAATCGAATAGAAGGATAGAAATGCGGGTAATTTTTGTTCTCTTCGATAAAGATGAAAAATAAAACAAAGTATTATTAAATGTTATTCAATAAACTACTAAAAATAATTATGTATTCAATTTAGAACTACAACAGAATAAGTGAGATAATTCCTGTCCAACAGTAGTTAAGAATTTATTATATTCTCATCATAATAAAAGATAAATTGATTGCTTATGTATGATACAGTAACTTAGATAACTTTGTTATGAACATTGAAGATGCTGAGTCCTATTTAAGCATGACTATATTTGTTTGGTTATCCTACAGCAGTTTATTTTAGTTTAAAATTCAGTTTGGAATGTGTCCCATATTGTTTCATAAACCTAAAACTGAGCTTTGCAAGTGAACCTTTATTTTAAATTACAAAACTAACAACTTTTGTTTCTTTATTTTTTTTATTGCTTGTCATAATTAATATATATGATAGGTAGATAGGCTTTATTTATTATTATGTTTATTTATAATTTGGGTATTTTGACTATCAAGAACGTCTCTGAAGCGTATCCAAATGAGGAGTATGCTGGTAAAAATTGATTGTGTTCAAACAGGTCTTATTATTTTTTTACGAAGGTAAAAGAAAAAAATATTTTTTTTAAAATATATTATTAGAGAGGTTTACATTTATTTTGTATAGTTTATTATCTCAAAGTGAAAATTTTGTTCTTTTTTTTTTAAATCAACAAACTTATAATAGAAGTAGTTTGCAAGATATGAAAGAAAGTTCATTTATAATAATTATAAATATTAAATTAAAAGTTATACCTTAATGCAATATTTAATTATCATGTTACCTGCTTAGTGTGTAATTTAGAGTTAATAATATATATACTTTTTATTCGCGGGTGTGCGTTGTTTGCACAATTATGATATTTGTTTGATAAAGTTCAGTTTGTGAATATTTTATGTATAAATTTCGTACACTATCATATTCTACTGAGTTGAACAGATTGGTATGTTATCTGTATGTATTTATCTGTCAGCGTGTATTTATAATGTTCGATATTTAGAAAAGCTATGAGAATGGAAAGAAATCTGATTGCCTTATAATGTTTGTAGGGATAAAAGATTTTGCTTATGTAGTATATGTGAACAATTTTCCATGAGTATAGCCTAGTCTATATTATATGCATATGATTAAATGACATTTTGAAGTGATGTTTTCTTAGAGCCTGGTGATGAGGAAATAAGTCCCTGCCAATAGTGTATTGAGAAGTAGATGAGTTATTGTTGAAATATGATTAAATGATGTTTAGGAAGTTATGTGACGTTTATCTTAGATTCTTGGTAATGATGAATTGTAAAAGTGTTCAGTAAGAGTTTATTTGCTCCTCATGTAGTTTTCCCTTATAACATATAGTATGTATAATCATGAAAATATAGCTTTGTGTTAATTAATATGTGGCTAGATAAATTGTTAGATTAATTGTTGATGTAATACCAGTGTCTTATTTTATTGATGAATTACGACATTGTTCGAAATAAAATAATTGTATGATATTTTTTTGATAAATGGAGAGTTTATAGAAAAGATTGTTTTATATTATTGCTGCTTGAACATGCACACACACGCGTAATACAAATAATATCGCATATATAAAGTATAGAATTATTGAAATTAAAATGAGAAATAAATGTCTTTTGAAATACATTACATTCATTTAAATATAAAGTATAAAGTATTGAGATTAAAACGGGAATAAATATTTTAAAATACAGTGTATTTATTTAAATAAAGGTTATAAATCATCAAATCATCAGAATAAACATGATTTGTTGCTATGCATAAGATATACGTAATTGAAAGTGATTATTTAGTCAATTAGAGAAAGTTGCTTTGTTGGAGAGCCAAATATTATTAATTTGATTTATTTTGTTAATCAAGAGTAATACCCTCTCAAAAAGTATTTTTTTGTGCTAATAATATAATATGTTATTTGTTTATTGTCATGTAGATGAAATATGTAGGCAAAGCATATGTTCGAAGTCAGGATATTTAAGTTTTGTTATGAATTTGCTTTGATAGTAGGGATAATCCCGAACTGATGCTTAAAGTTTATTTGATAATTAAAAAAAAAAAAAATCTGTAAAATAAATAGTCCATTTGTAAATATCATGTTAAACCAAATTTATCTTGTTTATTGTAATAAATGATTTGTTTTAGTTATTTAAAATCTTAAGAACTGTATCTTGAGTTATTCTTGTGTACATTCGTGTTTTCCATTTTCACACCTCCACATTTCATAAATCTATTACAAAATAGATATATTATTTTAGAGTTATAATATCATATTTTCTAGTGTCTGACAATATTGTTTTTCTCAATCCAAACATTATAAAAGAACATTTTGCCACTGGACAAACATATTAGAAAGGTTGTCAAGTCAGTATATTTATTAGATGATGATATGAGATTAAAATACCCTATCTCTGTCATTATCTTATTATTGAAACACAGTAAAATATTTTAGTCAATTTTTTTCATTACATTTTTATCGTACTTTAGAATTATAATTAATGGGCCAGTCTAGTTTATTTAATTCAACTGTGTTTGTTAAAATTCCCTGAGATCTTATTGTTTATTTCTTGATTGGCATTAAAGTAGATGTTTAGATTATGATATGTCAAGTCATAGAATTTTTTAAGAATATAATTATAGCAAGCAGATATATGTGATACTTGGATGAAGAAAAAAATTAAGTTTAAAGTATATTTTAATAGACTGTACCAAATAAACATTATGATTCTCTATCATACAATTAATTAACAAAGGAATTTACATTATATTAAATGTTTTGTAATATTTCTTCTTTTATTCATTTATTATCATATATCTTATAAACTGCCTATAGCCTCCCACTGAACTGAGCTAAACATAAACTTAAATATAGAGTCTCAGTAATAATTTTGTATTATATATTTTGTTCTATTGTTCGTATTTATTAATGGAACTGGCACCTGAGCATTTCGCCTCATGTAATGTATATGAGCGGTGTTAGAAGTGCAGGTTATAATATATATATATATATATATATATATATATATATATATATATATATATACATATATATATATATATATATATATATATATATATATACAGCTTGTGATAGTATAGGAAAATGATCTGGTAAGTCAGATAGACCAGATAGTTAACTATATCAATTGGAGTGTGAATGAATCCACTGGATTCACACCCATTGAACTACATTTTAATCAATCAATTTCCATGTTGCTCACTAAATATCAACCTATGACTAGATATCAACAAAATAGTATTGAGTAAAATGTGCAGAAGCATATCTTCGATTGGTAAGTGAGGCCAATAAAAGGACAAAAATAAGACTGGAACTCCATATACTTTCAAAGTAGGAGATCAAGTTTTAATAAAAAACCCTCATGTTAGTAAGCAAATTGAAAATAAATACAGTAAGTTTTACCATCTATATGAAGGACCTTACACAATAGTAAAACAATCAAGTCCTAATGCATTTTGGTTGGATATGGAAGGACAGGTTAGGAGCACATATAATACCTGAATTATGAAACCACATTATGAACAATCTTAGTAATTGTAGAATTGTCATACTCAGCTGATGTGTAGAAAAAATTAAGAGATGAATGCTGATAAGTAAAAAAAAAATAGATATTATGAAGTTAGGTTAAAAATTATGATGAGAGTATTCCCTAATGGATGCCAAAGCAAATATTAGGATACTTTAGAGCCACTTTATTTAAAAGAGTTAAACCGCACTAACTGATGGTTGCTCCAATCATTGTTAGTCCTCAAAGAAAATCCAATAAGACTCAATAGGAGCAAGATAGAGGATAATAAAAAAATAAAAATGTGCTATCTGAAACAGAAACACATTTTTATTAGTGTGCTCAAAACATAACCATCATTAGTTTTAAAAAAAAAACAACCTACGTTTGAACCCCATCTTGAACAGTATTTCATGAGAGTGAGTAGAAAAGAATAGAAAGCAATTTGTGTAGTCGAGTGTAGAAAACAGTAAAATAAGGTATCGCTACCCTTCTTATATTTGTTGAAAAAAAAAACCCATCAAACTTCAAATGCAAACCTTGTGTAAGTGTTAAAATTTTCATTACATATTAAAATTCTAACCCTGTAAGGAGAGGGGGTTGTAAAGGATAGCTTACAATGCACACATTCCTAAAAAGATCAAGCATATTTATTGAACCCAATCCATTTGGAATTTATATATTAATAATGGGAAGATTATTAGTTTGTTATTATTATTACATAAATACATATAATACACAATAAATTAGTAAGTTATAATAAATAAAATACAATCAGTATTTTACAAAGTAATATTGTTATATATATATATATATATATATATATATATATATATATATATATATATATATATATATATATATATATATATATATATATATATATATATATATATATAACTATTTGATTAAATAAACTGTAATGTATATATTTTTTTTAAATTTAAAATTGAATATTAATTAATAGTTAAATGAATTTGGGATGACCTGAAGTAAAGTTGGGGTGTACATGTATGTGGAAATAAAACTGATTTTATTGTATTATTATTTTTTTATTTATAATAAATCTAAGTGTATTTAAACAATAGGCAGTTAAAGATAGCAGCGTTCCTGGAAAGCTACGCACATGAAATGTATAAAAACAAAAGACAGTTTACAAATCCTTCTTATTGTTATAGCACCTGTAACAAAGGACAACAATTAAAAATAAAATTTAGAATGCTAAAATGGAGTTTTACTTTTTCTTTTAGTTAAATTATAAACATTTTAAAAGTCAAATGCTGTAACTAAAAGTTTATCAAATTCAAATGAAAGAAAATGAAATAAGAAGTAAGAATAACTGATTAATTCTTAAATAATTAAATCATGTTTTAAAAGTTGTTGGAGTAAATTTGAATATTTTAAATCTTTTCAAAAACAATAACGAGAATTAAATTTGCTGGAAATTGGAAAAGGAAAAAAAAAATGAAATAGTTTTCTTAATATATATGTAAGTGCTTCAATACTATTAAATAAAAATATATGATTATAAATAATTATTAAATTGTACTTTAATATGAAAATGGGATAGAGCAAAACATGCTATTGTGTGTCGTGGTATTTCCTGCCAGCTGCATTATATATATATATATATATATATATATATAATCTAACCTCCACCCATGCATCCTCACCCCAAAATATATTGTTTATAACGAATATTCCGGGTTCTAGCTCAGTTAACAAATAAATAAATGAAATATTCAGCATTGATTAAAATGATTACTAGCTCTAATTTCTAAAATACAAATACGGTTCAATTTTTTAAAATGAATTAACAAATATTTACTATTTTCATGAGACATGGGGTGACAATACGGGGAACGAGATAGACTACATTGAGATATTATCCACACGATACTACCTCAATGGCATAAGAACACTATTCCCCCTTTTTACTATACCAAATAACTAACTCATAGTATTCTTACGACTTTCTAAGCTCTATTCACTACGATTAAAATAATAATCATATCTTAATCTTCTTTATAACAAGAATCTAGCTCAATTAAATAAAATGAAGTAAAATAAAATAAAATAAAATCTCAGGTTCATAAATTGTATTCTAACTGATTTAAAATTACGGTAGTAAAATATGAAAAGGGAATTTTATGTCATAATCTACTACACAGCAACTAATAATAATAATAAATAATAATAACAATAATAATATAATATAATCTTATTTCTTCCTAAATGAAATAAATAAATACGTACGTGGTAGTATTTTTAATAATCTGATAACAGAATACGTGTGGCAACATTAGCATATAATTTAATGTAATATTGTGGCAACCGACTTATGACCAATAAATAATATAAAATTATGATCTTTTAATTTTAACATACCAATAAATTCTCAAAATTATTATAACACTTTTATGTTTACCTTTTGTGCAAAATCTATATGTCTGTTTCAATTATAAATGTATCGTGATTTCATGCATCCATGTGGAGAAATAACAACGCGGACACAAAACTTTAAAACAAATTTAAAACAAAGTTTATTAACAACATAAATAAATTAACAATATTTTTACATTATGTACATTGGATATCCCTTACTCTCCTATCTCAACTTAGTTTACTAGTTTATAAAATTGAAATCAAAATACTATTTATTTTTCCTAGTTAAATCTTATTTTTAAAACGCTTAAGAAAATACAGTATTATTATTTGATTTATTATTATGGTTAGCTTGTTACAAAATGCATTTCTTATATGCTTATCACAAACACTTTGCATCCCTAATATTATTAAAATTATATTTTTTACAAAATTTACATTCGTAGTAAAATTCTACTAAATAACAAATTTTAGTTTTATATTGGTTGTATGGAATCTTACAAAGTCAAAACATTGTTCTACATTCGGTATTAGGTTTTTTATTGTTCATTATCCGATGTTTATTAATCCTAATATTCTCATTCAAGCCTTACTTCGGATGATATAATTACAACTATTAACATACCATGCACAAGTATATGTTTATTATACCTTATTGAACTATTTTCTTAATAAATATGCAATACTTATTTTCTAAATATTATTTTAACAAAAAATTCATTCAAATTTTATTATCACTTTTAAATACTTGGTTTAGATTTCTTTTCAAAAAATCTTATATTCATTTCCGAATTAATTTTACAATGTATTATATGATTCTTTCTCTCTTTATGATATTTTGGACTTTCAATTTTAAAGTTACACAATTTTATACATTCCAGCAAATAAACTATTCTTACACAAACGATAACATATCTTCAGTTCTATTTTATTCATTATTTCTTTGAAAATATCTTTCTGACCGATGCAGATTCACAAAATAAGGATAGCGAAGATAGATGCATAGGATCAAAATATAACTAGAATATTACTCGTCATAAACCTTGACAATCATGGCACAGTGAATTAAAAGACACTATAGAGGAGTGACCTTTACCTGTCTACCAACCTCTATTATAGGAACGATGCTAAAGCTATTTCTTCAGCTTTATTATAACATCAAAAAGTTTAAAAATATGCAAAAACACTGTCCAAACCATATGTGTTCAGTTATAGGGCTTAGTTAACTATACTGAAATCACACAAAACTAAATATGATCCAAATCCTTTATTTTCCTATTTCTTAAAAAAAAAACATCATCTTGGTTTCCTCTCCACTAGTACTTCCAAGTCACTATCCGATCTTATTTCTCAAGATTTTTCTATACTGTACATCGACAAATACATATCTGCATTACTAACAATAATAAAATTCATTTATTTTAAAACTATTCCACTGTTCTATAAGAAAATCTTTTTACTACTTTCCTCCGTATATTTAATCATATACAAACTATTTAAATATCTGAATACTTTATCACATGAAAGTTCAAAAGAATCACACAATTGTTCTGTTAAATTATATTATTAATATACTTTAAATAAATTATTGCATGCATATTCCGAATTACTCCTATCTCATTATATGTTAAAAATGTTGTATAAAATGTGTACATATAATTTAAACTTTCACACTTCATTCTTAATCAATAGATGATCTAAAAAAAATACATTATGCATTATAAATAAATATCAAAATTACCAAACGATCTTTATCTTCTCGATCGCGTTCCGTAGGCTTCACCATCCATTTGATTCTTGTAGATATAAGACTCACATACATACACTTTATTTTTAAACAATATTTCTATAATTTTATCAAGCTATTATATTTAAATCTCAATATTACTAAATTTATGTTTATATGTTTTCCCTAATCTCACATAACATTTTATATTCTAAAATAAATTAGTAAAAAATATTTAAACTATATTTACTGTACTTCTTTATCAAACTTTCTTGAAAACCGTTCATATTAAAGCTAAAAAAAAAATGTTTATTATTTCTTCTTCAGTCACTTAATGTTCTATTTTAAGGCAAAACAATTATTGCTCTGTTTAATAAATATTCATAGATGACAATCCTTGGTTTTTTATAATATTTAATACAATTATTAATTATGATATTAGTTAATCCCGTAAAGAAAACGTCTACATATTCTCTTCTAATATTTTCTGCTAATATTTTCCCGCGCGACTTTTATGATGCATCTTCTAGGTACTTTTATTTAAATATTCAGTAAATTTTTTCTGTCTCCATGGATCCATTTTATTAAGTATATTAGATTTATATTTTCCAATTTCTCTTAGAGAAAGTTTTTCTGTTCTTTTTTTTTCATAAAAAAAAATAATGACTCTTTCATATTATTATTCGGTAAATTTTCCTTTCTTTTAAAGTTCTGGTAACTATATACTTTGTAATGTTTCCTTTAAAAAGGACAAACATTTTTTTTCTCATTATAACTTTTACATAATTCTTTATAATATACAGCATCTTAATTTTTTTTTTTTCATAGAGAAGAATAAAAAAAAACTTTAGAGTAGCCTTATAAATTTGTGCGTCATAATTTTTTCCTGACGGCAAATAACTTCTCTTTTAAGTTTTCGTATAGCGTCCAAATTATATTCCTCTGAGTTACAATAATAAGTTTCTGGTTGAGCATAAATAAAGCTGTATCGAGGCACTTTACAAATATTTTTCCTTTAGCAATATTTTTAGGTATTTTTTCCTTTAGTACTTCCATTTTTACTGTAAGGTTTTGGCTAAACTTGAATAAAATCACTGGCAAGAAAACTTTTAAAATTAGCCCTTCATGTAAAGGCAGTCAAAATATTATATGTTAAAAAAAACTTTTTTTTAAAATAAATACAAAATTTTAAAATTATATCACTTTTCTAGCTTACGGTCTTATCCAGCTAAAAAAATATGTTACTTCCTCCTTCACTTACACATTACTTTCTCCCGCTTCGTCTAATTCTTATATTTTGTCTGCTAAAATACCTCCGTTGATTGGTTAATGACTTTTTAGCGCGAACAAATTTACACATTTTAGTTTTATAATAGATTAAACCCTTTTAAAATAAAGAATTTATGACGTCATGTCTTAAATATTACTTAGAATAGTATTTTTAAATTCAATTATAGTTTTATCAAAATCATTTAAACTTTAAAATAATTATTAAAACAATATTTAATATTTCAACTTTTACTTTAAGGATCGATAGCAATTATATTTAGTTTTATAATTCACAAACTTTATTATTATTCTAACAAGCGTGTGTGTGAAGGTATATAATATACAGTCACATGATTACTAACTTTAACAGATGATTTTTTAATTTACGTCTCGGTCTAAATTACCAAAACTGATATATTTTATAAAAAATTTGGAAAATAATTTAAACTTGTAGAACTAAATATAATTCTCACCATCCTAAAGTTTATTTTAAAATATATTAGATTAATTTTGACTATTAAATATAATTATAATACTACATATAGCATTTATTTAATTTATTAGTTTTAAAATATTATACTCGAATTATTAATATACTTTTAACTATTTATAGCTGTGTTATTTTATATGGCCAGCTTTTACAACCATAAGCAAGGATATAATTAAGCTTTATTTAACTGTTCCTTTTAAAATAATCCATTACACTTTTATATACCAGGTATTTTCAGCCTTAAATTGTACTATAAAATCTAATTATCCTACTATTATTTATATATCATACAAACATATCTTAAAATTTAAAATTTTTTAGTAATTGACCATTCTACCTTATTATGACCTATAGATAAGGGCACAATATATATATATATATATATATTAAATACATACAATAATATATATATATATATATATATATATATATATATATTCTACTTTCTTGTAAACACACCAGAAAATGCCTTAAGTCCAAAGTAAACAAGGATTGGAATACTTTATGGTGAATTTACCATTAAACATAACTACAGGAGACACCATTGTACCTATCTATACTTGCTAAGGAAAATTATTTACTAAGTGAAACTGCTTTGAAGAACAACTTGCTTAACTATCAACTACTACTACTTCTATTATGATGATTTTTATGAACTTTGTTTCAATTACAATTTTTAATCAAAGAATCAATATTGTAAATTTTTGTTTATTTCTTTATTTTTTTTATTCATACTATCTGTTGTATTTTCACACTCTGATGCTGAAGCCTCATTTTTCAGAATTAGCAAAGAAGAAAAGGGGGGATTATTCATTTTGATATTTTTGATATTTTCATTATAAATAAAATTTAGGTAATACCTCCTGCTTCACATCAGGTTATCCACATAAATATTGAGGTAAGATTTTCTAAATTTATATATAGGTTAAATTACAACACTTATACAGAATACATATTGTATGTTTTATTTTGTGATTAACTGGTATATTTTCCAGTATGTTTGACTAATCAACTGGTATCTGTCTCTATCATATATATAAATTGGGGAAATTTGTTAAATAAAGTAACATTTGTAAATATATAATTTAGCTAGCCAGCATCTCAATTATATTAAATAACTAAAGTTGATTTTTCTATATAATTATGATTTGTAGAGAATGAGTGACATAGGTGGATTTCTACCATGGGGTATAAGGGTTGGATTTAGAGGATAATTAATTAGTAACATGGTAGAGGTTCACTGGTGACACACGTACTTATGATGATTATTATTTTTTTATCACTACTATTGTTGTTATACTTGATATTTATTATTGTTAATAAATGTTTGAGAGTTTATATTTATTCCGGTCTCTGGTTTGTTGAGTTGTCCTGACATTCCACAGTTTATAAATAATTATACATGCACACACATCTATTTTTTCTTATTATAAAAAAACTTGAAAATAAAACAAATATTATAAATGCTAGTTGTAACCTACATATAGGTGGAGGTGTTGCAGTGTATATCTGTTCATACCTGCTAAAGGAGTTAAAAGCAATATTCTCTCTGGGCTTGAATATTAGGGCATAACGGAATTAAAAAAGGGGGAAGTTGGATGAACTAAACTAAATTGCATTTAATATTATTAAATAGGAATAGAGTTAGTTAATTAAAGGGTATGCAATCACTGGTTAAGCATTTTGTCAGGTTCTCATTAGCACTTTATCAGATGACCCACAGTCTGAACATAGTTGGATTCAACTTTTTTCCCTCCTAAGCCTGGTAGGTCTTTGCAGATTGTTTCATTAGGGGTAATAAATTAGTGCATATTAACTTATCTCACACCTTATTGCTACATCTGCATAATAGTACAGTCTGCAAGTTAGTTGACCACCCATTACATCTGGTGTTAGCAATGTTTGGGATTAGTTGTAATCATTCCATCCGTTATATCTGACATCATCAACTTTTGGGGCTAGTGGACACGTCCATCTGTTATAATATATATATATATATATTGTGAGTACCATATGAGCCTCATCTAAAACAATTTGTGTTTCTTTGTGAATTTAACTGTGCCTATATCGAATCAACAGATATAAATAACATACACCTATCTTAAGCTTTTCATATATCAGTTATATACATAAACTAATTAATTTTAGAATAATTCTAAAAATGAATTATTCTAATTTTTTTATACACACAAATAAATAAATGTTTCTAACTAATAGTATTTTTTTATTAACCAAAACTTGACATTGACAAAGCCATAAGTCATCATTGCATTTTATCAGTTGAAACAAAGAAATAAACGTTTGGAGTTCATTACAAATTGTATATTTTAAACAATAGAGAGCGTGAGCATGATTATGTCATATGCTTGCAGAAATTAATCCATATTAAAACAAACTAATAATAATAATTTTCTATTTAGTTATCAAGGCAATAACTATGTCTGTTATGTTCTTGGCCGTAATATCTAACTAAATAATTACACACAGTTAACATAACTAACAAACTTTATTAACGACTCCCGTTATAATATATAATGTCCCTTAATTAAAACAAAATTGTAATTATAAAAATAAATTTAAAGGTAATAAACTACTAAAAACAGACTTTAAATCTGCAGAAATGCTGTCAGTTAATTTTTTTTAATATAATGACAGTTGAGGCAGGTTTAAAAAATTAACCAAAAGAATTTCTGCAGATATATAGTATTGGTATGGTAGTGCACTGGAGCATCAGATGTGTTGTAGCTATTAGTTGGTAATTGATTAAAACACAATGTTAGTTTAATAATAATAAAAGCACCAAAAGTATGATTTACTCAAGGCAACCTCCAGTGCCAGCCAAACTGTACATGTTAGACAGTGCAGCTAATGTAATGGCTAACCCATTAATCAGGGATTCTATTGTAATAAGGTTATTAGACTAAACAAGTATGGATTTAACATAAAAAAAGGACCTTGTAAATCATCATATATTTCATCTTTCTATCAATACATATTTGAAATTAAGTTACTTAATGGTATAAGATAGCTGTAAGAAATATAAACAATGAATGCATACAATAAACAACTTACATTTTTAATGATTATTTACAGTAAATCTTGATTGAAAGAATGTTTACTTTTTAGCTCAATCACACCCACCCACGCACACACTCCCACCAACCCACACACACACACACACACACATATATATATATATATATATATATATATATATATTGTGAAAGGCATTATCAAATGTCCATGCACAAAATCTACTGTAAAGAATATTATGGCAGATACACACATAAATCCATATATATTAAGCACAACAAATATATAAATGTGCTACATTAGTAATGGAGGTTGGGTCTGAGCAGTAGAATACACTCACACACCAATTTAAATATTGTTCATGAATAATAAACTCATGTATTTCTTTTTTTTATTTTTATTTTTTCTATAATTTTTGTGATATATCATTTTATGTATTTTGCTTTTCTCTAAAAAATTCAAATAGAGAAAAGTAAACTTATTAAACAAATGAATCAAATGTAAGAACATATTAGTAATATAAATAATTAAAGCAATTGTTCCAACATACTTGTATATATATATATATACATATATAGATATACAATTTTTAGAAAAGTAATTATATATATATATATATATATATATATATATATTTAATTACTTTTCTAAAAATTGTAATCTTATTCTGAAATCAAAAAAAATGTTAATTGCTTTGGTAAAAACTTAATCAAAAAGCAAAATGTTTGATAACGAATGTTGTATTTAAGTATTTTTTTCTTTATATAGATAAAATAGAAATTCTTTTGTATTAATATCTGGAAAGAAGTGGTCTGGGTATTCAAGATGGAAATCAAACATATCAAATCCTGATATGTAGAATTTAATTGGAAAAATATAAAGGAATGTTTATAATCTAAGTGATCAGCTAAATTAAAAGGATTGGCTGATTCATACTTCTCAGGTGGGATACCTGAATTGGTTGTGTATGAGTTGGGTTGATAAGTTTTAGTCAGTGCTGGGGGATTCATTCTTTTTTGGCAGTTGTTCTGGGCAAGTCATTCACTACTTTGGCTCCAGAATTCTCCAATCATCCAGCTACTTAGAGATTAATTTAAGGACAAGACTACTGCTGATTTTTTCTAAGAAATCCATTATACAGTTCTTTTAAGAACTCTTGATTTCTTAAGGATTTAATGACCAGTCAAGATAGCGAATGAACATTTAATAAAAATTATTATCATATACAAAAAGAGGAACATATAAAGCAATCTACCAGAGAGTCCAGTAAAATGACCATGGGGTAGACAACCAGCTGGTGCACCCACCCTTTCTCTGTCCAAATCACCAAGGTGCGATCATGGCAGTTCCAGCCAGCCACGATGATGATGAAGCTGTCTTGCCTCTGCCCAAATGAGATGATATCCTCACCGCACAGCTAGATGAATTGAAGCCCACTCAGGAGAAGATGAAAATGCCTACATAAGTTTATTTTACAAATATTTTATTAATATTGAACTAATTAACTATGATATTTCCGATTAAATATATTATTATTTTTTCATTATTATTAATCATTTAAAAAAAAGAGAGAGAATTGTCTCTAGCATATATATCTGTTAATTCATGTTTCTATCGCAAATTCTAGTATTTTCAGCAAAGGTTGTAACTAGTTTTTTTTTATTGCTGTTTGTTTTTTTTCTTTCTGTTGAAAATTGTCATACGTAAATATACATGTATAAGAATTTATTGTAAAGGACAAATAGATATGGTACCTCATGTTGAATACTAAATAGTATCTGAGCTAATGCAACCTTATTGACATGTTGAAAAATTGAAATTAGTGAAATATTTCATAGTGCAAATATATGTATGCCTAGTTTTTTTTATTATTATTATATTTTCTATCAATAAAATAGGTTTTAAAGTCCTTAGTAAAAGTGTATGCCTGTACAACAAAAAATCTTTTATTATATATATATCAAATCACACAAGACATAACATATTTATACAGGGTAAAAAGCTCAGGCCACTTTTATTCCTTATAAAACATTGTAAATAGCTTTAGTGATTTATTATTTTTCTTATTTAAAATTGTATTTTATCTATTTCAATGCCACAAATATATATATATATATATATATATATATATATATATATATATATATATATTGTGCCCTTATCTATAGGTCATAATAAGGTAGAAAGGTCAATTACTAAAAAATTTTAAATTTTAAGTTATATTTGTATGATATATAAGTAATAGTAGGATAATTAAATTTTATAATACAATTTAAAGCTGAAAATACCTGGTATATAAAAATGTAATAGATTATTTTAAGAGAAAACAGTTAAATAAAGCTTAATTATATTCTTGCTTATGGTTGTAAAAGCTGGCCATATAAAATAATACAGCTATAAATAGTTTAAAAGTATATTAATAATTTGAATATAATATTTTAAAACTAATAAATTAAATAAATGCTAGATGTAGTGTTATAAATATATTTAATAGTCAAAATTACTAGAGTATATTTTATTATAAACTTTGGGATGGTGAGAATTATATTTAGTTCTACAAGTTTTAATTATTTTCCAAATTTTTATAAAATATATCAGTTTTGGTAATTTAGACCGAGACATAAATAAAAAATCATTTGATAAAGTTAGTAAACACGTGACTGTATATTATATACCTTCACACACACGCTTGTTAAAATAATAATAAAGTTTGTGAATTTGAAACTAGATATAATTGCCATCGATCATTAAAGCAAAAGTTAAAATATTAAATATTATTTTAATAATTATTTTAAAAAGTTTAAATAATTTTTATAAAACTAAAATTGAATTTAAAAATACTAGTCTAAATAATATTTTGAGACATTACGTCATCAAGTCTTTATTTTTAAAAGTCTAATCTGTTATAAAACTAAATGTGTAAATCTGTTCGCGCTAAAAAAAAGTCATTAACCAATCAACAGAGGTAAATTAGCAGACAAAGTATAAGAATTATACAAAGCGGGGGGAGAAGTAAGGTGAAAGTGAAAGAGAAAGTAACATATTTTTTTTAGCTGATAACACCGTAGTTGGAAAAGTGTTATAAATTTAAAAGTTTGTATTTATTTTAAAAGTTCTTCTGTAACATATAATATATTTTGACCGCCTCTATATGGATTGCTAATTTTAAAAGTTATCTTACCAGGGAATTTTATTCAAGTTTAACCAAAAAGCCTACAGTAAAATGGAATTACAAGGAAAAATACTTAAAAATATTGCTATAGGAAAAATATTTGGAAAATGTCTTAAAACAGCTTTATTTATGCTCAACCAGAAACTTATTATTATTATCATTCAGAGAAATATAAATGGGACGCTATATGAGAACTTAAAAGAGAAGTTACTTGCCGTCAGGAAAAAATTATGACGCACCAATTTTATAAGGCTACTTTAAAGTTATTTTATTCTTCTCTATGGGAAAATTTAATATGTGTTTTTATTACAAAGAAAAATTATGTAAATGTATAATGAAGAAAGAGTGTTCATCTTTTAAAAAGAAACATTATAAAAATATGGTACCCGAATTTTAAATAAAGAAGAAAAAAGTAATAGAATATTATGAAAGTTATTATGCGTTTTATAGAAAGGAACAGAAAAACTTTATCTAATTAAAAAATATTATAAAGTATTCAATGGAAGAAATGTTTGATTTAGAAAAGATAAAATTAAATTACTTAATGAAAATGGATCCATGGAAACAGAAATTTTATTGAAGATTTTAAATAAAGTACCTAGAAGATGCATCTTAAAAGTCGCGCGGGAAAATGCTAGCAGACAATATTAGAAGAGAATATGGAGACGTTTTTTTCTTTACAGGATTAATTGATATCAAGAATTAATAATAGTATTAATTATTTTAAAACCAAGGATTGTTGTCTATGAATATTTATTAAACAGAATAATAATTGTTTTGACTTAAAATAGAACATTAAGTGACTGAAGAAGAAATAAAATATTTTTTAGCTTTAATATGAACGGTTCAAGAAAGTTTGATGAAGAAGTATCGTAAATATAATTTAAATATTTTTTACTAATTTATTTTAAAATATAAAATGCTATGTGAGATTAGGGAAAACATATAAACATAATTTTAGTAATATTAAAAAATTAAATATAATAGCTTAATAGAATGATAGAAATATTGTTTTAAAAATAAAATGTATGTATGGAAGTTTTATATCTACAAGAATCAATGGGATGGTGAAGCCTACAGAACACGATCGAGAAGATAAAGATGGTTTTGGTAATTTTGATATTTATTTATAATGCATAATGTATTTTAGATCATCTATTGATTAAGAATGATGTGTGAAAGTTTAAATTCTATGTACACATTTTATACAACATTTTGACATATTATGAGATAGGAGTAATTTTAAATATGCATGCAATAAGTTATTTAAAGTATAATTAATAATATAAGTTATCAGAACATTTGTGTGATTCTTTTGAACTTTCATGTTGTAAAGTATTCAGATGTTTTAGAATAGTTTGTATAAGATAAATATACGAGGAAAGTAGTAAAAGATTTTCTTAAAGAACAGCGGTATAGTTTTGAAATAAAATGAATTTTATTATTGTTAGAAATGCAGATAGGAATTTGTCGATGTACTGTATAGAAAAATCATGAGAAATAAGATCGGATAGTGACTTGGTAGTACTGGAGGAGAGGAAACCAAGATGATGTTTTGTTAAGAAATAGGAAAAATAAAGTATTTGGATCAGAGTTAGTTTGTGTGAATTCAGTATAGTTAACTATGCCCTATGACTGAACACATATATTTTGGACAGTGTTTTTTACGTATGTTTAAACTTTTTGATGTTATATAAAGCTGAAGAAATAGCTTTAGCATCATTCCTATAATAGAGGTTGGTAGACAGACAAAGGTCACTCCTCTATAGTGTCTTTGAATTCACTGTGCCATTATTGTCAAGGTTTATAATGGATAATATTCTAGTTATATTTTGATCCTATGCATCTATCTTCGCTATCCTTGTTTTGTGAATCTGCATCGTCAGAAAGATATTTTCAAAGAAATAATGAATAAAATAGAATTGAAGATATGTTATCGTTTATGTGAGAATAGTTTATTTACTGGAATGTAGAGAATTGTGTAATTTTAAAAGTGAAAGTACAAAATATCATAAAGAGAGAAAGAATCATATAATACAGTTTTATAAATTAATTCAGAAATGAATATAGGATTTTTTAAGAGAAATCTAAACAAAGCTTTTTAAGTGATAATAAAATTTTAATGTTTTAAATAATATTTAGAAAATAAATATTGCATATTTATTAAGAAAATAATTCAATAGTGTGTAATAGACATATATTTGTGCATGGTATGTTAATGGTTGTAATTATCATCCGAAGTAAGGCTTGAATGAGTATATTAGATTAATAAACATCGGATAATGAACAATAAAACTTAATACCAAATGTAGAAGAATGTTTTTTGAATCTGTAGGATTCCATACAACCAATATAAAGCTAGAATTTTATTGTTTTTGTAGAATGTTTACTACGAATGTAATTTTATAAAATTAAAAATATGATTTTAATAATAGTAGGGATACAAAGTGTTAATGATAATTATATAATAAATTCATTTTGTAACAAGATAACCATAATAAGAAATCCAATAATAATAATACTGTATTTTCTTAAGCATTTAAAAGATAAGAGTTAACTAGAAAAATAAATAGAAGTTTGATTTTCATTTTTATAAACTGGTAAATAATTTTGTGATAGGAGAGGAAGGATATCCAATGTACATAATGTAAAATATTGTTGTTTGTTTATGTTATTAATAAACTTTATTGTAAATTTATTTTAAAGCTTTGTGTCCTCGTTGTTATTTCTCCACATGGATGCATGATCTCACAATACATTTATAATTGAAACAGAGACATATAATTTTTGCATAAAAAGGTAAACATAAAAGTATTATAATCATTTGAGAATTTATTAATATTATGAAATTAAAAGATCATAATCATATCATTTATTGGTCATAAGTTGGTTGCCACAATATTACATTAAATTATATGCTAATGTTGCCACACGTATTCTGGTGTCAGATTATTAAAATACTACCACGTACATATTTATTTATTTTATTTAGGAAGTAATAAGATTATATTATACTATTGTTGTTATTATTATTATTTATTATTGTTAGTTACTGCGTAGTGAATTATGACATAAAATTCCCTTTTCATAGTTTACTACCGTAATTTTAAATCAGTTAGAGTACAATTTATGAACCTGAGATTTATGTCATTTTATTTATTTTATTTATTTTCTTCATTTTTAATTAATTGAGCTAGATTCTTATTAGAAAGAATATTAAGACATGATTATTATTTTAATCGTAGTGAAAAGAGCTTAGAAAGTCGTAAGAATACTATGAGTTAGTTATTTAATATAGTAAAAAGGGGAATAGTGTTCTTATGCCATTGAGATAGTATCATGTGGAGAATATTTCAATGTAGTCTATCTCGTTCCTCGTGTCGTCACTTCATGTCTCATGAAATTAGTATATATTTGTTAATTCATTTTAAAAATATAACCGTATTTGTATTTTAAAGATTAGAGCTAGTAATCATTTTGATTAATGCTGAATATTTCACTTATTTATTTGTTAGACTGAGCTAGAACCCATAAATTTTATAAACAGTATATATACGAATTTTGGGAGTGGAAGGACGAGAGCGGTGGGGGGAGAGGTTAGAATATATATATATGGGTTTGTGACAATTAATTATTTAGTATTTTTTTATTATATCATCATTAGTATGAAACGGTGGTGGGTATTTGGAATTAAATAAATATTTAATCATAATATTAAATTGATTTTGTCATCATATTATTATTTATTTGATAAAAATGTATTCTTTCCTTATCAACAATGTACCTGTAATAACCATTTAACTTACCCATTGAAAACCCGAGATGTAGAGTACTGAGCTGCCATATGGGATATCACTCTATCGGGGTGTTAAATCTTATTCTTATGTTCCACTCAACATATGGAATTGTTCATTCTTCTATGAAGGAGGAAAATTCATTTTTTGATTATTTTCTAGAAGTGGCACATAAAAGTCTATTTGGTAAATAGACTTTTCAAAGGTGTGTACTTACCGTGGTTCTAAATATTCGGGCATTCAAATAAGATATCAACTAAAGGGGGTTTTTAACTGACAGAGTACTGTCAATTCACTCTTTCTATCAGTTTAGCTGGAAGTATCAATATATATGAGTACAGACAATCAGCTAAATTGGTATCCATTTCTTTTCCTATTAAAGCTTGATCACTTCATGCTCAGTGCAAGATTATGATTAGAAATCTGCAGGGGAATATGGTCCGGTACAATATATATATATATATAGTACTAGACCTAATATATATATATATATATATATATATATATATATATATATATATATATATATAGGTCTAGTACCTAATATATATATATATATATATATATATAGTACTAGACCTAATATATATTGAAATATATATATAAGTAATGTTATATATTAAAAGAGCATGAGAGATCTTGAGAACTCTTTGAGAGATCAGCCCAGTTAACTCAGTAGAATAACTATAAATATAATTAAATAAATTCCACAGCATTATCAATAAGTATAAGTAAGTATAAGTATTACTAATTCATCAATAAAAATAAATCAACAGTCAATCTTGTGAGTGAATTTGAAATGGGTCTATTGTAGAACAGGGCAACTATTTTGCCTTTGTCCCTTTTGGGCAATTATTTAAAAATAATTTGTATGCACAAACTAAATGCTAATCTATCAGAATACATAACCATAAAAACAATAACACTGGGATATTAAAAATGTTGATCATCATCAATGTTTTTAACACTTAGTATCATTAATATACTGGCCAACTATAAATTTAAATTCTAATAGAGTCTAAATAAAAATAAAATATAGTGAATAAGCTTTAAGGAAATTTCTTTTGTTCCAGCCAGAATGATGGTGATGATAAATGATCTATCATCATCATTGATCGGAATGTCATAATTATCACTGGATTATGCACTAATATACATCACTTTTAATATAATAGCACATTATGCATGAATATAACTCAGACAACATAATCTCTATAAGTATCAATATGATCAATAGATGATGTGATGCATAATATCCTAAAGTATTTAGAATTAGATTTACTGGAATAATTTTAACAATAAAATACAGGTTTCTCAACAACAATAAAAATGAAATTAAGGTCTTTAGAATATGGCTATACACACATATAAGCCTCTGATTTTCATTAATATACGAAATTAGAGTTATTACATGATGGTTTACATATATATTTCAATATAAAATGTCTATTTATCTCATCACATAGACGTAGTATAATTCTACAATAGAAACACATTTGAATTGTCATAAAATAATACAATAAATGATTGCAATTTACATATCTCTCTATCTGACACACATTCATATTAGCACACATAGCAGTACAATTGATAAATATATTTCAATAATCATATAAAATAAATAAGTCATTAAATTTTAAGTCATCACATTTTAATAATACAAATATTTATTAACATATTTGTGTGTGTGCATAAAAATGTTGGTGCAACCTGTTGCTTATACAGTGATTTTTAATTTATCAAATTAAAATTATTAAAAATATCTTCTTTCATAATTCAATGTTGAAAATATATAAAATTTATTCATATGTGTATATATATATATATATATCATCGATTTGAAATATTATATATATATATATTGAAGCAGGGTCTGGTGCGTCTGTTTTCCCACCTTTTTTGTGTGGGGGGGTTTCCTTTCTATAATATAAATAAGAAAAAGGGGGTATATATATATATATATATATATATATAGGGTATATATATATATAATGTTAAAATGGTATTTTGTTCACTATTGATTATTATTTAAAATATTAATTTTAAAAATAATATATATATATATATTGTACCAACCTGGAATTGGTACATAAAAATTTATCTAAAAAAATAAGTTATAAAAATCTAAAGTTTTTTTATTAAACAAAAATTATTCATTAAAAGAACATGTGTTTAAAAGTTTTATTGAAGTTTGTTTTGAAAACAGTAAAAGTTAAAGAGTTTGAAATAAAAGTTACAATTAATGAATTAAAAATGGGGAGGGTGAGTTCATTTCAGAAACATCAAACTAAAAGTTTTAAGTTTAAAGAGTTTGTCATAATATTATTATTAGTTGAAACATTCAAATGTCTAGTCTAGAGATAACAGTGAGGACAATCAGTTGAGTTAATTGTATCAGAAGTCAGTTTATTATGTATCAGTCAGAAATGCAGTGTGAGAAACCCACGGGAAACATACTCTTTCTCAGCCCGAAGTCTGATGAAAACAGCCAATATACCCGATCTTAAATAATGTCTGCGTAACAGCTTGAAGAATCTCTGCCAGTATCTAATTGTCTCCAGGAATAATACCAACTAATAATCATCAAATCTCTGCAGGACAACTTCAAATCTAACTGGTTAGATATACTTCCTTAGAAGCAGCAAGAGCAAGATGTATCTATATTACAAAATCCTAGGTAAACATTTTCTTATTCTCATTTATCAAGTAGCCATTGCATTCATAAGAAAATTCATCAAGCCTCCAAGAGTTGAATTATATGAACTCTATAGCACATAAAAATGAACTATTAATTTGTGTGTTTTAAATATATGTGTTTAAATTTCAAATACTATTTAATGCTTTATTATTATATATGTGAGTGTATGAGTTCATATGTGTGTGATCATTATATCAGTGTTATTAGTTAAATTAGATAAATTCCAGTGTTCTATTATTAAAATTTACAAGAATATTTAAACTAGTTTAGAAATGTTAATTAAAATAAATTGTTTTTAAACTTAAACTTTATTTGTCAGTCAATTCTTTTTATCAATTCTTTTTACTAATTCTTTTTACCAATTTTTTTATCAATCTTCTATCATTTCTTTCACCACTAATTAAATAATATTTTGTTATTGAATTAAAATTAGTCCAAGATAGTTTTAGGGAATGTTTTGAGTGCTGGATTATGAGCCTACTGTCCAAATACATTAGTCTTTGACTAGCTGGTGCCCAGGGTTTACTCTGAAACAAATAACATGTTTGAATAGTAGGGGTTTGAATCTAGCAGCCAAGGTGGCCACAATCTGATCATGGCTATTGTTGATAGTTAAACTTATCAATAATATTTCCCACTTTGCTCGAACGTGCTGGTTCGTTCACGTAACATTTATAATTAAATAAGATAATAACTGTATTATAAAGAAGTTTGAAACCAGCCAAAACATTTGCAGGGTAAGTAAGATCTTCTGTGAAATGAACCCGGTACAATATATATATATATATATATATATATATGATACATGTTACTTTATATATATATATATATATATATATAAAGTAACATGTATCAGTTATTAAATTCTTTCATAACAAGTTTTCTTTGTTTTTTTTTGACAGGTTACTCTAAAAAGATTTATTTTTTCAATTTCTTCTTTTTAATAGGATGTTGAATAAATTAATTCTTTATTCTTAGATTTTTAATCTAAGCAAAATTATTTATTTGTTTCACACTTTTTAAAAATATATAATTTTAAATATCATTTTTACTGTAGAAATTATTTAAAATATTGTTCCTGATTAATAAAATATATTTTCACAGTTAATTCCACTTTAAAGATATATAAATTCAATTGTTCTCTTTAATGATTAAAGTTTTTTTTTAACAGGCCACCTTAATTATAACATCTTTAAATTTAAATCACAAATTTTAATTTTTTTTTTAATCAATGTTTTAAAATAGTATTGTTTTCAATTAAATATCTCATGTTTGAAAAAATGTCATTTTCAGGAAATACATATAATAAATTATCAGCCACACTTTATATAAATATGACATGATATGTTTTCCATGGTTCCTTGCTTATAGATAAAGCAGCATGTAATTAATCATCATCACTCCCATTTCAGCTGCACTTTATATAAATATGATGTAATATATTTATCTGTGGTTACTTGCATACAGATAAAGCAGTGTATAATTTAAACTAATTCTTCAGCAAAGATTCTCTTGGTAAGATGGTCTTGGTAAGACCAGCATAATCCAGAATTGACATAAGGAAAGGTATAATCAGGTAACATTTGACATTCAATTGTTTCCACTTAGATTACAGACCAGCTGGCTATAGAGAACAAAAAAGTTGGGTCACTTTCTATTTCTAGGTGCATCTTAACTACAGCATAGTAAACAAGTAGACTGCTGGATCTACTGTCTTGAATTCAATGACATCTGATACATGGTAGTTATCTGTATAACTCTGGAAAACCAACTGTCTCTGGACAACTCTTAGCAAAAAAACTACAACAAAATATTCTGGCCAACTCAACTAAAAACAATACACTACTACTTTAATATCCACCCTTTTTATAGTAGGGTGACAAAAATATATTAATAAACACTGTTCTCAATTAAAAACTTTTTTATCTCTCTTGATTGGGAAAAGTTGATTTCAATTCATTTTAGTCTTTTGAAATTTTATCAAAGTATATTCTAGAAAGATTTCAAAATAGATAATAGAATGTATACAAACATTAATTAAAAGATTTCAAAGATATATAATAGAAATTTATACAATTATTAGGGTATAGATTTAGTTAATACAGATTTATTTATTTGTTTGTGAGACAGTAGTTGATATTTACTTAGTGATTTGCTGATTTATTTGTTCATTAATACTTCAGTCAATAGATTAGTTAATACAGTATATTCGAGTAGTGATAATATAAGCTTCTATTTAATCAGATTGGTTTAGTGTTTATATTGTGGCATATGTGTGTGCATGTATGGTTGTGTCATGTTACAGCTTCATCTTTCATTCATGTATTTAATTATTGTACCAAATACTATATTTCACAGTGAAATACATAAATTTATAATAGATATGTCTGACAACCAATTTAAATGCATTTTAAGTGATTAATGGGTTGATGGACCAGTGGATTGTTGGGCAGACCAAATACTCTGTCAACTACATTTTTTGCTAAATAATTATTTTTATTATTATTCTAGAAATGTAGAGAATATATGTATTTTTTATTGATTTAATTTAATTAATATTATTTAGAAGTCAGAATGTTTTTCTTTTTCAAGAAAGAAAACATTATTGAATATTTCCAGCTAATTATTTTAGTGCAAAGGGTGGGATTAAACATCTTGAGGTTAACCTTTGGGAGAAATGACTTTGTGATTGGTGAGAGAAAATATATTTTTAAGCAATAGTCAGTAAATAAATAAAAAAGGTACAATGACCATCTTCTGGAAGCCAAGCCGGTTGACATACAATTAAAATTTTAAAATATAACTTTCTTTAGGTATTTTTTTTTGTATAAAACTAGTATCTAAAGAAATATTTTTTAATAAAGAAAGAATGTGAATGTAGTCATCCTCAAGCAAGGTATATCACACTCTCTTTCAATCAATAAACTTTTAGATTTAACATTGTTGTTTAAAATGTATATGTGTGTGTCTATCACTCAAATTTAACTTTGGTATTAATGTTAAAATGTAATTGTGTGAAATTTGCTATTTTATGAGAAAGGTTGTGCAGAACTTTGTAACAAAACAATTCACAGACTCTAGATTAAAAATTTCTTCTAACTGTATAAAGTTATAACTTAAAAGATAGGATGCATGTCTAATTTAGTATAGCATGCTACAAATTATTATCAGCTGAGAATTGTACCTAACCATTCATATCTTATAGGATTAAAGAATTGAATGTGTGACTTATATAAATCTAATGGATAATTGACGTCTACTAAATGTGTATATAACTTAACTCTAGGGGAAGTGTGTGAATAATATATGTGTATATTTTATTCATTGTTCTCCTCGTTTATACGCAACATACTAAAAAAGAAATATTGCCCTGTAAAGAATTGTGTATACTTAAATAAATATCATAAATTGATAAACTATTCATCTAATGGATGGTCTTTAACAAGTTATTGAGAACATCCGGATAAATATAATTATAGTTAATTTGTGAAAATTAGTGTACTCCTGTGGAAATTTGTAAGATCTCTAACTGTGACATTACCAGTTAATTAAATGATGAAACATTATTAGAAATCTGCAGCAGTAAACATTAATTTATTACCACTATCAAAAAAAAAAAAAAAAGAAAGAAAAAAAAAGAAATATTGAATACTTTGTATGCTATATCACGAGCAATCTCAATTAGCTATTGCTAAGAACATTTGAAATTTCTCCTCAATTGGATCCCAAAAGTGTATCACCCATCCTGCAGGAATTCATTTATATATGTCTACTAATATTTATTCGTTTTGTAATTATTGCCATTATCTTTGTATATGCCTAAGAAGCTTTATTTATAGACTATACAAATGCACTTCTGTTTTTTATTAAAGATAATTTTATCATTTCTTTTACTGTCAGGGTAGGTTATATGGGTAGAATAATTTATTTGTCTTATATGTTGTTTCTTTGCTCTGAGATCATCTCAGACACATATAATATGAAAGTATTGTACTGGGTAATTGATTATCATTTTTATATACATGTTTTCTTAACACTTATGTTAGTCGTAGAAGTGTTTATTTGCTATTACAAGGCGAACAATGAATTTAAAGAGGGGTAAATATGCAAAAGTGTTGTTTTATCTTTGCATTGTCAGAGATGATGAGATCAATATAGTAATAATCATACTTCAAATTGAAAACAATTATAGTTCATCACAAATTAAAATTTTATTTTTGGTTTAGTAATTAATATTGGAATAACAGTTATGTCATGAACATGATTTGAAATTATTTTGAGTGTTGTTATTTATGCGTGTGTGTGCCTATTTTGTGCGATGTATTTTATATAACTGTTAAATTTATGAACGTTTGACTCACAGTTTTCTGATTGGTTTCAGATGATGTAATATGCCAAAAGAGGTGAAAGAATTAAAAATCTATCTATGAATGAATTTATTTTTTGTAATGTTTAGAATGAAGTATATTAAGTAGCTATGAAAAAAGAAATCGTTAAGGATATATAAATTATATTGTCAGGGACTGAATGAACTCTCTCTTACTTTTATTTAGATATTTACCATAAGCAGATTATATTTCCTAGATTAGGTATTTGAGCACTATGACAATGATATTATATGAAGTGAAGCAATGTATTTTCCCTTGTTTTCAGTGATGAAACTAAGTTAACACCAATATTGAACCTCTGAATAAGATTAGAAAGTCACTATATTTGTCATTAGATTATTAGAATTGAGGTTTTCTTGTCCCTCATGTGTTTATGCAGGAATTTTATATATAACATAGTCATAGATATGTGTAATATAGTTTGTCAGTTAAAATAAAGGTAGGATTAGCTTCTTTTTTAGGGTATCTACAGCCAAAGTAGTACTATAGTTGTTGGCTGGTCTATGGCATCATCTGTATTATGATATTTTACTTCTTAATTTTATAATCAAACCAATACAATGTAATTGTGTTAGTTATATCATAGTGTGTAGCATAATATAGAAGCACACATGGCATGCTATTGATCCTGAAGATATGGAAGAGTTTTATCACTGGGTTTGCAAGTTGTGGGTAAATATTTCAAATCATATCACACTAATCATCAAATCCTCAGAATGAATCATCCTTATTTTGAATGAGTAAAAAAATGTAGCTATTTAATAAAATGGTATAATTGACTTATTAAAGAGTTACCCTCTGGACAATCAGAGTTGTTTAACTTTCATGCCATTGTTAAATAGTGTGACTTCTTTAACTTACAAGTTGGCTCCATATTGTATTGTTTAATCACCCTAATGTTAGTTTGTTCAATAAAGAATATTAGAGTTAGCTAATAACATGTGTATATGTGAAATAAAACTATAAATATGTTTATTTAAAATGAATAACATAATAAATGTTTCATTTATTTTAAAATTTGTTGAGAGTGATACTTTTATAGGCATTCAAATTCTTAGTTTCGACACCTACATATTCAATGTGATATAATTGAATTATTTTATGAATTTGATAAGGAACATGTTCACATTCAATGATGTTATTTTCTTGATTTAGACATTATATGAAATGCTTAATTATTTGATGAACTTATGGGAAGTTGTGTATTCAGTTATTATATGGATAATGATTTGAAATGAAAATGTACCCTGTTTCTTTCATTATCTCATTGCTACTTCATTAGAACAAAGCTCAATTTTATATCATTATCCTTTATGGTGTTAATTATTACATGTTATATAATATGAATTTTTAAATAAGTATATAATAAAATCCTAAGATATTCCCTTAGCGTTTCCAAGTTAATATTAATTTAGTCATTTAATTTAAACTTATTATGCAGTAAAATCTGATTAGTGTTATATATTTCTTCAGACTTTTGAAAGTATTACCATAATTAGTCAGAAGTGTATTTGGATGAAGGGAGAGGTTAAGCTTGAGCTATAACTTATTAGCTTGAATAGATGGGACTTTATCAATTTCAACCACTTATTCATTGTGAAACAGGGTAGATATTTTATTCTTAGTGATTTATAATATTTTCCATCATCTTATTTATATTGTATATAACATAGTATTCTGTAACCCCACCACTGAGCTAAGCTAAAATTGGACATTATTAAGAGTCCCAATAGTAACTCAAATGAACTCCGAGTATTAACTTATTCTATTGCCAATAGAATTGGTGCCCTGCGTATTTACTCATAAATGATGTAAGATTGGTGTAAGGGAGGCATTATATTATATATATATATATATATATATATATATATATATATATATATATATATATATATATATATATTTTTGTGCCCTTTTGTATGGGTCACCATTTAAGTTTTGTGCTAATCTAGTAGAAAATTTTAAATTTAAGAAGTATTTTAAATAGGTGATGTTGACTTTGCTTGTGGTAATGTTACCATAATTTTAATTAAAGCAATCTATGAGTATTTGATATGTGAATTGTGTTGATATTGAGAAAATATGTAAAGTGATGATGATTATGATGTAATACTGCATTAATAAATTTAATAACAAATGTTTGAAGCTAAAGTATTTAAAAGACAAGTTTAAATTAGACAAAGATATTTATTTAATTTAAAATATATGTTAAAAGTGAATAAAATATTTTAAATTATAAGTACTTAAATTGAGATTAATATTTGATTTAAATCATATCAAATAATTATTTTAAAATCTGATATAATATCTTATTTATTTTAAAAAATATTTATTTAAAAAAAATGTTAAGTTTTTTTAGTTATGGGAGGTTGTATTGTAAATTTAAGTAATTTGATAAAGTTGAAACTTTTAAATGGAAATAAAAGGAGTCGATAAAAATAAAGATATATGTAAAATATTAAGTTTTAAAATATTCTTTAGAAAATAGTATTTAAAGTTGTTTATTTTAAGTCTATAAGGTTAAATAAAAGGGAAGATTTTCAAAGGTTTAATAGGTTTAGTAAATGATAAAGATTATTTTTAAATTATATATATAAATCTATTAATGGATATTAAAATTGTTTTTAGCTGTTAGTAATCTCCTGTTTAATATAGCTATGAACTATTTATAACATAAAAAGGTTTGTTATATAAATAGTATAAAACTATCTATGGCCGGGAACGAAATATACGAAACTGGATAATAGAAATTGCATAAGTTTTAAATTTAAATTCTGTCTATTTAAATATTTAAAAAATATGAATCTTCAAAAAAAGTATTTTTTAAATTAAATCGTAAAGTATTATTTTAACTTGTTTTAGTAAGGTTAAGGCAATTAATAGTTTTTAAAATATTAAAATATTTTATGATCTATTTTTATATTCTACTGATTTTTTATAATAAAAAAAATAGAGTAAATATTAAAAAATATTATAAAATTTTAAAATAATATATGAGAATTAAATTTTTATTTATTTTTTCTTGGGCTATTTTTTTAAAATTTTTTAAACAGAAGTAGGATTTTTTATGTTTTGTTATAATTTTTTTTAAAAATAAAATTTAAAAATATTAAAATCTGTTATGTAAGTTTTTTTTATGAATGTGTGTAATGTTTTTTTTTTTTTTTTCTTAGTCAATTGTGTTGTAGTTTTTATAAACCTTAAAGCATATATAAATATAAATTTTTGTTTTAATTTCTTTTTGGTATTTTTTATTATTGTATTTTTGTGTTGTTTATTGTTAGTTGTTATGGGTAGTATATTTGGTTGAAGTTTATTAAGTATAGTGTTAGGTTTTAGTAATGAATATTTTATTTAATGTGTTTTCCATTAGTAGTTAGTTGTTATAGTAGAATTTATAGAAAGGTAAATACAATAAATTTTAAAAACAAATTTATCTAATATTTTGTTTATAATTAAAAAAATTGAAAAAGGTATATTGATAAAAATAAAATTAAAGTAAATATATACTCTATATTTATACAAAAATATATAAAGAATTAATATAAAGTATAATATAATATAAAGGTAATACTAATTATAGTATATTGTATTTCATGTTAATTGTTGTTTTTGTAGTATTATACTATTTATTTTAAACTAAGTTTTGAAAAAACTATATATTATTGGTGTTTGAAGGAGTGTAAAATGTTATTAGTAAATAGTAAGTATAAATTATTTTGTTTCTATTTTTTTATTTAAAAATAAATAGTTAAAAAATTTTATTTGAAGTTATTGTAAATAAATTTGTTAATTGTTTTTAAAAGTGTGTAGTTTCATTATTTTTCATTTTGAAAGATAATTTGAAATAAAAAATATTTGAAAATATTTGTTATTATTACTAGATTGAATACAATATTGCTTAACAATTTTATAAGAATTGATTGAGAAAAAATATTACATGTAAAGATGATTATAATCCATTATAAGATAAATATTGTTTATTGTCCAGATTATTAAGTATAAGATTTTGTCTATTTTAAAAAAGTCAATGAAATAAAAGATATCATATAATTGTTTATTCATTTAATGATTGATTATAGAAAGAAATAGATGAAATTAAATTACCTCTAAGATTAGTATATTTATTATTATTATTAAAATAAGTTAGGTGTATTTAAGTTGATATAAAAAATATATTATTTAATAATTTTTATTATTTTAAAAAACTTAGAAGAAGAGATTATTTAATTATATTTTATGTTAAATTAGGATATTTTAGTATTATTAAGATAATTTATTTCATTTTAAAGTATAAGAAGCTATAGATGTAGTGGTAGATGATAAGGTAGTGGTAGTATTCTTATGCATTGGAGTATCTTAGAAGATATTATAGTGTAAATTTTATTACTTTGTAATTTACTTCAAGTCTATAATTTTATTAAATATTATTTAATTAATATAATCTGGAACTATATTGATTTGTAATTGTAATAAATTTATTAAGATGTGTAATATAAAAGTATATTAAAAAGATATAAATTTTAATTAAGTAATAATGTAAGAATTGTATTTTAAAATTTTAAAGGGTAAATATATATATATATATATATATATATATATATATATATATATATATATATATATATATATATATATATATATATATATATTGTGGGTTCATCCATGTTAAAAAATTTAAATATTGATATACTGACATTTCGACTTGATCACACAAGTTATCCACAAGATGATAAAAGGTAAAAAGATGATTGTAGAAGTGCTACAATCACTGATTTGAAAAAAACGTTAAAGTTTCACCAATAATAAAAATGTTAAATTAAGAATGTTTTGTTTATAAAAATCTTTTCAAATAGGAGAAAGTTTGCATGTATCACCTAACTTATTGATACAATCTGGCCTTTTAAGTATCTCAATGGCTTCTCTAATTTTGCATTGGCAGAGAATATCACATCTGGATATGATACTGATACTAAAAAAATCAATTTTATGACCTGAATTTATAGTATGGCGAAAGAGGGCTGCTGATGATGAGTGTTGTTTAACTGCATTAGCATGCTCATCTCTCCTAACACTGATGCAAGAATTACTCATACCTATGTAAGAAGCTATACAATTTTTACATGAGATTTTATAAATGCCATGAGATTTAAGAGAGATTGAATCCTTAGGCTTGGTTATTATATTGCTGATATTTTGATGAGTAGAGAATGTTGTATCTATATTATAGTGTTTTAATATGTTAGGAGAGATGAGCATGCTAATGCAGTTAAACAACACTCATCATCATCAGCACTCTCACTCCATACTATAGATTCAGGTCATAAAATTGATTTTTCTACTACCAGTATTATATCCAGATGTGATAATCTCTACCAGTACAAAATTAGACAAGACATTGAGATACTGAAAAGACCAGATTGTATCAATAAGTGAGATGATTCATGCAAACTTCCTCCTATTTGGATTTTTTTTTTTTTTAAAAAAAAACATTCTTAATTTAAATTTTTTTTCTATTGGTGGAAAGTTAACATTTTTTTTCAAATCAGTGATTGTAGCAGCTTCAACAAACATCTTTCTACCTTTTATCACCCAGTGGATGGCTTGTGTGATCAAATCGAAATGTTGGTATATCAATATTTAAATTTTTTAATATAGATGAACCTGCAAAATATGTTTATTATATATGCAACAGGTGAAAATCTTCATATATATATATATATATCAATCACAATGATGGCATTAAAAAACCATTATGTTGTCTTTCTAATATACTATTCTTTAAAATGAAATATATTCAATTTATAGACAACTAAATACTTAAAATATATAAATAATAAATTTATTAATATCTAATCGATTTTCGTTCAAACAATGAACCTTATCAAGATATTATAACAATTGAAAAAATTCACGTGATTTACATATCATTTACAGGTCAAACTTAACAATAAAGATGTTTTTAAATTTTCCAATTTTTATTTAATGACCATTTTCCATCTAACTTAACCGACCCTTGTACTAAATTCATACATTTCTCTTTATTTTCATGTATATACAATGTTTCATATACTTTTCTTTCTTTATAATTTTTACAATATTTGATGACTTCAATACTTTCTTCACAATTCATAATGGAGAAATTATAAAGTATTTTAGGTATGTGGATGATATTTTAGTTGTAGGAAATGGAAGAAGCATAATGAAAGCTTTTAATGAGCTTAATAAAAATATGTTTAATATTAAATTTACTATAGAAAATAATGAAGAAGGAATAAAATATTTAGATTTATTAATAAAAAAGGATGAAAATGGAATGATTAATATAAAGCACTACATAAAAAATAAAAATGTTAGAGGAATGATACATCCAGAATCTTATCAACCTTGGTGTCAAAAAATGGGGGTACTAATAGGGTTAAAAGAAAAAATATGATAGGCTTACATTAAATGATAAATATGCAATGGAGCAAAAATTGAAATTCCAAGATGAATACATTGAATGTGGATATAATAGTAAAATTGTAAAAAAATATTTTAATAAATAAAAATAGATATAAAAAAGTTAGCAATAAAATTGAAAGAAAAAATAAGAAATGGATTTCTATTCCATATTCTAAGGATGTATATGAAATTCTAAATGATAGAAAAGAAAAAAATAAATCTTAATATAGGTATTGGATGGAAAAATAGTAAATCTTTAAAAAAAACTAGTAAGTAATTCTAAAATAAGGAATGATAAGAATGATAGCATAGGAATAGTATATAAAAATGTTTGTAAAATATGCAAGATGATATACATAGGTCAGTCAGCAAAAAGTAAAATAGAAAGGGGTAAAGAGCATGACAGAGCTATAAATAGAAAAGATATTAAATCAGGTCCATTTTGCCATCTTTTAAAAACAGGACACATTATAAATTGTGAAGAAAGTATTGAAGTCATTAAATATTGTAAAAATTATAAAGAAAGAAAAGTATATGAAACATTGTATATACATGAAAATAAAGAGAAATGTATGAATTTAGTACAAGGGTCAGTTAAGTGAGGTCGAAAATGGTCATTAAATAAAAATTGGAAAGTTTAAAAACATCTTTATTGTTAAGTTTGACCTGTATATGATATGTAAATCACGTGAATTTTTTCAATTGTTATAATATCTTGATAAGGTTCATTTTTTGAACGAAAATCGATTAGATATTAATAAATTTATTATTTATATATTTTAAGTATTTAGTTGTCTATAAATTGAATATATTTCATTTTAAAGAATAATATATATGTATATATGATTCAACGTCTGTATTTTTAAAGCAATGTATGTAATTATATAACGAAATATTTGTAAATACAGTAACTAAATAATTAAAGAAATTTTATCCACTTAGGAGCGCTTTTGATTATCCCAGTAATCTGTGTCAACTAAAGCTTTGAAATTATAACTTTCCCACAATTCTGTGATCTTAACGTTTGCTGCATGCCTGTTAATTAAATCATGTTTATATTTGTATATTAGCATAGCCTCCTTTATTTTTTTTTATTGTTATTTTTTCAATTTGCAATATTTTTACACTGTTAAAATTGAAGTCAAAACCATAAGTACATGATTTATTATGGACGTAAAAAACAGATGCTGAAATATTATTATCTACTATGCAATTTTGTTTTGATTTCTGAATATGTTTTAATAATAGCAAGTGGTCTTTAGTTCTTTTTTCAACGTACATCTATATTTACCTATATATATTTACTGCCACACCTACATATCCATTTATAAGTGACACAATTTTTATTTATAAATAAGGTTTTATTTTTGGAGTTATTTATTAATTTATTTAATGTAGGAGGTGTGTAAAATGCAATATCACATATATCTTTATAAATTTTTCTTATAAACTTTACTTGATAATTTGAAATATATGGGATTGATATCCATATTTTTTTTATTAGCAGGAGAATCAATAATATTATTAAAAATTTTATTTTTATATTTTGTATTAAAATCTCTAATAACATTATATATGTGATTATAACTATAGCCAACATTTAACAATTCATTCGAGTATATTTCAATATTTTTGCCTTTATCTGATAAATATTTGCAAAGACTATTATTTCTAAATAAGAAGGACTTCAAACCTGCCATTTTGTGTGACATTGGCACTTTTGATTTATATGGATTATAATCTTTTTTTCTATTGGTTTAATGGTCATACAGTAATCCAGAATGCCTTGATTCCTAGTTATTTTAAGATCAAGAAACTGAACCCACACTAAATCTTCATCTGTTTTTATCCATCTTAGGCCTTTCAAACCATTTAATTCCTCAAACAACTCATTAATTGTATTTGGTTTACCACATACAAAAACATCATCAACACATCGATAATATGCAGTAATATTTTTTTGATAATATTCCTTTTTCAAAATATTTTCTTCATATGTAGAAATTATAAAATTGCTTATTTGAGCAACAGTAGGTAATCCCATGGGCCATCCAATACACATTTTATAAAAATCCTTATTAAAAAATGCATAAATATTTTTATCAATAAAATTTAATGTTTCAATTATAAACTTTATTATTTTTGTATGTGGTAAACCAAATACAATATATGAGTTGTTTGAGGAATTAAATGGTTTGAAAGGCCTAAGATGGATAAAAACAGATGAAGATTTAATGTGTGTTCAGTTTCTTGATCTTAAAATAAATAGGAATCAAGGCATGTTGGATTACTGTATGATCATTAAACCAATAATATAAAGAGGTTATATTCCATATAAATCAAAAGTGCCAATGTCACACAAAATGGCAGGTTTGAAGTCTTCTTATTGAGAAATAATAGTCTTTGCAAATATTCATCAGATAAAGGCAAAAATATTGAAATATACTCGAATGAATTGTTAAATGTTAGCTATAGTTATAATCACATATATAATGTTATTAGAGATTTTAATACAAAATATAAAAATAAAAATTTTAATAATAATATTGATTCTCCTGCTAATAAAAAAATATGGATATCAATCCCATATATTTCAAATTATCAAGTAAAGTTTATAAGGGAAAATTTATAAAGATATATGTGATATTGCATTTTACACACCTCCTACATTAAATAAATTAGTAAATAACTCCAAAGATAAAACATCATTTATAAATAAAAATTGTGTCATTTATAAATGAATATGTAGGTGTGGCAGTAAATATATAAGTGAATCTAGATGTACATTGGAAAAAAGAACTAAAGAACACTTGCTATTATTAAAACGTGTTCAGAAATCAAAACAAAATTGCATAGTAGATAATAATATTTCAGCATCTGTTTTTTACAACCATAATAAATCATGTACTTATGGTTTTGGCTTCAATTTTAACAGTGTAAAAATATTGCAAATTGAAAAAAATAACAATAAAAGAAAAATAAAGGAGGCTATGCTAATATACAAATATAAACATGACTTAATTAATAGGAAGCAGCTAATGTTAAGATCACAGAATTGTGGGAAAATTAGCATTTCAAAGCTTTAGTTGATGCAGATTACTGGGATAATCGAAAGTGCTCCTAAGTGGATAAATTTTTTTTAAATTATTTAGTTACTGTATTAACAAATATTCAGTATATATATATATATATATATGTGTGTGTGTGTGTAATTATATCTTAACAAAATTACAAATGAGTATTCAATTTATTACACTTTTAATTGGTCTAATGAGTTCAAAAATGTTTAAATAAGTTAAGATTTTCGTAAGTCAGTGAGGCTATCTATATATCAATTATATTTTATCAATTGTATCTATTTGAATATAATTAAACTTAAAATGCGATAACTAACAAATATAATTTTAGTAAACCAATGATCAAATGCAATTTATAAGTATGTGGTCCATATAAATTGAAGTGTTCATGATATATTTCCATGATGATTCAAATATTCCATGTCAATAGCACATGGCAGATTATATATTATGAGAACAAACTAGTATAGATCCTAGTGTATGTACTGAAAATAACATTCATTTACTATTAATGTAAATAGTCATTATGCAGTGGATTATCTGTGATTGATGGAGTACACATACAGATATAAATATTAATATGATTTTGTTCTTTTCTTTATATATATACATATATATATATATATATATATGATCAATAGATGAAGTTTACCAATAGCTCCTAACAAGCTTTTGTTTACATAAACACTGAGAGAGATAGAATTCAATATCTCTTTCATAGTCTCCACCCACTCTTTACTGATGTGATCCAACTAGCTCGAAACCAGCTGGTCTGGAGGTGGTTATTGAGATTTGGAATTCCGTCACTTTAGCCATTTATGTAAACAAAAGCTTGTTGGAGCTATTTGTAAAGCTCTATCTAGTGATCATAAAATGCAAGCTAAAAGCAAGTTACGAAATTTATAATGTGTTTTGTTTATCATATATATATATATATTCTAACCTCTCCCCCCACCGCTCTCGTTCGTCCTCTCCAAAATTTATATAGTGTTTAAAATTTACGGGTTCTAGCTCAGTCTAACAAATAAATAAATGAAATATTCTGCATTAATTAAAATGATTACTAGCTCTTATCTTTAAAATACAAATACGGTTATATTTTTTTTAAAATGAATTAACGAATATTTACTATTTTCATGA
This sequence comes from Epiperipatus broadwayi, assembly GCA_028023455.1. NCBI lineage: Eukaryota > Metazoa > Onychophora > Udeonychophora > Euonychophora > Peripatidae > Epiperipatus > Epiperipatus broadwayi. Next base: position 5,414,190 of record JAQFVV010012441.1, on the reverse strand, counting down.
GACATGGAGTGACGACACGGGGAACGAGATAGACTACATTGAGATATTATCCACATGATACTATCTCAATGGCATAAGAACACTATTCCCCCTTTTACTATACTAAATAACTAACTTATAGTATTCTTACGACTTTCTAAGCTCTTTTCACTACGATTAAAATAATAATCATGTCTTAATATGCTTTATAATAAGAATCTAGCTCAATTAAATAAAATGAAGAAAATAAATAAAATAAATAAAATGACATAAATCTCAGGTTCATAAATTGTACTCTACTGATTTAAAATTACGGTAGTAAACTATGAAAAGAGAATTTTATGTCATAATTCACTACGCAGTAACTAACAATAATAAATAATAATAATAACAACAATAGTATAATATAATCTTATTTCTTCCTAAATAAAATAAATAAATATGTACGTGGTAGTATTTTAATAATCTGACAACAGAATACGTGTGGCAACATTAACATATATTTTAATGTAATATGGTGGCAATCGACTTATGACCAATAAATGATATAATTATGATCTTTTAAATTTTAACATACCAATAAATTCTCAAATGATTATAATACTTTTATGTTTACCTTTTTGTGCAACAACTATATATCTGTTTCAATTATAAGTGTATTGTGAGATCATGCATCCATGTGGAGAAATAACAACGAGGACACAAAGCTTTAAAATAAATTTACAACAAAGTTTATTAATAACATAAACAAATAACAATATTTTACATTATGTACATTGGATATCCTTACTCTCCTATCACAAAATTATTTTACTAGTTTATAAAAATGAAGTCAAACTTCTACTTATTTTTTCTAGTTAACTCTTATCTTTTAAATGCTTAAGAATATACAGTATTATTATTATTGGACTTCTTATTATGGTTATCTTGTTACAAAATGTGTTTCTCATATAATTATTATTAACACTTTGTATCCCTACTATTATTAAAATTATCTTTTAACTTTACAAATTACATTCGTAGTAAACATTCTACAAAAATAATAAAATTCTAGTTTTATATTAGTTGTATGGAATCCTATAAATTCAAACATTCTTCTACATTCGGTATTAGGTTTTATGGTTCATTATCCGATGTTTGTTAATCCTAATATATTCATTCAAGCCTTAATTCGGATGATAATTACAACCATTAACATACCATGCACAAGTATATGTTTATTACATACTATTGAATTATTTTCTTAATAAATATGCAATATTTATTTTCTAAATATTATGTAAAACATTAAAATTTTATTATCACTTAAAAGCTTTGTTTAGATTTCTCTTTAAAAATCTTATATTCATTTCCGAATTAATTTATAAAACTGTATTATATGATTCTTTCTCTCTTTATGATATTTTGTACTTTCACTTTTAAAATTACACAATTCTAAACATTCCAGCAAATAAATTATTCTTACATAAATGATAACATCTCTGCAATTCTATTTTATTCATTATTTCTTTGAAAATATCTTTCTGACGATGCAGATTCACGAAACAAGGATAGCGAAAATAGATGCATAGGATCAAAAATATAACTAGAATATTATCCGTCATAAACCTTGACAATAATGGCACAGTGAATTAAAAACACTATAGAGGAGTGACCTTTGTCTGTCTACCAACCTCTATTATAGGAGTGATGCTAAAGCTATTTCTTCAGCTTTATATAACATCAAAAAGTTTAAAAATACGCAAAAACACTGTCCAAAATATATGTGTTCAGTTATAGGGCTTAGTTAGCTATACTGAAATCACACAAACTAACTATGATCCAAATACTTTATTTTTCTTATTTCTTAACAAAACATCATCTTGGTTTCCTCTACACTAGTACTACCAAGTCACTATCCGATCTTATTTCTCATGATTTTTCTATACAGTACATCGACAAATTCCTATCTGCATTTCTAACAATAATAAAATTCATTTATTTCAAAACTATACCGCTGTTCTTTAAGAAAATCTTTTACTACTTTTCTCGTATATTTATCATATACAAACTATTTTAAAATACCTGAATACTTTACAACATGAAAGTTCAAAAGAATCACACAATTGTTCTGTTATATTATATTATTAATTATACTTTAAATAACTTATTGCATGCATATTCAGATTTACTCCTATCTCAGAATATGTTGTAAAATGTTGTATAAAATGTGTACATATATTTTAAACTTTCACACATCATTCTTAATCAATCGATGATCTAAAAAAAATACATTATGCATTATGAATAAATATCAAAATTACCAAAACGATCTTTATCTTCTCGATCGTATTCTGTAGGCTTCACCATCCCATTGATTCTTGTAGATATACGACTTCCATACATACATTTATTTTTAAAACAATATTTCTATCATTCTATTAAGCTATTATATTTAATTTTTTAATATTACTAAAATTATGTTTATATGTTTTCCCTAATATCACATAGCATTTTATATTTAAAAATAAATTAGTAAAAAATATTTAAATTATATTTACGATACTTCTTCATCAAATTTTCTTGAACTGTTCATATTAAAGCTAAAAAAAATATTTTATTTCTTCTTCAGTCACTTAATGTTCTATTTTAAAGTAAAACAATTACTACTCTGTTTAATAAATATTCATAGATGACAATCCTTGGTTTTCACAATATTGTATACAATTATTAATTCATGATATTCTCTTCTAATATTGTCTGATCATATTTTCCCGCGCGACTTTTCCGATGCATCTTCTGGGTACTTTTTATTTAAATCTTCAATAATTTTCCGGTTTCCATGGATCCATTTTTATTAAGTAATTTAATTTTATATTTTCAAAATCAATCCTTTCCTCCAATGAATACTTTATAATATTTTAATTAATTCCTCTCAGAGAAAGTCTTCTGTTCTTTTCCATAAAACGTCTAATAGCACTTTCATATTCTTCTTTACTTTTCTTTACTTTAAAATTCTGGCACTATATTTTTTAATAATGTTTTCCTTTAAAAGATTAACATTCTTTCTTCATCATAATATTTTTTTATAATAAAACGCAGATTAAATTTTTTTCATAGAGAAGGATAAAATAACTTCAAAGTAGCCTTATAAAATTGGTGCGTCATAATTTTTTTCCTGACGGCAAGTAACTTCTCTTTTAAGTTCTCATATAGCGTCTCAATTATATTTCTCTGAGTGACAATAATCAGTTTCTGGTTCAGCATAAATAAAACTGTATTAAGGCAATTTCCAATTATTTTTTTCCTTAGCAATGTTTTTAGGTATTTTTCCTTGTACTTCCATTTTACTGTAGGCTTTTTGGTTAAACTTGAATAAAATTCCCTGGTAAGATAACTTTTAAAATTAGCAATCCATGTCGAGGCAGTCAAAATATATTATATGTTACAGAAGAACTTTTAAAATAATACAAAATTTTAAATTTATATCACTTTTCCAGCTACGGTGTTATCAGCCAAAAAAATATATTACTTTCTCTTTCACTTACACATTACTTCTCCCCCCGCTTCGTCTAATTCTTATATTTTGTCTGCTAATTTACCTCTGTTGATTGGTTAATGACTTTTTTAGCGTGAACAGATTTACACATTTAGTTTTATAACAGATTAGACTTTTAAAATAAGGAATTGATGACGTCATGTCTTAAATATTATTTAGACTACTATTTTTAACTTCAATTTTAGTTTCATCAAAATTATTTAAACTTTAAAAACAATTATTAAAACAATATTTAATATTTTAACTTTTACTTTAAGGATCGATGGCAATTATATTTAGTTTCAAATTCACAAACTTTATTATTATTTTAACAAGCGTGTGTGTGAAGGTATATAATATACAGTCACGTGTTTACTAACTTTATCAAATGATTTTTTATTTATGTCTCGGTCTAAATTACCAAAACTGATATATTTTATAATAATTTGGAAAATAATTTTAAAACTTGTAGAACTAAACATAATTCTCACCATCCCAAAGTTTATAATAAAATATACTCTATTAATTTTGATTATTAAATATATTTATAACACTACATATAGTATTTATTTAATTTATTAGTTTTAAAAATATTATACTCGAATTATTAATATACTTTTACCATTTATAGCTGTATTATTTTATATGGCCAGCTTTTATAACCATAAGCAAGAATATAATTAAGCTTTATTTAACTGTTTTCTTTTAAAATAATTTATTACACTATTATATACCAGGTATTTTCAGCTTTAAATTGTACTATAAAATTTAATTATCCTACTATTATTTATATATCATACAAATATAACTTAAAATTTAAAATTTTTTTTAGTAATTGACCTTTTCTACCTTATTATGACCTACAGATAAGGGCACAATATATATATATATATATATATATATATATATATATATATGAAAACATTGTTTATATATATATATATATATATATATATATATATTATAACAATGTTTTCATTTATTCCTCATTTGTACAATATTTCTTGTGCAAAAATAATACTTGCAAATCAAGTAACAATTTGTAAGGTCCAATGATTTAATATTAAATGTTTGGAGATGACACACAAGTATTATATTGTTAAATCAAAATCATTTTTTGTGAATAATCCCTAATAATATGTATATTTGTAGCCTATCTGTTAATTTTCTGTTAATGTTAAAAATGATATTTGATTATATCAGACAGCATCACACATGCACACTCACACACATGCATATATATATATATATATTATAAAAAAATAACAAACTTTATTTTATAATATAAGTTGTAAAATAATTTCCTGTCATTAAACCATTACTTTGTTTTGAAATTTGATCAGAATTCTTAGGCTTCCATTAACTAAAGTTTCTTTATATAGACTTTTATAATTATGCACATTGTTATTTCCTAAAATATACTGAAGATTGTTAAATTCTGCTACCTTCTAAGATGAACAAATGTATCTAAAAGTGAAGATTAATTCTACTGTATTTCACTATATCTGCTTGTCTCACACATCAACATAAAATATATGATATTATTACTTATTAAAAAAATTAATTTGACTTTATTTGATAGATATTTTTGTTTACTACTTAACTAAATTTTAAATGTTCACATTTTGTTTCTGTAAATATTAAAAAATGAGGATGTAATGAAAACAAAGACTTTATACATCATCATTTCTAGAAAGATTTTTCTCAGTTTATAAAATCACTGAAATATTTTTTTTTAATTTTCATTATTTTTATAGATCTGAATAAATAATTATTTATTTCTCTTATATCTAATGAATTATGCTTTAAAAGTTTAAATTTTTTGCATATTTATTAGAAAATTGCAATATTTTCTTACTCCTAAATATAAAGTAGATTGTTTACATCAAAGCTAGAGTTTTCTACTTTGCTTCAGGCCATATTTACATTAGCTGCTAATATAACACTATATTTTTAAAAATAAAGTAGTTCAAGTCAAAATAAGTTATTAATAATTTATATTTCTTGATATCTAATAAATATACTGCAAATTATTTTAAAAATATCTAAAACCAAATAAATTTGCAAATAAACATGTTTTTGCATCATTGGAAACTACAATGTCATAAAACACTGAACATTTAATAACCTTGGCAGCAGACAATGGCTGAACATGTCAGAATAAGGCTTATGTCTATTATAAGAGAGGGAATTTTGAATTTGGTGCCTTTTAGCACAAAATCTTAGGAGAAAAAATATTATTGTAAAATATACCATTTTACATGCATTTTAACATATAATACTTATGAAAAATTCACCAGGGGCCAAATTGGCAAAAAGACATTTCTCTATTGTACAAAATATGCGATAGTTAAAAGAAAATACATTAATTTTGTTGATAATCGCTTGCCAACAATTTACATCTTTGTTCTGTTGTTTATTGATGATATATCATTTATTTCTAGGGATGGCACAGCCTCACCTTCTTTATAAAATTCTTACTATGCAATATATTATTGTTAAACATTAATTATATATATATATATATATATATATATATATATGTAATGTTAAAAAATCTCTAATAACATATATATATATATATATATATATATATATATAATGTTATTAGAGATTTTAATACAAAATATAAAAATAAAAATTTTAATAATAATATTGATTCTCCTGTTAATAAAACAATATGGATATCAATCCCATATATTTCAAATTATCAAGTAAAGTTTATAAGAAAAATTTATAAAGATATATGTGATATTGCATTTTACACACCTCCTACATTAAATAAATTAGTAAATAACTCCAAAGATAAAACATCATTTATAAATAAAAATTGTGTCATTTATAAATGAATATGTAGGTGTGGCAGTAAATATATAGGTGAATCTAGATGTACATTGGAAAAAATAACTAAAGAACACTTGATATTATTAAAACCTGTTCAGAAATCAAAACAAAATTGCACAGTAAATAATAATATTTCAGCATCTGTTTTTTATGACCATAATAAATCATGTATTTATGGTTTTGACTTCAATTTTAACAGTGTAAAAATATTACAAATTGAAAAAAATAACAATAAAAAAATAAAGGAGGCTATGCTAATATACAAATATAAACATGACTTAATTAACAGGCAAGCAGCAAACATTAAGATCACAGAATTGTGGGAAAGTTAGCATTTGAAAGCTTTAGTAAAAACAGATTACTGGGATAATCGAAAGTGCTCCTAAGTGGATAAAATTTGTAATTATTTAGTTATTGTATTTACAAATATTCAGTTATATAATTATGTATATTGCTTTAAACATACAGACATCGAATCATAATATTATATATATAAACAATCTATGATACAATTTTGGTGTGGAGGGTATGATGTAAATAAATTATTTTTTGGGCAAAACTGTGTATTATTTTCTATTATATAGCAATATTTCGATGAACTAACATCCACCATTGTATATAAATTAAGTTTGATGTCTGTATTAATTCCAAAATATATGTAATTTTCAAATCAATATATATATATATATTAAAATACAGTAAAATTCATGTATTAATTCCAAAATATATGTAATTTTCAAATCAATATATATATATATATTAAAATACAGTAAAATTCATGTAAATTACAGTTATTTTATTAGAAATACTTTTGACTATACATCTTGTAGTCTTTGCAAACTATATAACATTAAATAATCAAAAGGAGACATCCTTTCACAATACCCATATTTCAATTTAGTTTAGTTATTCCGTAATTCTGTTATTTTAACATTTAATGATTGCTGATTCTTTAACATTTCATGATTTCTTGAAATAAGCATAGCCACTTTTATTTTATGTTTATTATGGCAATGTTCAAATTTCATAATCTGTATATTTTTATAATCATATTTTAAATCCATATTTACAAGATTTATGACCAAATATAACAGATGATGAAGATTCATTTACATCTTTTCCTGATTGTGTCTCTCTATGAATTCAATTATATAAAAGCATATGCTCTTTAATTCTTTTCTCCAATGTACATTTAGAGTCACCAATATATCAAAAGCCACACTGGCTTATTAATTTATATATAATACAATTTTGATTAAAATTTGAATTTTGAATTTTAGTGTTATTAATTAATCTATTTGTAATATTTGTTGAGAAAAAAGCAATATGACACAAACCATTATAAATTCTTCTAATAATCTTAATTTGTTCTTCTGATATAAATGGCATTGCAATTCATTTCATCTTGATATTATTTTTGTTTTTAGTTCTATTATATTGTTAATTTTTAAAAAAAATTTTAATAGTATTTGTAATAGCATTTTTATTAAAACCAGTTTACAGCAAATAAATTAACAAATAAATTTACATTTTTTTATTTTATCACAAGAATATTTGCATAATTTTTGATTTCTATTTAAGAATGACTTTAATCCAGACAATTTATGATTTATAGGTACATGTGACTCATATGGTAAAACCACTAGTTTTTATTGATTTAATTGATGTAAAATAATCCAAATTGTATTCATTATGTAAAACCACTAGTTTCAATTCATTTAATTGATGTAAAACAACCCAAATTGTATTCATTATGTATAATTCGAATATCCAAGAATTTTATGGAATTGTATTTTTATTGGATTATGACTCACTTTATTTCCTTAATCTGATTTAATTCATTAAATAAAATGATTATTAAATCATGTTTTTCACAAATTCATCTACATATCTATGATATATTTAATACATATTATAAATATATTTAATAAATACAGATACATTTCACATGAAATTTATGTGAAATTTTAATAAAATCTAAGAATAAAGCTATTGATAGCTATACATATTATAATTTATATCCATCATCAGCTATTTGTCCAAGGATAAATTTTATTATAAAAGTATTACAGAATATTGATAAAAATGTTTATGTTAATTTTAATAACAAATATTATAAAATGACTTATGGTTGGCCAATGGGTCTTCCTGCTGTGTCTCAAATTTGTAATTTTGATACATCAACTTAAGAAAGTAAAATCTTAAAACAATTGAAATATCAAGAAATTAAAATATATCATAGATATATAGATGATGTTTTTATTTGTGTAAAACATGATATAATAATCAATTTATTTAATGAATGAAATCAGATTAAGGTGACGAACTGGGTTGTAAACCAAGAAAGATACAATCCCATAAATTTCTTGGATATTCAAATTATATGTAATGAATACAATTTGGATTATTTTATGTCAATTAAACCAATTGTAATGAAAGGTTTTTTCCATATGAATCACATTTATGTATCAGATTTCTAAATATATATATTGATAAGCTTTTACAAGAGATTTGGGATTTGGAGAAAATACTATTGTTTTAACTTTTGACTTTGGATATAACAGAAATATATGGATCTATTGACAGAATGAATTCCATAAAAATAATTGAACATACATTAAAAAGTAAAGGTATTTGTAAATATATGATAAAGTTTATTATTGATTCTTTAAAAATATCTAAGGATAACATTGATGCATATATCGAAGGTCAATATTATAAAATGTATAAAGGTTGGCCTATGTGTCTGCTATGGTTGCACAAGTTTGCAATTTTGTCTTGTTGACATATGAGAGTGATATTTTTAATATGTGCTCTTTTAAAGATATTAAAATATACAAAAGGTATATGGATGATGTTTTTGTTTGTGGAAATACTAATATTATAAATTTGCTTGTAGAGGAATTAAATAATTTGAATGGCTTGAAATGGACTATTGAAAAGGAACAGGGCAAAAATATTAAATATTTGGATTTAATAATGTGAAAGCTAAACACCTTCAAACAGATATGCTTTAAACATGCTTACGTGACAGCCAATCAGATGAAATAATGACATCACATGGGACTCTAAATTCTAAAACACAAGCCAGAAAAATAAAATAAAATAAAATTGAGGCATAGATTAAGATGGGTCCCATCTTTTTCTAATAGTTCTGGCTTGTGTTTTAGAATTTAGAGTCCCATGTGATGTCATTATTCCATCTGATTGGCTGTCACGTAAGCATGTTTAAAGTGTATCTGTTTGAAGGTGTTTAACTTTCACGTTATTATAATATTATCTGTTTACGCTTAAATTTGATATATTTATATTTGGATTTAATAATTGCAAGAGATAACAATATATTAAATTATAAATTAATAATCAAGCTGTTGCGAAAAAGAAGATATATAAATTGTAAATCAAAATTATTAATTATGCATAAGATGGTTTAGAACTTTTTTGTTTCATAACGAAAAATTATGTCATTACCAAAATGATCAACTGAATAATATTGAAATATTTATCAAGGAATTGCTTGATGTTGGTTATAAAATGGAACAAATAAACAATATTTTATTTATTTCATTTATTTCAAATTCACAAGGGAAATATTTTAAGGATATATATATATATATATATATGAAAAACAAAACAAGTTTTATATACGTAAAAACCTGCTATCACTTGTATTAATGATCAATAGATGGAGCTTTACCAAGACCTCCAAACAAGCATATTTGTTTACATAAACATCAGAGTCAATATTCACTGTCTCTTTCATTTTGCTCCACCCTCAGATCAGCTGATTTCAAGCTGATTTGATCTCATCAGTGAAGGGATAGGAGTTAGAAACTAGACCTAAATATTAACTCCAAGCGTTTATGCAAAACGTTTCTATCAGTTTGCAAGCATGAATTTTTTAGAACCTAAATGTCTTCAAACTCAGCCTATCAAACTAGATAGCTATGTGGGTCTGATATCAGTTCAGTTTCTCTACATAATCAAAGCTTCTGCAATCTATATCATTGCAAGAAAACTTTAAAGGTACATTTATGAAAAATAAAACAAGTTTTATATACGTAAAAACCTGCTATCACTTGTATTAATGAAAGAAACAGTGAATATTGACTCTGACATTTATATAAACAAATACGCTTGTTTGGAAGTCTTGGTAAAGCTCCATCTATTGATCATTAATACAAGCGATAGCAGGTTTTTACGTATATAAAACTTGTTTATTTTTCATGAATGTACCTTTAAAGTTTTCTTGCAATGATATAGATTGCAGAAGCTTTGATTATGTGGAAAAACTGAACTGATATCAGACCCACATAGCTATCTAGTTTGATAGGCTGAGTTTGAAGACATTTAGGTGTCTAAATAATTCATGCTTGCAAACTGATAGAAACGTTTTGCATAAATGCTTGGAGTTAATATTTAGGTCTAGTTTCTAACTCCTATCCCTTCACTGATGAGAACAAATCAGCTTGAAATCAGCTGATCTGAGGGTGTAGCAAAATAAAAGAGACAGTGAATATTGACTCTGATGTTTATGTAAACAAATACGCTTGTTTGGAGGTCTTGGTAAAGCTCCATCTATTAATCATATATATATAAGAACGTGTTTAATGTATTACTCTATGTTAATAAATTAGTCAATAATTCTAAGGATGGCATACCTGTCAAGCAAAAAGTAATATACATAAATTTTTTTGTGATTGTATGTTATCATATACAGGTGAATTGAGATGCAGTATTTAGAAAAGATTAAAAGAGCATGAATTGTTATATAAGTGTGTAAAAAGTAAGAATAATGGTGATTTAATGACTGCTTGAGTTTTCTTTGGTCATAAAAAAACATGTGAATGTAAATTAAAATTTGATTTTGAAAGTGTGAAAATTTGTCATGAAAAGAGAAACCATAATAAAAGAAAACTTAAGGAGGCAATTTTTATAAATAGGAATCAAATGCATTTAATAAATACACAAGCTGCTGACAGTAAAATACAAGATTCATGGGATTTTAATTGATGACTTTGGCTTCTGCTTTGGTTTTTTTTTTTAATTTAATAAGGCAGATTTAAGAAATTAACTGAAAGTACTTCTGCAGATGTAAAGTCTGTTTTTAATAGTTTATTACTGTTAAATTTATTAATTTTATGTTGTTTGTAATTAGTTGCCTAAAACATTTTTAACACTAGCTAACTAAAAGTTAATTCTGCATCTTTAACTTATTAACAGTAGATGATTGTACTTTTGCATAGAGAAATCAGATTTATATCACTCATAATGTACCAGATATGGTGTAGTATTTATAGATGAAATGCTAATTATTTAAATTTGTTTTTTAAATATTTATTTGTTTGAGAGTTCGATTCAGCATTCTTATTTATTAATGGCATAGCTATATATTTACTTCCTTTATATATATATAAATTTTAATGGAAATTTATATATATATATATGTAATATTTTATAATGGATATTGTATTTTATACACACACACACATATATATATATTGTGGCCTTTTATTTAGGTCCCTGTATTGAATAATCCAAAATTTTAAATCATAATAATATATCTAGCATTAAAATCTTAATAAGTGGCTTTAAATAAAGACTGTTCTGGATGCATTAGGAAATCTGCTTGAGTGGAGAAAAGTTTTAAACCCAGTTTAGGCTTTGACTAGGGATAAAGTAATAATTTTATAAGTATTATTAATTGAGAAATAAATATTGCTATTTTTATTATTGTTGAATAGCAATTGAAATAAATAAATTAAATTTGTAAATCTTGTCAAATGAATTGTTATAGTTAATTCTTAAGCATTTTTTTTGTAGTGAATCCAAAGCTGTCTTGAAAGTTACAAGTAGTTATTAAAAGGAAAGCCAGGTGGGGTAATATTAATATATTCACACTAAGGTCATTGGACCATTTGTTACCACAATGCTTTGTAATAAAAGCTTTATAATATGTTAAAAAGTCGTAGGTGGGTGATTAAGAAAAAGAGAACTAGAAACAACAGTCTTCGATTCTACTCTTATAAAATAAGGAAGAAAAAGCTGAAAAATCAGAAAAATTTGGAATTAAATTGAATAAGGATTATAGTATATTGTTATCTAAAATGATGGAATAGAAATCTCAAAGCCTTGCTATCATTTTAAACACCGTTTTCCATCGATTGATGGTTTCTAAAGTCATACTGGAAAATAGAAATGAAAGCCATGTGGAAAAGTCCTTACCTAAATAAAGATTATTTCAGATACAGAACAATTCAAGAAAATGTAAGAAATTATTTTTATTTTATTAATATTGGTTAATTTTCAGATTTTAAAATGATGCATAAATTATTTGGACTTAAAAGAAAAAGTTGACAATGTTGATTTCCATGCTATTGTTATTATTTAGCAGAAAATATGCATGCTTGTAAATTAAAATCTCAAGAAAAAAATAATTTGAGATAATTTTGAAGAAAAGTATTATGCTATATATAGTAAATAAATCAAAAAGTCATGTTTAAAATCATCTAAATTTTAATAAAGTAAAAGGAAAATGCCTGAATTTATTGTTTATTCTTATTAAGAAGTAAAACTCATCTGCCAGATAGCTATCATGCAAACCTATTTATTTATAGAAATGGAAAGTTATAGATTAAGAAAAATGTTAAGGATATCGTATTTAGAATTAAATAAATTCTTTTTACTATTGTTAAACAGTTATTACCTTACCAATGGAAATGTAATTAAATAATTTACTTTTAAAATTTTACTGTGCAATGCATATAAATAAGATTTTAAAAATGGTTTAAAAATGCCCAGATTGTTTAAAAAGTTGTTACATATATTACCACAGAAGGAAGAACAAAATAAATAAATAATTTTAAAAAGAAAAAAGTTGAATATCTCAACTATAATGAAATTCTAAAGTCATTTTTAAAGGAAAATTATCTGGACTAAAACATGGACAAACCGATTTTAATTAGGTTACACTTGAAAAAGTTGGAATAGTGCCTTATTGTGTTGGTATTGAATAGGATAATCAATATATATATATATATATGCATTATATATATGAATATTATAATCAATATATATATATATATATGCATTATTTTCGGAATGTTACGCATCATAATATCAGTTTTAATCATTTTAACTTACCAGGATGAAATAAACTTTGACTAGAAAGGTTAAAAATCTAATGGGAGAAAAGTTTGTTAATTTTTTTTTTATTAGCGTAGTGTTATTGGTATAATATGTTATTGGTATAATACTTACATCAAGTGTCATTTGGGAATTTTTTTATATGTACTTATTGTAGTATAAATATGTTTAAAAGTATATAAAGATGTAAAAAATATATACACTTATTTTATATGTATTTTGCTATTTTTCCAATTAAGGGAAACATAATATTATATGTCATTTATCTAGGGGAAGAAATATGTATTTCTCGCACTTTTAAAATAGCCTTTAATATTTTATTAAAGAGTGAACAAATATACATTTTATTAGAGATATACTACAGACCTAACTGCTTTCTAATATGAAAGAATTAATATAAGTTTTTTTTTCTCTCAGTTATTAAATTTGCCTATGAACATGTCCACTTTAAATATAAAATGTTGATTTATTTGTTTTATCAAGCAGTGATTCACCTATAGATAGGTTAATTATAAAAATGATAGCAGCATGGACATAGGCAATTTTTTAATGACATGTGTATTTGACTTTTGATGTCTGTTCCTGCTTTAATACACTAAGTCTCTTCATCTTAAATTATAATAAATTATCAATTGTGTGGCATTTGATAATTGCCCTTATCATATTCTGACAAATAAAATTATTAAAGTTTAATACACCAAATTATAATGTAGAGTTTTTAGATTTAAAAAGTTGAGTGGATCACAAAGACATAAATATATTTTATTCTATAACTGAAATGCTAAGTTAGCTTAAAGAAAGTTAACTATCTTATTATATGAGATAGAATAATAAGAGAAACATAAAAAGTAAAAAGTGATCCTCTGAATATCATTGTATAAGTGGTCGTATTGACTATGGGTATAGTCAAGGAAATATCTAATTATTTTTCAATCCCTGATTTTATGTAATGAAGGGAAATATGTTTATCTTATTTCAGGTAATGTCTCTGAATTGAAATTTGTAAAAATTGTAAATAAATCTTGTTGTGTTAAGAATTTCTTTAGCTGTCTGTGGTCTTATTGCTAGTCACCATATACACTATTATTGTTATTGCTATCGACATATCAGTGGATTATATATTGAAATCATCATCGACCAATATAGTACAATTAACTATATGTTGTTATATCCTAATAATTTGGTTAAGCCCTATAATTTATTAGTACATCTAATGCATCATCACACAATAATTAAATATTACTAACCTGGAGTACATAATATTGTAAGTGACATAATAAAAGGTAAACACTTGGTCTTAATATGATCAGTTTATTTGAACCCACAGGTCTTGATCACATGGTTTATAATTATTCGAGAAAAGGAATTTGGTAAGTTATTGTTTTTAATTATTAAAAAGTCATTCCTATTCCTAAATTTTAAAGTTTATATTAGTTATAAAGTTTCTTTAGAACTGCTAAATACAGTTGTTAATTTGAGTTATATTAAGAGCTGTCATGTGCATTATATTTGGGTAGTGGCAAAATCCCTCTCACTGACCCAAATATATGTTGTATAACAATTTTGAAATGCTAAAACCCTGAGAAGAATTAGTTGTTAAGTTTCAAGGTAGAATTTAAAATTTGTAATAAATTTTGTATATAGTTATTTATTATAGTTAGACTTAAAGGTAGATTACTTTCACTGTTTTATGAAAGTCAACCAAACTTTAAGGTGGAAATTATTTATTTTGTCTTAAAAGGTAAAGCTTATTTCGACATTATGATAAATATTCTGGTTTTGTCAAGCTTGGAATCCCTATTTTGTTTAACTTATCTTTTTACCAACCTAATACAATATTAGTTTATAGTTCAAGATTTTCAGTTTCCATCAACAACATTGTTTGCATTCTTTTATTGTTCATTCTCATTTGACATTAATTCATTATCGTAATTGATTAATCATTCATTAAATTTTATTCTCTTATCATTTTAACTATTCATTAACTCTTATTTTATCATCATCTTAATCATTCATTATTCACCTACATCTACATTCTTTTCTTTTTATTCTTAGACTCATTTCATTTTTCTATTTAATTATTACTTATTTTCCTCATTCATTTAGTCACCTACATCATAATTTACTTATTACTTAATGTATAATTTTAATTTCACAATCATTCCATAGATATACTTATTAGTTGTTTTTTTTTTTTTTTTTTTGGTTTGATAAACATTAAATTGATTTCATGAGGTTTTGTTAGTGGATTCTAAAGCTGGTTTGACCAGAAGTTATCATTTTTATTAATCACCTTGTGATCCCCTGTGGATCTATAGTTACATGCTAGTTTTATGCAATAAAGGAATCATCTCATTAGTTTTACATTTTTGTTTTTTTATGTTTAAATTCTTGATTGTTTGGGTAGTGAAGGTTACAAAGGGTGGATTTGGTGCCATGAAATGTATGACCAGATTTGTCTATGATTCCAGTGTTTAAAAAGAACACAAAGGTGAATTATAGCCCCAAACGTAAGTCTATATTAGTGGTTGATCCAAAGGGAAGGTCACTATATATATATATATATTGTAGCAGTTATATCCAAAGGGAAGGTCACTATATATATATATATATTGTAGCAGTTAATCTTAGCCCAAAATTGTGCTTCACTATTCTCAAACTTAACCAGCACTAGCCTAATATCAAACTCTACATGTCATCCTGCTCCTTTTAATTATATATATATATATATATTGTATGTATATGTCTGAAAAGCATATAGAAAATTTATAAATATAAGTTGAATAAAATTCCTTTAAGTGTTTTAATATTATTAATGTCAATAGATGAAGCTCAGATATATACATTTATTAAGGAGGATATGTATATAATTACACATATTAAATGTAAATAATTTTGTATATTTTAAAATTACAATTTTTTTTTTACTTTACAATTTTTTTATATAATTACATAAAAATTCAAGATGGAAGATGCAACCATTAAGTAATTAAAAGGGTAGAAACATTATATTGCTTCAGGGTTTTAAAATAAATTTTAATCAAAGTTTTAATGAAAGTAAAATTAAAACAAAGCTAATTGATTTTATTTTAGTTGCAAAAATTTTGACAAATCTATTTCCATTCTGGAAATTGATTTGAATTAATTTTTGGACAGTTATCTAATGATTGCATCTCTAATAACAATATAAAAAATATTTATTTAGATTAAAGATTATGTTTAGGTTAGGAATCTAACTAAAAGCATTTTTTAAATAGTTTGAAAATGGTATTCGAGTAGATGGTCCCAAGTTGCCTTTCTCTCAATTTTTCATCTGTCTCCTTTCCATACAGTGGTATAGCTCCTTCCAATGAAAAGTGCCGAAGTGATTAGAGAATCACCAAGGCCAAGAAGAAATGCCTTCAATCTAATTAGAATCTAACTGCCCCAACAGTTAAAGAATGCCACCTCAACACAAGATTCCCAGCGGATCATGAAGTAACAAGCCGAAAAGTTATTTTAATCACCTTACCAAAATTCTAACTAATGAATCTTAAAATTAATGTCTTTTTATTTTTATTTTTTTATGTTCAATTTCTATTAACTCACTAACCAGCAAGTATTTTAACCTAACTTTCTAGTTTCTGTATATCAATTCTCTACAACCTAAAGTAATCCTAATGTATATTATTTTATCCAACTTACACTTCTTATTATTCCTCTAATTTAGTGCCATAATAATTTACTATTGATGATATTTTTATATTTTCACTTAATTTTTATCTGTAAATGTCAATCAAACCCAGTCTTACACACCTTATCTATATCCCACTGTGGAATAAATAGTGGGGGGAGAGTGTAATCAATTCTTTCATTTTATTCATTTCTAATTAGCTTGTAAGGTTGAGTTTCTCTGTTAATGAATATATGCATTAACTGCTGCACTGGTGATTAATTTTATTGGCCAAGTGAGGTAAAACTCTAAACTTCTAATTGGTCAACTCACAAACTCAAGTGTCAAACTATATTCATCTTTTAATATTATCTTTACTTTAGTTTCATTTGTAAAAAGAATATTAATAATTTGTCAAGTTAGGAAAGTGAACAAAAGTTTTTTCAAAAATATATTTGTTTTTATAGTTATAAAAAATTTGATAGTGGCAAATCTTAAAATGAATGTTAGTAGCCAACTAAAAGGTGTTGCTGACATTGTTGTGATGTCAGTGATTTTTTTGTCAATTTTACGGTGCTGAAAAATAAATAATTTTTGCTAAACTCTTAACTATTTTTCTAAAATAATTTTATTTTTAGCATATTTTATCAAAATAGTTTATAATTTGTCAAAAAATACTTTTAAAATAGTCTAAAACATAAATAATTTTTGCTAAACTCTTAACTATTTTTCTAAAATAATTTTATTTTTAGCATATCTTATCAAAATAATTTATAATTTATCAAAAAATACTTTTAAAATGGTCTAAAATATTTATTTACCATTTTCGAAATGAAAGAAAAGAAATCATAACTCTTTATTTATTGACAATCCATTTTTTTTTACTGTTAAAAGGTAACACCCAATCAGAATCAAAAATGGGCAGTGTTTTGTCTTTTGTTAGACTTTTAATGACAATTTTATTGATTTTTCACTTGTAAAATAATTCAAGAGAAGGCAGCATCTTATGGAACTTTTTTTAACCTTTAATCTTTTGAATGCATGACTCGTCTAAAAACGAGAAGATTTGACATCACTCTAAATCGGCTACTTTTTATCCCACGTATACATATGATACGTCATTAGAAAGAAAATCAAAAGTTCTGTAAGATGGTGCCCTCTTCAGAATTAATTTACAAGTAAAAAATCAATAAAAATGACCATATATATCAAACAAAACCAAAGCACCGCCTCCTCACCAACTTTTCTTGAATCTTATTGGCTGTCCCACTTCTGTCAGAAAGGGAAATGGCTTCCAAAAAGTAAAAAGTTACGTTCGTTTTGATTTTTTTTACGAAAATGATAAACGAATGTTTACAACATTTTAAACATATTTGAATTGAATTACAAATTATTATTGATAAAATAATACTAAAAATCAAATTATTTTAGAAAAATAGTTAAGATATTACCAAGAATTATTTATTTATTGCTACATATTGATCATAACGTTAAAGTGAAAAAAAAAGATTGCTGACGCAATCTTTTTTGGTTGGTTGAATAGTGGTTACTTTTATTTCACCGCAATTGAATATTTTTTAAATTATAAATCAAATTTTATTTTTGAAAAGATTTTCGTTTGCTTTCGTAATCTGACAATTCAGTAATATACTTTTTACAAACGAAACTAACGTATTTATGTTATTAAAAGTGATCTATTCTAACAATAGATATTGTTAAAGTTGTGAGTTGGCCAATTACAAGTTTTGATTTTTAACTCATTTGGCCAATTATATAATCATCGTTCAAAGGGTTAATAAAAGTGCAAAATTGTAATTTTAACATGGAAAATAAAAAAAAATACACTATTAAAAGCAGAATCTCAAGTTGATTTGAACTTTAGCTATCAATGTGTTAAAATAGTTTATTGTTAATTTATACAAAATGTATAAATATTTTTCAAATCTGGGTGGATCTTGGTGTCCATTTTGATTTATTGATTTCTTTATTTTAATCATCATTGCCAAAAGGCTGGTAATCCATTTTATATTGTTAGTCAGACTCTTAAGTCTGCAAATATGTTTTTATATATATATTAAATAAAATGTGATTGATTCAAGAAGGGGGAGAAACACATGCTTTATTAATTATAATTTTAATTACTTATTATTGACTTTATTGTATATGGATCATTATTTACACATGTCAACATATTTATTAAACCATTTAAGGCTTTATATATATATATTATTGCTTTGTTCAGATCTGTCCATACTTTTGCCTTGGAGGATCCCGATGTCTCTTGTGGATTTGCATTTTTTATCCAAATACCTTTTATTGTCTTGCTAAGATACATCCATACCTTCATTCTTGAGAATCTAAAGGATTCTTTTCTTGTTCAAATCAGGGATATAATCTACACCCTGGAAAAATGAGTTAGTATAGTTGAAAGCTCTGCATGGATCACCATACATTGGACAATGACAACTTCCTACGTCCCTTTCCATAAGGTATTGTTCTGCCTGAAGGGTGCATACCATCATCCAATAGAAAAATGATGTATCATTCTTGGCTAAAGTTGCTGTATTTCTTCTCAATGACATATATGCTAACATCACAATTCTTTATATTTCTCTTCTCCCCCATGTTTAATAAAATATAACATAATGATATGTGATAACGAATTGTTTAGATCTTTAAATATTTTTTGTTAGAGTTTTTAGAGCCAACTGTTCTGAAGATGCCCTCTCCTTCTTTTAAATATGCCATTACCATATTTATAAAATTTTGCTAAATATTTGATTTTTAAATGTTGAAAATGTATAATAAATATCTGTTTTAGTATACATATGATCCTAATGTATTCTGTTTCAATGTTATAAATAAACACAATAAATGCTGAATAAATATATGTATTGTAATGCCAACGGCAATCTAGCCAAGTTATATAAATAGCGAAACCCTATTATTATATTTTATATGTAATTTCTTAATGTGTAGAATGTCCATCAATCACCCAGGTAAAATTTTTATGTAAAAATAAATAAAATCTGATTTACGAATATATTTTATGTCTTATAAGACCACATTAGATCGATACCTGTCAATCTCAAAATAATTTATTCAAGATTGTCGAATGTTTGTAATTAAAATAAAGTGTACATTGCATAAAGTTGGTCATATATATAATTATATTAAACTTTTGTGATAATACATATTCATATCTAAACTTAATTCAGTATGTTTGAATCTTATTAATATATTTATATGTCTTATAAATTGTATCTCAGGTTGACTCAATATCTCATCATCATCAGCTGAGATCTCATGCAAGATGTTGTAGCACCAGGCCTGGAAATAATGAATTTATGTGCTATCACCTTAGGTGCCATAATGGTATAGATTTGGAGAATGGGCAAACAGGTTAGAATTCATGATTGCTCCTGATCTGTGTATCTCAGGCATGATTGGATTTGGGGTACTTTTGCTCAGATTCTACATCTTGTTGGATGGACATACATTTTTAACTGGCACAATATATATAATACATATTTTGCAGGTTCATCCGTGTTAAAAACTTTTAATATTAATATACTGATGTTTTGATTTGGTCACACAAGTCATCCATAGAGTTATAAAAGGTAGAAAAACGGTTGTAGAGGCGCTACAATCACTGATTTGAATAAAACGTTAAAATTCCACCAATAGCAAAAATGTTAAATTTAGGAATGTTTTTTTTAAAAAAATATTCCCAAATAGGAGGAAGTTTGCATGTATCATCTCACTTATTGATATAATCTGGCCTTTTAAGTATCTCAATGGCTTCTCTAATTTTGCACTGGTAGAGATTATCACATCTGGATATGATCCTGGTACTAGAAAAATCAATTTTATGACCTGAATCTATAGTATGGAGTGAGAGTGCTGATGATGATGAGTGTTGTTTAACTGCATTCACATGCTCATCTCTCCTAACACTGATGTGATGATTACTCATACCTATGTAAGAAGCTTTACAATTTTTACATGAGATTTGATAGACACCATGAGATTATAGAGGGATTGAATCCTTAGGCTTGGTTATTATATTGCTGATCTTTTGATGAGCAGAAAATGCTGTATCTATATTATAGCATTTTAATATATGTTCAATACTGTCTGTAGTTCCTTTTACATATGGAACACAAATCCTAATAGCTGATTTATCATCTTTTTGTTTCCTATTTTGTCTATTTTGGGCTTGAAATAAGGCTAATTAATTTTACAATGGCTTGAAATGGACTATTGAAAAAGAAGAGGACAATAAGATTAACTATTTAGATTTAATGATCACAAGAGATAACAATATTTTAAATTATAAACTAATAATTAAGCCACTGCAAAAAAAGAGGATATATAAATTGTAAATCAAAAGTACCAATGATGCATAAGATGGCAAGTTTTAAATCTTTTTTGTTTCGGAATGAAAAATTATGTCGTTACCAAAGTGATAAATTGAAAAATATTGAGATATTTGACAAGGAATTGCTTGATGTTGGTTATAAAATGGAACAAATAAACAATACTTTATGTCAATTTAAAAAAATATCATAATTTAAAAGAAATGAAGATTAATAATAAAAAATGGATATCTATTCCATTTATTTCAAATCCACAAGTAAAATTTTTTAAGGATTTATATAAGAATGTATTTAATGTTTCATTCTATGTTCCAAACAATATTAATAAATTAGTTAATAATTCTAAGGATGTCATACCTGTCAAGCAAAAAAGTAATGTCATATATGAAATTTTTTGTGATTGTATGCTATCATATATAGGTGAATCTAGGTGCAGCATTGAGAAAAGATTGAAGGAACATGAATTGTTATATAAGCTTGTAAAAAATAAAAATAATGGTGATTTAATATCTTTTTCAGTTTTCTTTGATCACGAAAAAACATGTAAATATAAATTTAAATTTAATTTTGAAAATGTGAAAATTCTTCATGAAGAGAGAAACCATAGTAAAAGAAAAATTAAAGAGACAATTTTTATAAACAGAAATAAAACGCATTTAATAAATCGACAAGCTTCTAACATTAAAATACGAGATTTGTGGAATTTGAATTGATGATGTTTGCTTCCGCTTTTAGTTTTTGAATTTAATGGCAGTTGAGGCAGGTCAGAAAGTAACCGAAAGTACTTCTGCGGATTTAAAGATTGTTTGTAATTGTTTGTAAACCATTAAAAATATCATTTCAATTATAATTACAATATTGTTTTTAATTAACGGGTATTTTATTTATTATATGTATATATTCTAACATTCTCAGGGATAAATAATTCATAGTATTATATCTGGAAAATTTCATGTAGTAAAAATATAATAGCTAAGTGGCTGACATTTCAATACAATAAAAAGTATTATCGTTAGAGCTTTTTCTTTATCAGATCATAAGAAGTGTGTGGTGAGAATTAAATCTCACTGTACATTTTCTTATTATTTGTGAAAAAAGAAACCTTGGGGAAAGTACTTGCTATTTTTCTGAAATCTCATCACACACATTTTTATGATTTAAAAATGAAGATGCTCTGTGGAAAGGACTTGCTATTGTAATGAAACATCAGATATTTAACTAATATATTTTTATTACATGGAATCTCCTGGAAATAAAATTCATATATCACATTGTGCAATTTTTAAAGGTATAATTTATTTGATTATTGAAAAGTGACTAATACGTAATTAGCCAGGCAGGATAAATTTTAAAGTTATCTTCTCATTACCTGTGTTTGGGTGACATATATATTTAAATTAGTCAAGTAAACTAAGAACTTGGCTAAAATATATATTTTTAAATTAATATTTTTTATTTCACTACATAAATGACATCATAATTTAGCTGCTTACTTTATATATTAACATATACATAGACTTGTAATGACAGAGTATGTAAAAATGCTTTGGGTTTGAATTATGGGTAGAAACATTATGCTACACTATTCAGTCTTGTAAATTTCGCTATGCAATTTTAAATTTATTTTGTTAATAAGCAAGCATGTATTCCTTCATTCTATATCTTGGAGGTAAACAGGTTATTTTCTGCTTAATGTATGACGTTTATAGTAATATTACACTTTTGGCTTAATTAGAATGCAAGTCTTACTATATATCTGTTATGCCAAAAATTTCTTTGACTAAAAAGTCAAATGTTTAGTGAGTTACCTGTGTTCGATGTTTCTGTAAATGAACAGATCAGATATTTCCACGATTGAGATTATAATGCAAATGCAACATCCATCCTATAACCATGGATGTAATTTATAGCCAGAATAGCGATGAAAATATTTTAAATGTTCATTTACCTATTGCGTTTTCTTCTGCATAAACGTTATAATCACTTTTACGCATGGAAAAAGTTCGTTCATATATATATACAAATATATAACATTTTCCGCTTAAGACACATTAAGAAATTGGAGAAATCAATCAATACACAGTTGATGATTACAGCGATTTCTTTATTTTTATTTGATACAATAAAATAAAAACGTTTATTCTTAAAATGCAACACCTGGATACATTTATACAGAAGTGAAAGTATTTTTGCAGCCAAGGTTGCTACTCACCTTAATGATGCATATTGTAGACATGCGAATATCAAATGACTAATGGTTTCATTTGTGGCAGGTGTTTTCAAAATTGTTTTTAACGTAAAGAAGTTCCCATTTAAAAGGCATTATATCATTGTATTGTTACTAAAAATGCCGACAGCTATATTATAAAATTGAACAATAACATTCCATAATTAAAAAAAAAACGGTGCGAGAATCCAAACAACAATATTAAATAATTTAAAGGACATACATACACACACACACACACACAAAAGAAAAATTGGTTCAAAGTTAAATATTTGAATTTTTATACTGATTGAAAAATTTAAAAAGTTAGAAAAAAATGAAATAATATTGCAATTAATAATACATTTTTTTTCTCATGTGTAATAGCATCAGCCGGAAAGCGAACCCGCTAACCGCGGCAACTGCTTGTAAAGCATCTGTCGCTGACCTCTCGACCACCAATTAATAATACATTTGTAATTAATAAAAATGTAATGCATAATGGTAGCTAATTGAAAAAAAAAAAAGTACAACTGAATGCCGACAAAGGATTCTCAATTAAATATGTCCAAGGATGAAGTGAATAAACAAATATTTACTTATTAAAATGAAGAAAAATTAGATTCATTAATCAATAAATTATATAAATATTAAGCTATAGAAACTATTGCCTGTGTTTTGGATTAAAGAAAAAACTCCATCTACTAGTTATATCTTCAAAACGAAACTTTGAGAAATTTTAAAAATATAATTATATATATATAATATCTATTATTTATTTATATAGGTTACCCAGCATAATGCATTAAAAGTCAATTAAATTCACAAGCTAATTTTTTTTATCAAATCTATATCCAATATTCAGACAGCTATTTTAGATTAATAATATACAAAACAACTTTAATATGAGAGTTTAACGAATTTTAGTTATATAACGTTATGATTATGATACGGTTACTATTTAAAGCGCTTAGCTGAATAAAATAAATATTTGTGACATCGGAAAAACATCTGTTCACTTGTTAAATGTATAAACATTTATTAAACTAAATCATTAATTTCCAATATGTTCCTGCACTCCCTAGTGAAAATCAACCTGGATTCACTCCAGACGAACTGGTTCCTGCACTACAGGAGATTCTTCAAGAATATAGATCCTATGTGTTACAACTGCCACAGAACCTCTGAAACCTTTGACCACATGATAAATGATTGCCTGGAATATAACAAAATCAGAATATTCATTGCTCACAACTGCCACAATTCCCTAAACAAAATATTAGATATCAAGAGCTGCTTCCTGTCTAGGGAGTATGTCATCTCATGACTTTTGACCTTCATCACTTATGCCACTTGGATGACCAGAAGTCGCAACAAGTTTACTATTCCTCATCCCAAGCCTGAGGACATATTCATCACTAAGTTGAAGAAATTTCACCATAAGGACAGTATCATCTGTTTCAGATTTTTATTTGACAACATATAAAGCCAGATTTAGTTGGATTAAACAACACCAGTGAGCACATCAGACCATCTGGCTGCCTGAGCAACATGGATTACTTTTATTTTATTTACAATTCTATCATTCTTACATATGTATTTCAATCAAGTTATTTATAAACAAATAGCTTTCTTTGGGTTCATCTATTAATTACGACTAGACCATACACTAAATTCTAGTACTAAAGTAAGAAAATAAATTTCTACTAAAAGATATAGTGAAGGCTAATGATATGTAGTATTTTGTTGGTTTTATAATAAGTATGTGATAGCTTTAAAAGTAATACTTTATTTTTGAAAAATATGTGTACCCATGTATTGTAATGCCTGCTTTTAAAGATATATCCATAGCTGCAACTTAAAAAAAGATGTGGGATAGATTAGTCCACATTATTATCATCATTATTTTCAATCATCATTGAAGCATCATTGTAACATGAAGGTCTATCTAAGTTCTAACTATTTCTTTGATCTACAGCCTTTTTTACATCACCCCTGCACTCTTTCTTATTTCACACACCCATTTTACATAATCTCTTGGAATCTCCAATTCTATTATCATCTCTTCTAACAATATTTGTAGTGTAGCACCACTTCAGTCTCTTAATTCTTTCACTAATGTCAATATCAACTGTATGTTCTGTTAGCCATGTATTTTTTTTAAGTGTCATAGCATCGGCCAGGATGCGAACCCTCAACCCGGGCAACTGCCTGCAAGTGCAAGGCAGTCGCACTGACCTCTCAACCACATAGGCAGTCACCTAATATTAACTTATCATTATCATCATGTAATCTAATCAGTGTTGTGTCATTTTAATAAATATTCTTCAGAATATGATAATATTCCTCGTCTTTATTTTGATAATGCATTACTGTAATTACTGTAAAAATATGTTTATCAATTCATATACATTCATACTATGTATAATGTCTCTCAATACTTCAAAGCAATCCTATATGTGGAAATCACTTTTAAATCCAACGTGTTGTTTTAGTTAATTAAAACCCAAAAGTTCACTGCATATGAATTGTAATTATTTTGTAGGTCTCTTATTTCTAATATCTTGATATGTCAATATTACTCAAACACTCTTCCAATAAACTGATACATCTTAATCATATAGATATTTAGTATATAAGTTTGCAACACTTTTTTTTTCTAACTTGCTTCTTTTGTGATATTGATTATAATTCGGACATTTTATAATTTTTTTTATATTTTTCATAGATTTAATTCCTTGTCTCAATTCATTTAAAATTCTTAGACAATTGAGAAATCATAATAACTATAAAGGGCACTATGTTTTCTTTTTTTATTCATTAGTTTATAAATTTGCATAAAAAATTTCCCACATTTCATTATATCATCTATAGTTTTAGTAATAATTTCTGCTTTTTTTTTATTATAGAAATAAATTTTCTCACAATACTAATATGTTGTTTTCTATTTTTGAGACTTTTGTTTTCTTCTATAACCTTTCTTGGCAGTTCACCATTATATATTTTTATATTATTATCTCTTTTTTAATAATAATTTTGCAAAACTGTAGATATTTAATTCTTTGTTGGATCGTTTTAATATTTTTTCATATTACTTATATTTTAATTAATTGCCATCTCCATGGAAATATTAGATAAATTGGTGTTTTTTGCACCACCTATTTTATTGCAATTCTTAATAGAGTATTTGTAATCCTCTTATTGATTTTATTCAAATTGGCTGTCTTCAAAATATGTTAATATTTTATTATGATTTGCATGTTATAATATATATTCATTGCACTTTTTCTTAAGGTTAGGAATAATACTGTTTTTTTAAGAAATGTAGTTTCTCTGATTTGCGTTGACATATAACTTATATATCTCTAATTCATTAGTACTTAATAAGTTCAAATTCTGAAAAAAAAATTCTATTTTTAAATATATATTTTCTGCAAATGAAAATAAAACTCAATTCTGCTGAATTCTCATTTGGATGCTTCAACATTCATTTCTGTTTATCATATTTTTGAAAGAATTTATATTATACGCTTTTTTTCAGAATTTGAACTTATTAAATAATAATGAATTAGAAATATATAAGATATATGTCAATGCAAATCAGAGAAGCTGCATTTATTAAGAAAAAAACAGTATTATTCCTAACCTTCAGAAAAATTGCAATGAATATATAGTATAATATGCAAATCATAATAAAATATCACACGATCACAATTTCTTATGCTTGCTCACAACTGTTATTAAACTAGGCAAAATTCTCCATACAGTAGTGCCACTCAGTGCAAGCCAGAGTTTTGCCTGTACTAAAAACAGTTATGATAAAGCATACAAAATGGTGATCATGTGATGTTAGGTGGTTTAATACCAATCCTGCTTGGTAGGATAGTGGTGGCTATAGTTATTAAGGAATCAATGACACCAAAATGTATGGGTATTGAAATGAGTTCAATCCTATATGATTATATAAGCTAATGAGCTTAGATTGAAAATATTATTGTGTTTTCAATTTGATTCTCATAGTTTTGTAGTTAAGTAGAGATAAAAGGTGGCTACTGGAGGGTTGTATTAGATCCTAAGACCTAAATGTAATGCTCTCAAATCCAAGATTCCTCATGGACAAAGGCCACGAGCCAGAAACTAGTCTGGGGATATTGGATGAATAAGCACTAGATAGAGATTATACTAGATAGAGATTATACTAGATAGAGATTATACTGGCATCCATTAATTACTCTGGCTTGCATGGAGTGACACTATTGTATGAAGAGTTTTATCTGTTTTAAGTTCACAAATAAGTGACCTTTCTAATTTTTATAACTATAACAAAATTTAATCATATAATTTTCACATTATAATCATTTAGGAATTTGTGCATTAAAGTCTACTATGATAATTTTAAAATGTGCTTTATTCTAACCCAAATCACTTTGGACATCCATATAAAATTATCTACAACTTTTAACACGAGAACATGTTGGGACATAAACATGAGTAATCTGCATTTGGTACTTTCTATTAGGTTGACTAACTACTATTGCCATTGTTTTAGTCTTACCATTTTTTATTTATAGTGAAATTTGCTCCACTTGTATTTTCAATAATTGTGCTTAGTAATAAAGTACATGTCAAATTTTAAAATCAATTACTCCACTTTTTTGCTAATATCACAAAATCCCTCCATATTGCCATTAACCTGCATAAGTTACAATGTAGTTTACAAATACCTAGATTAAAATATTGATCCTAAGAAGAGTATTTGTTTTATTCAAATATTTTCAAATTTGAGTTTTTATTATTATAGGTATATTTTGCAATATATTGTAACGTCCACTACATTATTTAGTGTTTTAAATGAGTTAACTACTCGTACTCGGTGACCAAATTACGTCTTATCTACTAAATTTGTTTCGTCATACAATTCAGTAAGATTTAATGGACGCAATTCTTTTTCCTGGTCACACAACACTCTTTTAACTAATGTAGCTACTAAAATAATGGGATCGAGTAAGCCAGCTTTTAATTTATTTGAAAGGCACCAGAATTCTATATTAGAATTCACTGGCAAACATCCCTTTTTTATTTATTTAGCTATGACGACATTTTGGAGTCTCCAGAGGATTGTGTTTCAGTACAACATTGGCAATTTATTTGAATTATAATAATGTCTAAATTGTAATGAATTTAGAACTATAAGAATTAATAACAATGTAAGTTATATTTTACTTTATTAATACGAAACAAAAACATTAATATGATCGAGAGAATAAAATATAAAAAGACAATAAAAATATAAAACTACAGCTAACATTTGTTTCTTTTATTCATATGACTCGTGGCGACAGTTCATCACGCTTAAAAGTTCAAGAAAGTGATCACTAATTTTTTTGATTTAATAAAGTTACTTACCGGTAAGTTTGAATGTTAATGTGCAGAATTTCTAATGTTGACCATGCATGGATTTTTTTAGAACGAATCTGCGGTCCAGTATTCCGGCAATCTTTAAATTTTTGTGGTTAAAATCTAGTAGGAGATGGCTTCTTCACTCAGGTAGTTCGCAACACAGGTGCAAAGCAACTCCAGCAAATGAACGGCTACTACTCACACATCTTAATATTTCAGTCTATTAGTAACAGTAGTTTGGCCCACTTTCATAATTTCTTTATGTTTAATTTTATTTTTACTGCTCTCTGCAGAAGGACAATCTAAGAAGAACCCTCTGCACCAACTGTTATTCCTTTTGTCCTGTTTATTTTTTCTTTCTGCACAATTCCTATTGACACCTGCCAATGTGTACCAAATTTAAAATAATTTAGACTACAAAGTCTTTCTTTTTTTCTTGATTGCCATCTTTAATTACTTAATGAATGTTATCGCTTTGTTTCCATGCTGCTGATGGCCTTGCGATAAAGGTTTCTTTTAATTAAATTATATTTTTTTATTGTACTTTCTACATTCCTTCTCTCTTTTTAATTTTATTAAACACAAACCAAAAAAATATATACACTCACGTTGTTTAAAATAATAGATCAAATATATTTACATAAATATATTTTTCATTAGAAATTTATTAGTTTAACTTTTAAATTGCCAATGTTATTTGTACTAGGATAAAATACAGTACAATATATTAAAATGCTTGTATAAAAAAAATCTAGCCATAAGGATTGTAAAAATAAAAATAAATAAATTACTTTTGTTAACTAAATTCAATTGATTTTTTTCTTATAATCAGTTATTATAATGAAATAAATTTGTTTTTTATTATTGTTGCCATTGGCTACAATACATTTTATAATATTTGTTTTAAAGGGTAGAAAAGGGCTCTCATTTGAAAAAAACAAAACAAAAATTATACAACCATTTAGATTGCACACATTATGAGATATCACTGAATTAAAAAGAGGGACCATAAAATTTAAATTATGTGAACTAAATTCAAAATAATTTATTTTTTGCAATATATATATATATATATATATATACTGGTTGAAAATGTATATCTATCCAGCAAGACTTAGAATCTGGGAAAAAGTACCCCAAATTCCAATCATGTGTAAGATACACAGGTTAGGAGCAATCATGAATTCTAACCTGTTTGCCCATTCCCCAAATCTATAACACTATGGATAACACCTATGGTGATACCACATAAATTCATTATTTCCAGGCCTAGTGCTACAATGTTTTTGCATGAGAACTCACCTGATGATGATGACGAGAGATTGAGTGAACCCAAGATAAAAGTTAAAAGACATATATAAAGATATTAATAAGATTCAAACACACTGGATTAAGTTTAAAATATGAATATTTATTATAACAAAATTTAAACTGATTATATATATATATATATATATATATATATATATATATATATATATATATATATGACCAACTTCATGCAATAAACTTTTATTTTAATTACAAACTTTTGATAATCTTGATTCAATTATTTTCAGTTTGATAGATAATCAATCTAGTGCATTATCACAATAAGTAACATATATTTGGAAAACAACTTTTATTATAATTTTACATAAAATGTTTATCTGGGTGGTTGGTGGAAGTTGTATACATTGAGAAATTACATATATAGGTATAATAATAGAGTTTCACTATTTAGATAAATTAGACAGAATGACCTTGGCATTATGATACATAGATTTATTTTGCATTTATAGCATTTATTTATAACACTTAAATAGGATACATTATGATTTGTAAGTATACTAAAAACATATATTTATTATACATTTTTAACATTTAAAGATCAAATATTGCAAAACTCTATAAATATGGTCATGGCTTATTTAAATGAAGGGGAGGGCAGCTTCAGAACAGTTGAATCTAAAACTCCAACAAAAAAAAATCTTTAAAGAGCTAAATGTTTCATTATCACACATCATTATGATTTATTTTATTAAACAGGCTGGGAAATAAAATATTAAGAATTGTGTTGCTAGCATATATGTCAGTGAATGAGAGTATGGCAACTTTGGCCAAGAAAACTTCAACATTCTTCTATTTAAATATAGTATGCCCATTTCAGATGGAGCAATACCTAAATGGAAATGTAGGTGGAAAGTTGCTATGGTCCAGTGTATGGTAATCCATGCAGAGCTTCAAGTGTACTAACCTGCTTGTTCCAGGGAGTAGACTTATATACCTGTTTCGAATGAGAACACTAAAAAGATGGAAGGCTTTGAATCCTCTGGAATGAAGATATGGACAGATGTGAGTAGTACAATAACATATAATCTAGGAGAAGAATGACAACAAAGATAGATCATCATTCTCTGGACTGAGGTATGAACGAATCCGATCAGAGTCCTATGTGACTTTTTAATAAATTCTGAGATATGCCATCAATGCAACTATCATGAAATTATTTTATTTAAATACTACAATAAAGCCTTAAATAGTTTAATAAATATGTAATGATATGTTTAAATAATGACCCATATATAATAAAGTCATTAATACATAATTAAAATTATAATTAATGAAGCATGCATTTCTCCCCCTTCTTGAATCAATCCCATTTTGTTTAACATATAAAATAAATTCGTGAACTTCAGAGTGTGACTAACAAAATGAAATTGGTCACCAACCTTTTGGTGATGATGATTACAATAAAGAAATCAATAAAGTCAACGGACATCAAGATTCATCCAGATCGGAAAAGTATTTATACATTTTGTATAAAGTTACGATAAAATATTTTTAAAACATATATTTATTAAAAAGAAAAACTCAATATTATGAGCTATCTAGAAATAAATAACTTGAAATAACTGACTACCCCCCTCTCTATTCCACAGTAAGATATAAATGAAGCTTGTAAGACTGGGTTTGATTGACATTTATAAATAGAAATTAAGTGAAAAATATAAAAATACCATCAATAATAAATTATAACCGCAATAAAGTATAGAAATAATAAGAAGCATGAGTTGGATGAAAAATTTTACATTAGGGTTAGTTTATGTTGTAGAGAATCAATACACAGAAACTAAGTAGTTGATTTTAACATACTCACCAGTTAGTGAGTTAAAAAAGATTCAGCATAAAAAAACATTAATTTTAAGATTCAGAAGTTAGAATTTAGGTGAGACAATTACAATGATGTTAGGCTTGTTACCTCATGAACCTCCAGCATGATGGTGAGGATGATTATTATGTGGCAGTGGCATTCTTTGACTTTTCTGGCAGGCAAATTCTACTTAAGCTGAAGGCATTTTTCTTGGCATTGGTGGTTTACTAATGGCACCAGGCACTTTTGACTGGAAGATCTGCACCACTGCATTATGAAGAGATGGGCTGAAGATTGAGGGAAATGCACCTGGGTTCCTCTACTCAAAATTCATTTCAAAATATCAAAGGATGTGCAGTAGGTTAACAACAATTGACCAAACTCTAACACAATAGATTTTCAGTCCTATTTATACAACTTTTAAATTATTTAAAAAATGCATTTAGTTAAAATTCTTAACTCAAATGGAATCCTTAATTTACAGAAATATTTCCTCTGTTGTTATTGGAGATGCAATCGCTAGATAACTGTCCAAAAGAAATTCAAATCAATTTCCAGATTGGAAATAGATTTGATAAAAATGTTTGCAGCTAAATTAAAATCCATTAGTTTTGTTTTATTTTTACTTTCATTAAACTTTGATTAAAATTCATTTTAGACCTTGAAACAATATAATATTTTACCCTTTTAATTACTTTTGGATAGTTAATAGTTGCATCTTCCATCTTGAATTATTATGTAATTATATAAAGAAAAAAAATACAAAGTAAAATAAAATATAATTTTTAAAAGATACAAAATTATTTACAATATTTAATGTTTGTAATTATATATATATATGCTCCTGTAATATATGTATATATTGGAGTCACATCTATTGACACTAATATTAAAATAATTAAAGAAATTTTTATTTAAGACTTATATTTATAAATCTTATAGATGCCTCTCAGAAATACACATATAACTTATATACATTAGATTAAAAGGAGCAGAATGAAATGTGGGTTAAGTGGTAAAATAGTGTAGCTCAATCTTGGGCTAAGAGTAACTGCTTCAATACTTAGGAATGTATTGAGAAGAACACATGTTCAATTAAAAAAAATTAAATTAGGACATATATATATATATATACACACACCTGGTTCTCATTTTACACGATAGATAGGTTCTTCAGAAAACATGCGCAAATGAAATCACACAAAAATAGACGTAACTTACATTGAAAAAGGGGGGATGCGGTCTGCAATTTTCCAAAATTCGCATAAAAGCAAAGCACGAACGTAAAATTACTTTAAAATTTGCGCAAAAAAAAAATAAGGAAATAAAATATGACTAATAAAAAATTTCAAATTTGAAAAAAATTGATATAAGACAAACTTTTTTTAACTATAATCTTTAATTTTATTCATAATAATATATTTTTATGCATAATTTACAGTACAGTAATTTACATTTTTTTATACACATTTTAATTATTATGATTTTCTGGTGACAACGCAATTAGTAATTAATTTTTGAGACGATGATTTTATTAATTGTTTATGAAGCTTGTGATATCCAGACATACAACCATTTAGCTCTCATTGGAATTTAAGAGTGCATTAATGATTAGTGTTATTAATAAGAAAATAATAATTGATTACGTTCTTTTTTAAAAAGCAACAACAGAATGTGATTTAAAATGCAAAATTAACATGCACAATGTTTGAACAAATTTACATTATAATCTTGTAAAATTTAATATGTGTATACATAAAATGTGGAAATCATGATTTTAATTTCATTATTGCATAAAATCTTACTATTATAAAGCACTGAAAATATTGAAATTACTAAGATGAAAGTTGAATTCCAATAATGTGCTATTACTTTCAATATAATATAAGTGCGTGAAATTTATTATTTAAAGTAATAGCGGCGTTATCAGAAATTGACTTCTGGTGAAACACGGATTGCGTAACTTCAAAAGCATGTTAAATAAGTCCGCATAAAAAGAGACCCAGGTGTATATATATATTGAACTGATAATTTCGATTGGCTCATGTTGTATTTTCTGTGCATGTAAATTACATATATACGCATATGTATATTAGGTATAAAATAAGAAATAAATGCTGTGTGTATAGAAAGTTTTTTTTTTGGTATTATTATTATTATTTTTTATAGTAGGTTTTTGGTATTATTTATTAGTTTTTTTAATTGGGATTTGAAAAAAAAAACAGAAAGAAAAGAAAAGGCAAAATGGTAGATTATTTGTTTTTTTTTTAAAATTGGATTGAGAGATTACATCGAAAGTGATATTATATATATATATATATATATATATATATATATATATATATATATATATATATATTGTTTTTGGAAAACAATTTTAATTAGATTTAATAATCAGAAGGGTGGGGAGAGAGAAAAGAATTGTAATTAATTCTATTGTTGTGGCTTATAGTTGGAAGGTGTTAAAAACAAAAAAGGAATTAAAGAAACACAATCACTGGCCAAAAACGTGATCCAATAAAAGGACAATGGATAGAAAAGACTGTAAATAGAGAAAAAAACCTATTGCATTAATAATTAGCTTATTACTTTTTCTTTTAATAAAAAAAGAGAACTATTAGATGAAAAATGGAAATAAAAATGATTGAAAGCTAAATTAATAGAATCCATCCCCAGCCGGGGCACTGCTCCATTCCTAGAATTTCATCAACTGGGAAATCACCTCATGGAACACCAAACCGTGTATCAGAAAGCAAGCTAGTCAGGGAACAAACTTTTTTGTAGAGAATCAACACTCAAGGGATAAGGAGAACCTCGTATGGACATACACTGATCGATCAGGGTAAAAGAAACTTTGTTATTGATTGAACTATAGATTGATGAACTTAAAACATATCTATTTAGGATTATATTTAATCAGCCATGAACTATAAGTTGTGACAATAGAGTTTTTATTATATATATTTATAATGTTTAGTTATGCATTACCTAATTAGTTCATTTAGAATAAGTAATTTATTTATATTTGTATTTTTTTATTTTTCTTTACAGAGAGTTTTTTTTTATTTTGATGAAATTTTCAAGACAATTGGGAGAGGGTAAAAATAATAATAATACCATGAATGAATCCCAGAAATTGTTATCAAAATAGAATGTAGAAATGATTTAGAAAGTAAAAATGAAAAGTTTTAAGGGTTGAGTAACTATTGAAAGAGATGGTAGGGGTTCAGTGTAATAACTGACTCCTAATAGTAAGCTGCTTAGTCTCTATATTGGTCTAGATTTGGATCATTTTGGGAAGCTTATATAAGTGAAAGTGCATGTTCCTTTGAATACAAAATACATATATTACTCTTCACCTTTTTTTTTATTATTATTATTTAAAAAAAGAGAGAGAGAGAGAAAAGAAAGATCATGTTAGTTATGTTAAGAGTATAAAAGGGAGGAAGATAGAGGGGGAATTATTAGTGATTTGTTTTACAAATCATCTTCTAATAAAAGAAAAGTAAATTATAATAAAGCATATTATTAATTGAAACTTATAAAAATGTATTTGTTTGTTCCTTTAGCATTTATATGTGTTAATAAAACTTATTATCGTATCGTATTCGTACATATTAAAAATAGAATTGTAAAGGAGGAGTTTGGCTGGGTCTATCATACGTATACAAATTAACAGCAGCGAATATAAGATTCTCTTAATTACATGGCTCTAGGTTCTTTTCCTAGTGGCACCCTTATATGATAATGATTTCAGCTTTAATTAAAAATTTTAATTCCCAGTGTACGATCTTTTAGATACAAAAAGTAGTGGCACAATATATATGCCTAACTCATACATTGGAAGGACCAATTTTGGGATATATGTTAGAAAAGATGAGAACATTAATGCAGTGGAAATCTCTCAACATCTTCAAAATTTGTTCTCCTTGTTTTGAACACTGGCTGTCACATAAATTTCTTAAATATTAAAATCACATCCACATGTGAAACCCATTATCAAAGAATATTTAGAGTGTTTCCTTACAAAAATAAATCAAAATTGAAAAACATTACAAAATTTAACTCAGCCTATTTGATAACAATGTGGTTATTATGGTTTTCTTCACACAGTTGACGTCAAGTACTATTTTGTAGAAATGATGGTGCTTTACTTTAATTTTATTCTATAACAATGTGATCATTATGGTTTTCTTCACACAGTTGACGTCAAGTACTATCTTGTAGAAATGATGGTGCTTTACTTTAATTTTATTCTATAACAATGTGATCATTATGGTTTTCTTCACACAGTTGACATCAAGTACTATCTTGTAGAAATGATGGTGCTTTACTTTAATTTTATTCTATTAAACATGGTTGCTCTTAAAAATGTGATTTGTAAAATATTGTATGCCTGTCAAAATATTCTTTTCAATATATACATTTGGCAAACAATAAAAATTATCAGTTTGTGATCTAAAATTACTCTATGTAATTATAGTATTTTTGTCTTATCTATGACTAAGCTAAAAGTGGAATTACCTTTATCTAAATATTCTAGATCTTAAATAATTTTAAGTCAAAAATACATAGATTGTGAAATTGAAAAAATCACAACTTCCAAATTATCTTCATATGTATATAAGTGTTTTCATAAAAATATGTGCATAAATATATATATATATATATTAAATAATTCTATGGAATGTTATTATAATAACAGAAGTGAGGAAAAATATCCATTAAATAGAGATAAATCTTAACCTTTTGATGTCATCAAGAAACTATCAATTACTACTAATATTAAATTTCCAAGACCAATCAAGTTTTTCTCATAAACCTATAATAGCTCTTTTGTTTAGGGTCTTTTGTTGAAGTAAAATAAGTACTGTTAATTTAAATCCAAGTTCCCATATGAGTTTAAACCCAGAAAGCTATTTTTATAAATATGAGAATGTGTAAAAATAGCACCTTTCTTGACATTCTGCAAAAAATATTTTAAACTTCTCTTAAGTGTTGCATGTGTTGAATTAAATGTTTCTACTAATTGTTATTATAATAATAAATAGAAATGAAATAATATTCATTAAATAGAGATAAACTTTGACCTTTTGATATTACCAATAAATTATCAATTACTATTAATTCAAAATTTCTGAGACCAGGCAAGTTTTTATTATGAACGTATAATAGCTTTTTTGTTAGCGATCTTATTTCTATTCATTATTGTAATTACAATCCCTAAAAACGTTTGATTCAACATATACAACACTGAAGAAATTAAATCAGTAAACATTACATTATCACCATTTCTTATACTTGGTCAAGCTGTATGGAGAGTTTTGCACTAAATAAGTTACAAAGATTATTTGAAAATGTCAAGCAAATGATATTCTTTCACATTCTCACACCTATAAATAAACTTTCTGGGTTTAAATTTGTATACAAACTTGGGTTTAAAGTAAAAGGACTCCCCTACTTCAACAAAAGAGCTATTATAGATTTATGAGAGAAAGTTGTTTGGACTTGGTAGCAATTGAGGATGTTGGAGAATGGAGAAGATTGACATAAGTCCATTAAAGTTTGAAGATTTGCTATTTTAATATAAAACAGCACTGATTATATATATCTGAACCAACTAATAGGTGCATGTTCAGCATTAAATGTGTATAGTGAATATTATTTATCTTTATTCCAAGGATGTGGTCATGGGTCTTGGTTTATAAGATGGATTGGATAGATGTAGGGAGCTTAGTCTAAGTTCAAGTTCCTCTAATTACATTGTTAATATACACTACGCACATGTATTTGAACATTATATATATATATATATATATATATATATATATATGTATATAGATAGATAGATAGATAGATAGATAGATAGATAGATAGATAGATAGATAGATAGATAGATAGACAGACGACAGACAGACAGACAGATAGATAGATAGATAGATAGATAGATAGATAGATAGATAGATAGATAGATAGATAGATAGATAGATAGATAGATAGATAGATAGATAGATAGATAGATAGATAGATATTGTTAAATGTTGGATGTAATTATGATTATATTTATTATACTATTAAAATTTTTTATTCAAAATATAAATACAAAAATAAAAATAAGATTAATAATGATGTTAATTCTTCTGATAATAAAATTTGGATATCAATACTATATATTTCGAATCAACAGGCAAGTTTGA
The DNA here is from genome assembly GCA_028023455.1 of Epiperipatus broadwayi. Taxonomy (NCBI): domain Eukaryota; kingdom Metazoa; phylum Onychophora; class Udeonychophora; order Euonychophora; family Peripatidae; genus Epiperipatus; species Epiperipatus broadwayi. The sequence continues at coordinate 5,375,737 of JAQFVV010012441.1, read as the reverse complement.
TAAGGAAAATTTATAAAGGTATATATGACATTGCATTTTATGCATCACCTACATTAAATAAATTAATAAACAAGTATAAAGATAAAACCTTATTTTTAGGAATAAAAATTGTATCATTTATAAATGGGGGCATAGGTGAAGTAATGGATATATAGGTGACTCAAGATGCACATTGGAGAAAAAACAAAAGGGCACTTGTTGTTATTAAAAAGAGTTCAAAATATGAAACAAAATTCTAAAGATAATGACAGTTTATCAGCGTCTGTTTTTATAACCATAATAAATTATGCATATATGGTTTTGATTTTAATTATAAGAACTTAAAAATATTGCAAGCTGAAAGAAATAATAATAAAAGAAAATCAAGGAAGCTATTTTAATACATGCAAGACTTAATCAATAGGCAGCAGCAAACGTTAAGATCACATAATTATGGGAAAGTTGAATTTCAAAGTGTTAGTTGATAAAGACTACAAGGATAGTTGAAAGCGCTCCTAAGTGATGTTTATATTTTTTGTTCTTTTTAACAAATTTTAATTACTGAATTGTCTAATGTTTATATATATATAATCATATTTTTAAATATCTATACATGAAAGTCTGTAACTAGCTTTCACTGAGTTATTAGCCTGTAAATAAATTAAAATGGTAGACAAAAAAGTTCACCCTATAATTTCAAAATATGTTAAATAAGTAAGGTTCTATACTAAAGGATAAAGTGCTATCATTCTCTCTATTTATTGTTTTTGATGTTACATAATTCAATGAGAGGTTGTTGTTTCTGTTTTAATTACAATTCACACACATACACACGCATATATATATATATATATATATAATCATACATTTAAATATCTGTTAGTTGAAAGGAAGTAACTACTTTCAACTGAGTTATCAGTCTGCACATAAATTTAAATAAAAAAACAAAATTCACACTATATTTTAAAACTGCATCAAATAACTCAGCATATATAACAAGAAAGCTATTATTTTTTCCATAGTTTTTGACATTTCGTAATTCTGTGAGAGGTAGTTATTTCCATTTCAATTACATACGCGCGCGCGCACACACATATATATATATATATATATTATAAGGGACTTGAACTCATACTTTCAAGCACCCTGCAGCTATCCAATCTTCTTATACTTGTATTTAAATATATATATTATTTGTAAGATTTTCACAGATGAAAGTCTACTTTTAATATTTATAGCTATTAAATCTGTGATAATATTTTAGTTGTGTGTCTGTCTGCATGTTTATTTCTGTGTGCTTATTTATGGTCTCTCTAAATAATGTAATTATTTGTTTTATATAACTAGTATAGATAAAAGTAAAGTGAATTAAAATTAGAACAAAACCTCCTAAAAGTTCAAAACATAGGATCAGTCTTTTTTTTTTTGCATGAAGTGACAATAAAAAGATAAATATTATAAATATAAATTGTAAAAATAAATATTAAATATTATTAACTATAAGTCATAAAATAGATTAAATATGTTAGTATGTACAAGTAAACTACTATTTATTGAATAAATTTGAATCCTTCTTTCTTCAAACACTTTTTTATTCCATATGTCATAGCATCGGCCGGGAGGCGAACCCGCAACAACCATCTGCAACCAACTACTTGTTTGCAAGGCCACTGCGCTGACCTCTCGGCTAACAACGCTTGATAACACTTTTAGATTAACAAACAGAACATAACACAATAATGGAAAGACTATAATTTTCATACCACATTCATTAATGAAAAAGGTGATTTAAAAAAGTCTAAAATATGGATTTGCGTAAATACATGTGATTAATGTATGATTCATATATATTCTCAACTGATCACAACTTATAAATAATAAGAAATTTAATAAAGAACTGAAACAAAAAAAGACAGCAATATTTAATGTCAAATCGTTATTTCATTAATAGACATTTTTTAAAAAAGAAAAATAACTGAACTGATATAAAACTTTCCATCTGTCTAAATATTTAAAACAAGGAAATTAGAAGTCTACGCTAAAAGTTTATTTTCAATAACAAACGAAAGATAAAACATTTTAGCAACTTGTAAAGTCAAACCCATATCTTTTTGGTTAAAATTAAAAAAAAAGGAAAGAAAAAATACATAGTCAATTTTTTTATCGAATTTTTATAAAGAAATTAAACCATTTCTTAACCTGTATAAATTTCTCAAAGGTCTACATAATCCAGAAACCGAGAAACTTAGATTCTAAAAGTAAAATTTATTTTCAATAATAAATCAACTGTAAAATTTTATGAGAATGTGACTTCCAATATTAAACAACTAAATTATAAGAATTAGCCCAGATTTTTTTTTAAAAATGGATGACCAGAATTTAATATGCATGACATATTTTTGTAAAGAAGTTAACCTCAGTCTAAATGTAAATGGAAATCATCAACTTTCTATATAGCATTTTCCAAAAACCAAAAAACAGCTGATTTCATACTAAAATTTAAAAAAAAATATTTTCATAATAAATTATACAGATACATTTTATTATATTTCATATTTTTAAGTCAGATTGATAAATTATTGAATGACCCAAATTTAAAAAAAAAAACAAAAAAACATAATCTCATTTGCTGTCCAGGATTGCAGTTGATTTAAAAGATACAAGCAAACTATTATTCTGAAGTATTGTTACATATATTGGGTATATAACTTCAAGTCCATGACTAGTTGTGAAATAGTACATGTCGAATATTAACTAAAGTATTTAAGCTGCCATTTTGTTTATAACATATATTTTATAAGGATGTGTTATATTTCATAGTAAATTGTATTTCACATAAATGTAATGCTATATTTATCTCTGAAGGTAATTTCTAATTGTAACTGAAAAATAAAATAAATTATGTATTTTAACATAATGTAACGGGATATTTTTTTGTAAATATCTAAGACTGAATTAAAAGCACAAATGTTCAAAATGCACAAATAATAAATCATTAATTTATTAATACGTTTGATTTAAATATTGAAATAAAATAAGCTTTTTATTAAAAAAATGATAGAACTGGAGCAAAGATTCTAATCTTTAAATAAAATATAATAAAAAACCTTTTGATTTTAAAAATAACAAAGAGAGTTTTTTAATCTTAAAAATAAAAATTACAATTAGATCCTTAGGGCAAATTGACCATTGAAAAGATGATTATGAAAGAGATAAGAATCGAGGAATAGAAACAAAAGATTTGCTTTTTCTGCCCAAAGATATAGACACAGACTTCAGTCGAAAAATCCACTTAGCCACAAACCCAAAATCTACTTAGTCACAAACCCAAAATCTACTTAGTCAGAAACTCAATGAACCAATGAAATACAGATATGGAATATGTTTGATGGATCCGTGCATTCCAGAGATAGGATGCATCAGGACTATAAAATGGAAAATCCAAAAGAAATAATTAATTAGAGAATTAAAAAATTAAAGTTTGAATTCCATTGACTTTGCCGAAAATAAAATAATTTAAAAAAAATATATTGTTGCCGTCACTAAGAATGTAATCCACTTCGTCATGCTTCCTTCAATTCAGCTGGCCGAAGGCAGCTTTCATCTTCACAGATCCCAGGATCGAACTACTGGTGCTGTATGTGGAAATCTCCATCAAGCTTCATAAATTGTCATCATCTGCAAGGAAAGGGCTCTTGTGTAACTTAGAACTTCATTGCGAAGGAACGAGCATGGACAAAAGGAGGTATAAATTTATAAATGATAAAATTAAATATAAACGCTCTTAAATTTAAAATCTTTGAACTTTATTTGTCTTTAAAAATGAACAATAGACATTCTCTCTTAAGCAAACCTAAATTTTATTTTTTTATAAACATTGCAATGTTAAAAGCCATTGCTAAATTTTAAAATGTAATCTCTTAAAATATTTGTTTTTTTTTATTTATTTATTCATGCTTAACAAGATCTGTTTGTAATAGGGCAGGAGTCTGTGATTGCAAATGAATTTAAAAATAGAAACACCTATCATTATTTGTGCATTATTGAATTTAAAAAAAGGAAAAAATAGGTCAAATTATATTTGTGGTAGGATAAGTTAAATACAATGTGTCATCTTAAAATGATTTAAACCTTAAACTAAAGATTGATTGTTACAGAATTAAATTAATAAATTGACTTAAATGTAAGTTGAGTGTAGGTAGCTGTTTAGCTTCATTTAAATATATGTTAGTTTTAAGGGGTTTTTGATTTCAGATTATTTGTTTCATACTTGTGTCAATGCTAGTGGAGAGATATATGGACATTTACATCAATGTAATGTGAAGTGTGTTTGCACATTAGGGCAATGTGCCCAACTGAATGCATGACTCCAAAGAGGCAGTCATGGTGTTGCAATGGATGCAGATATATTTTCTCCACCATTGACCCATTTTAGCTCTATGGATTGGGATGATAAACTGGCAAGATAGACCGCTCTCCCATCCATTCGTAGTGTTATTCTTTTTATTATATTACATGCATGATTCCTTTGCCAGACAGATGTTCATTCCTGTACTGGATGAAAGTCATGTTTTTTCAAATAATATCATGCTGTTAGATGCATATTCCTCTTAGCGTGATTTGATGCTAACATGTTCACATTGCTTTGGTTGTGGATATATATCTGAAAGTGAGCATTGGCGTGGCTGCGGACCTTTGGCCTGGAATCAAATGTTTTGAAGATCTTTTAAATGCATTGTCTGGGTGGCCTAACTATGCTCAGTATTCAAAAATTAAAAGTTAAAATTAAACACAATATAATAATAATAATGAAACAAAACATAAAGCATATTTTTTTTATAATAATAATTTTTTTTTAATATGTATGTTATTGCTTATATATACATAAATAAAAACTTTTGTGTTATTAGTACTGACAGTGATCTAATTTAGTTTTTTTTTTTTATTCTTTAATAAAAATATATTTTAATAAATGTTTTAAAACCTCTGCTATTCCATGAGCTAGTGACTAGTGCTGATGGTTAAAGTAACATATATGGGTAACAGTTGGATCTTTAACAGCATGTATCTGCCTACTCTATAAATTTTCTAGGTTCAAGTGAGTCCTAGTGGTGTCCTGTAGCACAGATACAGTAAGACTGTAAACTTCCGAATATAAATATAATAAAAGAAAATGTTCTTTATTTTTTTTATTCTCCAAAATTTTAAAACTTACTTGCAATGAACTATAATTTTTATGCCATTATACATATTTATTATGTTGTTTAATAATCCCTAGATTAGAATAAATAAAAAATTATGTATTTTATTATACATATATATAATAACAGCAAATTTACAGAGTTATTAATAATTTATTTTGTATTTCAGCATGTACTATTAAGAAATGTATCTCTTAAATACATGTGACTTATGTTTCTATTTCTTTTCCATGACTTCCATAAAGTGAATATCCCTCACATATTCCATAAAAAGTTATTGTTACTTGTAACTATACGAAAATCAATACAGTAATTTTTAATCCAAAAAATTTTTAATTTTTAATGTAAAAATTAATTTTCAAAAAATTAAACAAAATAAATCTGTTTGCTGTTTTAATGTCACTGCAATATTATGTTAACCTCTTAATGTATCATAATGAATGCATCAGATATAACACAGTTTTACATCAAATTTTAATTTTTCACAAAGTATAGAAATATAAATTTCTAACAACTAGAATCAAATCAGGCTTTACTTTTAGAAAAAAAGGCAGCAGTTTTTATCTTTACACAAATTACATAACTAATTCGATATAAAATATATTTTGAAAATCCATTTTCTCTTTACAAAAGGACAAAATATTGAAAGAACATGAAACATTATAAGTTATTTATCATCAATGTAGCAATATAAAGTTCAAAATATCCACAAATTTCTCTAAATATTTATCTTCAAACTGTAAACAGAAAAATAATTATACAAAATATCCAAAATTTATTTTAAAAATATTTTAAAATTGTGGAATAAAATAATTGATTAATTACATGGTAAGGTATGCATATATACAAATTGTCATTACTCTTCATACATGAAAATGTAGATATCTTTTAGGGTGTTATGAAATTAGTTATTGAAAAATTGTAATTAAGCACATGCTTAAATTTATTTCTTATAAATGTAAATATTTTAAATTTAAGGATAAAAGTAGCTTTCTGTTTTTTTTATCTGTCTTGAGATTGAATTTTTTTTTACTATTATTACAATTCGTAAAGAATCAAATGTATAGTCTGAAAGTTAAAATATTTATATACTGATCAGTTTTTATTTTATATAAAATATTAAAACTATGAATAGTCTTGCAATGTATAGACTTTTGTTAATTTGTCCACATATTTGTTTAACTGTTTTAACCACAATGCCATTTGTATGAGTATCAATTTTGCATCTATTGAAAAATATATTCCTTTTTTCAAAAAATCCATAATTTTAATGTATATAAATGAATATGAACATTTGAGAAAGAAAAGATTATTCAGTATTAAATCTTGGAAAGCTTGCTGATCATGCTTTCAACTTCTAAGGCCTGAATCATAGCATTCATAATCTGAATGATACACTGTGAGATTTCAATAAGGTGGAGATTATGCAAATAATATTCCATAGTGGATTATTTGAATTAAGACCAGAATCAAAGCACCTGTAGATTAGGATAGGTTTTTAATACAGATAGTCTTTTTATAGAATGTTGATATATGTATGATATATATATAGTATATATATATATATATATATATATATATTGATAATATATATATATATATATATATATATATATATATATATATATGTCTGTGTTTTTATACGAATGTTTTCATGATCTGTAGATGTAAAAAAACATATTTTTCAGATTCATTCATGCAAGCTTTTAATTTAAAAAAACCTCAACATATATATATATATATATGCACATTACAGTTAGCAGATGAAAAGAAAACTATTCAAATTATCAGAATTTATATATATTTTATATATGATTCCATATATATATATATATATATATATATATATTAGAATGTTGATATTTAAGTATTTAAGGATATGTAAGAAAAAAATTTGATAATAATTAAATAGAAATAAAATTGTGTTTGATAATTTAGTTCCTCATAAAGATGATTGTATTAGTTAAAAATGTTAAATAATACATATAAAAGTTATGTTATTATAATAAATATAATATTAAATTTATGTTTAGGTATGATATATTTTAGTAAATAGGGGTTTATAGAAAATGATATTATGAAGAGTTATAGTATTTTAGTATTATTAAATAGTATGAATAGGATAATTTTAATAGTGTATAGTTTATAAAGTGATTATTGTTGTGAGTTTACTGATAAGTTTATTCATCTATTATAATTTATTATGTATCTATTATATAAGATATTTATTATTTATTATTCATTGGATAAATAATCATTAAATAAATTATTTTATTTGTTTGAGATTAAAAGGTTATATTGTTATAATATAAATGTAATTTATAAGAATTTTGATCTATAGTATAAACTTTGTAATATTGGTCTTTAATTTTATAATGTAGTAAAATAAAATTCTTTGTAAAGTCTCAGTCATGTGTAATAAATATGTATGAATGGTTTGATCAAGTACTATAAATAGATACTTATCTAGATTGAAAAAATCTAGTGGTTGAATTATTATAAATGAATAAAGAGTGATATTATCTTTATTATAATATTAGTTTTATAAAATATATTTTTTATAAGTTTCGATTTGTGTATGATGATGTTATATATTTGGAAGAGAATAGAAGGATTCTTTGTTAGAAGAACTAGTATTGGAGATAAATAAGGCTAGATTAAGTGGGTTTTTATTAGTTGTATATTTAATATTATTTTTATTAGATGAAATAGTATGTTTTATTGTTAAATGTAATATATAAATAAATAAAATCTTTAATGTATATTTTAAGTGAAGATTTATAATTTCTTTATCTATGTATGATGATTAATATAGTTAAAATTAAATTGTAATATATTAATAATTAATAATTTCCTATTAAATATTTATTATGTTAAAGTGATATTAAAATAGTTAAATAATTAATATATTTTATAATAATTACAAATACATATTATATTAATTTATAAATATTGTTACAATATATAACATATTTTGCAGGTTTATTCATGTTAAAAAATGTAAATATTAATATACCAATGTTTTAACTTGATCACACAAGTCATCTACTGGGTGATAAAAGGTAGAAAAGATTGTAGAGGTGCTACAATCACTGATTTGAAAAAAACCGTTAAAATTCCACCAATAGCAAAAATGTTAAATTAAGAATGTTTTTTTAAAAAAATCTTTCCAAATAGGAGGAAGTTAGCTGTATCATCTCACTTATTGATGCAATCTGGTCTTTTAAGTACCTCAATGGCTTCTCTGATTTTGCACTGGTAGAGATTATCACATCTAGATATATATATATATATATAAATGTCACAATATTTCAACATTTTTCAACTGGAGTCACATTTAAAACTACCCTTTATTGATTACTATTTCCTCTGTGTAGTCTCTGTGTTAAAAATAGAAGATTATATTTTTGAACTAGACAAATTGCAGGAAGCATGGTTGATCTGTTAGAATATAATTGCAAAATTGTAAAATATATTTAAAAAGTTAAAACTTCTAAAACATAAATTGATAGATTTATGTGATATTGATATTTATTCATTCACATGAAAAAACTGTAAACTATCTTATCAAGATTGTTTAGATGCTCTGAACTGATTAAGATTAAGGCAAATGTAAAAAATCATTTAATTGAAAAAATGAATAATTAATTAGAAGACATTTCAAGTTAAAGTCTAAATTAAAAATAATGATAAAAAATTAAAACAATAGAAGAGAAAAAAGTATATAAAGTCACTCTCTTTTTTGTTCTTCAGTCTGGTTTGTGATATAGTCTGGTTTGTACCTAATACAATCAGGCTACAATCTGCAATTTGTTTGGATTACTATTAGTTCAGAGTTCGGGTTGTTTCTAAAAAATGCAGAGCCAGATTTTCATTGAGAATCCAAACAACCAGAAATCTAGATATTCAGAACTGTAGATACAGCAAAGCGAATCATTATTGCTGTGGTCAACATTAATTGAGAGATCGTATAAGCCATGGATGTGTCCAACAAGGCTTCATGCCCCAAACATCTGTAAGTCAATTATTTCATCTAGAACAAATGTTACAAACTGATGGTGAAATCAAATTACATGCTACCACTATTCTCTCTCTCTTTGATTTCTGAGTCACAGACTAGAATCAAACCATGAAGCCATCGATGGAGAACCAAAAAGGCAACCAGTTGGAAAATGCACACAAATGAAAATCTAGGTAACGATACTTTAAATAACTAAATTATTTTGATCACTGTTTGTAGACACTTTATATTTAAATAAAATGAACTTTAATTAATAAAGGACTATCATAATTTAGCTGAGTAATTGCTTATATGTTTTTATATGTACATTTTGATATTATTGATATATTAGATATGTGTGTGTTTAAATAAATATTAATGTTTGCCTTAATTGTTTCTCTTTTTCTCTTGTGACTGCATCAGCAGTAAATTACTGTAAAGTTACTTTATGTGTTAAGTAAATATGCTGGACACTGAGACAGAGTGTAAGCTAATCATGAGATATTTCAAGCACTGGATTATGGGCATATCATACAAGCATGTTAATTACTTTTTGTAATTAGATGGCACCTGAGGTTTACCTTTAAACAAATAAAATGCTTTGGATGGCAAAAGTTTGAATCTAGTAGATGAGGTGGGCCAAGGTCTGGAAATGTGATTGTGTTATGTTTTGCATAGATCAGTCTGACCATGGGTATCATTGATAGATCTGCTATCAATGGTATTCTTTCCTCTGCTTGAAGGGCTTGTGTGTTCACATAATATTAAAAATATAAAATTTAAAATTATGATAAATAAGGTTTGAACACAATTATACAACTTCTTTTAAATGGACCTGGTTCAAAGGCCACTCAACATAGGTGCCGAAGTGGTATAAATTGTCCCAGCATAATAATCAAACTTAAAAAAGTAAAATCATAATTAAAATTTAAAATTGAAAAAAAGTTTGAAATTAAAGTTTAAAATAAATGCTAAATTGTGTAGTTATAAAAATTAAAATTGGTAAGCAGTGTAAGAAGAGAAATAAACTATGGCAAAAAAGTTGTAATGTTGATAAAATAATTAATAATAGTTAAATATATAATGTAATTAAAAAGGAGAGAGAAAAAAGTGGTCAAAAATAATAAATAAAGTATTACTGGGGGTTTGGAGTTGGTCAAACACTTCCTTTGATTTAAAATATTTAGTCAAACAACACTTCATTTGATTTAAAAATATTATCGTTGTTTTTTGTAGAGTTGATACAAGTTAAATGAAAGTATAATGAAAAATTTGTTATTTAAAGTAAAATAATAGTTTTAGAGTAAATATATGATAATAAAGTAAAAGTTTTTTTGTATACAATCAAAATGTGATGATAAAATAATAAATAATCTAAAAGGAATAAATAAAACGTATACTAGATAAAATGAAATCTGTAATAAAATAAAATGTAATAAAATAAAATATTTCAAGTAAGTGTAGATTGTATGTGGGTTATTAGAGTTATGGGGGGGGGATTGTATAGATAAAAAGAGGAAAGTATAGTAAGTGTAGGTTGCAGGCTGTGTAAAATAGTACCTATAATGGACTATCAGGAAAATATTCTCAGGGTGAGGGTTCAGAAAATTCTGGCCCATCCATTTATTCTTTAAATATGCACACTGGGAACAACCAGAGTAAGTGTCGGATTCATTCACGGGGAGAATCCCCACATATCCTAAATATTATAGTGTAAGCTGAATGGTCAATCAAGGAACCCTATCATTTGCAATGGCCCTTTTTCTTCTCCTTTCTAGGATGCAGACCCATTGGAGCAAGTTGTGGGCTCATCCAAATGTCTGGTAGAAAACACAGCATAGAAAACTTTGTTATATATATATGTTGAAATGAAGATTTTCACAGCTTGCATATATAAAAGACATATTTTGCATGTTCATCCATGTTAAAAATTTTTTTTTTAATTATTGATATTCTGACGTTTCGACTTGGTCACATGTCGGAATATCAATAATTAATTTTTTTTTTTAATATGGACGAACCCACAAAATATGTCTTATATATATATATATGTAGGTTGGTATGAGTCAGGCAAATCCTGCCTCCATGTTGGTCAAAATCCCTGTTCACATCAAAAAGATGAATGTTTTTCTCATGGATTGTTGGAATCAACATTGACAGTCTGGAAAGAAAACTCACCCTCTGTGCTTTATTGATATGTATGCAATTTAGAAACTTATTGATATGAAAATATTACATGATTAAATAAATGAAAAATCTAATAGTTAAATAAATGAAAAATCTAATAGTAAACCTAAAAAAAATTAATAATAAGATATTAGAGCTAAAATAGGTCAAACTGACACATTTTACCTCTCAAACATAGGGCAGTCTAATGTACCGCTATGAAACAGTTTTACATGTTTTGTAATTTTTTAAGAAAAATTAAATTATAAGAGGGGGCTTAAAGATTTTTTTTAAACAAAAATTTAAAAAATACAAATAATGCATCATACTTTTCTTTTAGAATAAAACTTCTTAGCAGTGGGGGAGGGAGAAATGTATAATAGAATTAAAGAAAAGTGAAAACTTTTTCTCCCGTTCTTTTTTAAAGAAAAGAACTTTTATAAAGTAAAAGTTAAATAAATATGTAAAATTTAGAATAAAATTTTGTAAAAGAAAACTTTCAAAAATGTAATTAATTAGTTTATAAGATTTCTGATTAATAATAAAATCAAAACCAGTAGTTGAATTAATGAAAAAACTTTAAACTATCATATCAAGATCATTTAAATGAATCTGAATGGATTAAGATTAAGGCAAATGTAAAAATCAATTAATTGAAAAAATGGAAAATAATTAAAACACATTTTAAGTTAAGATCTAAATTAAAAATAATGATAAATTAAAACAATAGGAGAGAGAAAAGTATATAAAGTCACTCTCTTTATTGTTCTTCAGTTTTGTTTGTGATATAGTCTGGTTTGTAATTAATACAGTCAGGCTACAATCTGTAATTCATTTGCATTACTATTAATTCAGAGTTCAGGTTCTTTCTAAAGAATGCAGATCCAGAGTTTCATTGAGAATCCAAACAACCAGAAATCTAGATATTCAGAATTGTAAATGCAGCAAAGCCAATCATTACTGCTGTGGTCAACATTAATGGAGACACTGCTTAAGCCATGGATGTGTTGGACAGGGGATCATGCCCTAAACATCCATAAATCAATTATTCTGCCTGGAACAAATGCTGGAAACTGATGCCAAAATCAAAATAGATGCTACAACTATTCTCTCTCTCAACCATTGCTGAGTCACAGAATGAAACAAGACATGAAGCCATTGATGGAGAACCAAAAAGCCAACCTGTAATGAAAACCTAGGTAAAGATTCTTTAAATAACTAAATATATTTTGATTACTGTCTATAGACACTTTATATTTAAATGAAATGAACTTTAATTATAGAACGACTATCATAATTTAGCTGAGTAATTACTTATATGTTTTATATGTAAATTTCAATATTATTGGGTTATTTTAGATATGTGCATGTTTAAATAAATATTAATTTTTGCCTTAATGGTTATTTTGTCTACTTTTTCTCTCTTGTCACTGCCTCGGCAGTAAATTAATGTAAAGTTACTTTATGTGTTAAGAAAATATGCTGAACCCTGAGATAGAGTGTGAGCTAGTCATGGGATATTTCAAGCACTAGATTATGGGCCTCCATCCAAGCATGCTAATTACTTCTTGTAATTAGCTAGTACCTAACATTTACCTCTAAACAAATAAACTGCTTTGGATGGCAGGAGTTTGAATCTAGCAGATGAGGTGGGTCATGGTATGGAAATGTGATTGTGTTATGCTTTGCATAGCTCAGTTTGATTGTAAGTATCATTTATGGCTCTGCTATCAATGATATTTGCCCCTCTACTTGAAGGGCCAGTCCATTCATGTAATATTAAAAATATAAGATTTAAAATTATGATAAATAAGGTTGAACACAATTATACAACTTCTATTAAAGGATCTGGTTCAATTTATATTCTAGAACAAAACTACAAAATTCCACATGCCAATATAAAATAAAAATAAAATCTTTGCTATAGCAAGCTTACAGTATTTTATACCATTTAAATTGCTACTCAAGATGGTAAAAAGTGCCATAAGCTGGCTATAGTGAAGATTTTATTTTTATTTTATATAGGCATTTGGAATTTTATTGGTTTTATTTTTGATTATTGTAATAGCAATAAAAATAATAAATATAATACTAATTAACTATTATATACAATATTTTTAATCCACAGATGTAATTTTGGTGTTATATATATTAAAAACCACACAACACTTAGACAGTCTCAACATCAATAACAATCAACAATTTGAAACTGTTATCAAGGCAACCTCCTTTTAACAAAAAGTGGATCTTTATTGTTAAAAGGAGATTACCTTGACAATAGTTTGAAATTGTGAATTGTTATTGATATTAAAATTGTCTAAGTGGTACCTGATTTTTACTGAATACTTAAAAACCCATTTAGCCTTGAGCATTATTACACTATATATATACATACACACACACTTTGAAATAAACTCTAATATTCAATATATCAGTATAAATATAATTGCCATAGACATATTAAGCAGTGCAACACATCATAAGTTGTGTTTAACCATAAATATTTAAACAAAAATAACCTCATTAAAATAACACAATATGAACATTACCACATAAATGTCCAAATTTCCATAATTTATGTTTAGTCACACAATTATATTGGTTATTTAATATATTGTCTGTCATATTTATAAAATAAACTTCTTAACTTTTATTTTCATTAAATCGTTTTCTACATATAAAATAAAATTATTATTAAAGCAAAATTCTCCATTACAAATAACTGAATGTTCAGCAAATGCAAATTGAAATCTATCCACAGAATAATGTGCCTTATTATAAAAATATTCAGGCTCATGAATTCTCTTTTTCAATGCACATTTTGTCTCAAAATGTAACTGGATCAACCTATGTCAAATGACTTAGATTATAATTTCCACATGACTCTGTTAGTATAGTCTATGTAATCAAAGTTTATATATCATACTATTACAACTTGAGTTACAACTTTGAAATTTTCTGCACTCATAATTTTGATACTATCTTCTTAAGAAAGATACATCATTAATGACATTATTATATTATTATTAAACTAAAAATTAAAATATTAAAAAATCATTAAAAATGATAATTTTACAAATTAGTTAATCATATGATCACTGTAGCCTATGCTTAAATATGCTGTTAAAACAGTGACAAACTTCCATGCAGTAGTATCACACAATACAAGCCAAAGTAATCAATGGATGCAATAAGGTTTATGCATAAATACGTGCATTAATTAATTAAATTTTTTTCTGTTTTGCATGACTTTTTTTAAAGATGTAGAGTATTCTCTTAGAAAACATATGAACAAATACTTCTAAAAAAGATAACTTATTAACCTGTACTTCACATTTAACAAGCATTTTTCCATTTTCCCAAGTCATAATTTCGTACATATTTCTCTATATTTATCAATGCAGGCAATTTCACAAAAATAAGACTTTCTATCATGTTTAATTATGCTATCTGGACAATTAAATGTGATCATATATTCGTCATTTCATCATTAACCCACAAAACCAAATTCTTGCCAAAATCAAGAAGTTCAAGCTTAGGGATGAAAAATTAGCACCAGGAAACCAGTAAAAGAAAACTTGGCAAATCATCAAACTCCCAAACAATTGAAGCATTCATCCTAGTTCCCATAAAACAAGTAATAAGAAATGTATTATTGCTAGTGTAAATAATTATACCCTGTAAAATTATTTCAATAAATTCAATTATTTTAAGAAAAAAAAATATATCAAACTTTCTGAATCCAAACCTCTCACATTCTCTATTCTAAATAAATGTAGTCATAATTACTATCAATAATATGTTATACCATAGATTATATTGTCATCCTAGCCCAGATATAATCTTTAAATCTACTTTATGATTAATACCTGCTTTTTATTTAAACTTAAATACATAGTATCAGATTAATAATGTTTTTATTTTTAATTATATGCATATATATTTTCATGGATTGCTATTATAATAAAGAATAGAAATAAGAAGATTATATCCCTGCAAGCAGAAATAACCTTTGTTTTTGATATTGCCAGGAAATCACTTACTACTAGTTAACAATCATCCTGAGGTTAAACAAGTTTTCTCCATTAATTATAAGAGCTCTTTTTGTTGTTTTTATTGAAGCAAAAGGCCAACTCTTGAAACTCAAGTTGCAAAATGGATTTAAATCATGAAAACTATTTTTATAGATGTAAAAGTGTGAAAGAATAATATATTTCACATAATTCTATAAATAATATTTTAAACTTCTCTAAAAAGTTGTATATGGTGAATTAAATATTTTCATGGATTGTTATTATAGTAAATAATATAAAAAGAGAGTTATATTTATAAATTCAGAGATAATTTTTGTCTTTTGATCTTGCAAAAAAACTATCTGAGATAAATATGACACAATAACCTATATTGTAATAAAATATTAGTAATATTCATTATTATTGTATTTATAAAAAGTGGTTTATAGCAACATGAACATATGCTAAGATGTACAGAGATGCACACATACATATAGATAAATTGATTGTTTTTAGAGGGATAGATAAGACACTCATCACTAAATAATATTTTAAAAACTTGAGAAATTCTTAATAGGAAATAAGATATACATACATAAATTTTTAAAATTACCATGTGGACTTACTGTATTTTCACATCATATTTATAGATACTGTTAAAGTAATATTAACTCTCACATAATTTGTTGGTTTTTATTCCTCCTGGTGAGATATTTTGATAATGCTTAATCTCCTGTATAAAATCTTTATTTTATAGTAAAACTCAAAAAAATGTACTTGATTTCTTTTTATTTTAATTTTATAAACGAATAACCCCCAGAAATTTCTATTGACCTTTTTAAATGTTTAAAAATTGACTTTCACATAACAACAGAGGCTATAAATGCCACTAACAATGTTAATATAAACATTCTATTTGAATATGAACAAATTCTTTTTTATCCTAAGTGTTTTAATGCAAATTAATTAACGAGTATTTATAATATTATTTATAAAATTCTGCTTTAAAATCTGTTATTTGCTTTATAACTATTAAAATATTTCAAAAAGTCTAACACAACATCAATTTTAACAGGTGATAATATTATGCAATGAGTTTTACATTAAGTGTGGTCATGTATAAAAAATGCTCATAAAGAAATATTTCTTTTGAGGGCAATAGAATAATTACATATGATATGTGGCAACTATCCATAAGGGACTGGCATTTCTGAATTTTTTTTCAAAATAAACATCAATAAAATTAGTACATGAGAATCTATGTTATTTAAAAAACTATGCTAATAAAAGTTAAGATAATGGTGAAACAACATTCCTTGATGGTACATTTATAATGCATTTTCTTGGGAATATACCCAATGATTCACAGTAAATATAAGAGTTATCAAGTTAAATTTTAAAATTAGTCACTACTAATAAAGATGAATTTGTAAACAAGTGGATAAATTGGTTTCCCCTTTTAGATTATAAATGTAATTTTGTAATGAAAGGTAAATGTTACAACATTCAACAACAAAATGTGTTACAACTATAAAAATAAATATTTATTGATGCTAAGTATTTTTGATACAACCAGATATTATAATCAATAGGAGAATAAAGAAAGTGAGAAATTTTGATCCATAGGTAAAGTCAAATAAGAATATCAAGAGGATCAAAATAAATAATTAATGAGAAAATTTGTATGTTAATGAGAAAAGAAGAACTATACATACCATTTTTTAGAGAACGGGGTGCTGGATTCCTTTTTATCAATGGTGCAGACATCCCTGGAAATTGATATTGCCTCCTTAATTTTTCCATCTTCATACTCTAAAAGGATAATTTTAGCTGTAGAAATAAGGATGCTTTATCATTTACTAGGGATGCCACACCACAAATAAAAAGGGACCCAGCACCCCACTCTCTAAAAAATGGCATTTAGCCTCACCCATCTCACAACATGCAAATTTTCTTATTATTTATTCATTTTGATTCTCTTGATATTCTTATTCAACATTATGTATGGATCACAATATTTTACTTTTTTTATCCTGCTATGATTATGACACCTGGTTGTATCCAAAGTACTAAGCATCAATAAATCTATCTTTTTATATTTGTAAACTCTTGTTGTTTAATGTTGTAACATTTACCCTTCATTACATAAAACTCTACAGGTGTTGGTATTTAAAGTTAAATTTAATTCTGATAAAATACACATAGTGCGAAAAAAGAGATTATTGAAATTTCCAATCTCCATGAACTTTTAAAATATGTAATTAGAAAAACATTTGAAACAAGAGAAAATATCCTAATGTGAATTTTTGGCTGAATCAGCCATTATCAAATAAATCAGATTATAATTTTTTTATATGTCGCTATTTTTATAATTTGTATTTATGTAAATAAATCAATTATTTTATATAGCGCGAAGTGCAAAGCGCATGTGCAACAGCTTAATGCTGTTTAGCTATTACAATTTGTATTTATATGTAGTTAATATTTCAATTTGCAAATGTCACATTTTTTAAATGTGCTCATGCGATTGTATATTTTTAGGAAATATTTTAATGATTATTTTTTATCATTTTATTGCACTACTTGTTCACACAGATATAAACTTAAATTCTACTAAAGATTTAGTATTTATAAGTTGATGACTGTTGGTTCAGCATAAAATGTCCATCTTGAGAAGCATACACTTTTTTTTAATGTTTTGTATCATATGATTATAATTACACATCTCCACAAGATGTTAAAAGTAGATATAATCCAGTCTCTACCTTGCATGACAATGGTGTAGTGAAAATTACACTACAGAAATACTATTCCTTGAATAGATAATTTCTAGTTTAGTTTATGACTAATACAAAATAACAGAATACTTTCAACAAGTTGTATATGTCAAACTTGTAATAACAGTAATTTTGACATATCAATTAAACTGTAATAATATATATATATATATTGTAATGGAACGTACTTGCTGCATTCCATTTAAATTGAAGAAAGAAGGCCCCAAACATTGGGAAAGCCAAATATAATGGAATGTATCTTTATATATGATCTCAAATGAAAATAAACATATGAACTTTTGTAACAATAATTATTAGTTAACCAAGCCCCTAACTTTGATACACCAAATGTAATGAATAATTAAACAAACATATTATGCTGACCACGTTATGGCATCCAAATGTAATGGAACATACTTTTACTCCATTATACTAATCATCAGTTAACTGGGACCAACAGTTTGTGGTGCCAAATGTAATGGACAATATATCATATAAACATATTATACATCAAATGTAATGGAACGTCAATATATGAGAAGAAAATAATGCTTCAAACATTGGATGATAAACGTAATAGAATATATATATATATAATCTAATGAATCCAATTGTTGAGAAAGCCTAATATAATAAATTGTATAATTTAAATGAAGAAAGACAAAATTATCCCAGTTATATTTAAATAAATTGTTTATATGCCCTTCCAACTAGCTATACATGAAATAAATCTAAAATCATACAGAGCAATGAGATCTATCATTATAATTTATTTTCAAGGTTGATATGACTAACTAATCAAATATATATCAGAAACAAAGGGAATTCTATTAAATCCAATATACACATCTATTATGTAAATTTATGTATATCTAAACATATCAATGAATAATAATATGTGTAAGTGTCCTAAAGACTAAACAATAAGTGAAATGTGAAATTATCCTCTATTAAATTGTGAATTCAATTAATTTCATAATGACTCTGGCATTAAAAGAAAAATAAGAATAAAATATTAATACTCTTTCAAATAAATTACAAAGGCATTACTCATAAAACAAATAGTACATCCTTTATTTTATATTATGGTTTAATTTTAGGTAATATCAATGTTTTAAATACAAACCCAAATAATAAATATACATATAAACTTGCAATAAGTATATATATTAAATAATAAAGACATATCTGTGCTTAACAAGTAGGTATTAATATAAATACAAATCCATATTTATATTTTTCAGATATTTAAAATAATAAATAAAAAAATAGTATATACAGCAAATATATATAAATTATTGTTTTGGTATGCATAAGAATCATTATATAAAGTTAAAAAAAAAAAAATAATAATAAAACAATTTTTATAATAAACATTTGCGAATATAAATTTACTTATTAAAATATACATAACAACTCATATGCAACCCAAACTTATAAGCCATACTTTAAGATTTTAAATTACTTAAGTGTTAATTTTAACACCTGTTAAACGTTTATTGCTGTTAGAAAACAAGACGCTTGAATTGAATATTTATAAAACGTTATATTTTTATAATGAAAAATAAAAGTAAACAAAATTATCGATCTCAAAAATATATTTATATATCATTTATACATATAAAATTATTGACTACCTTTCAAAGTTCACATGTCCAGTTTTCCTTCAAAAGTCAACTTATTCCCTTGTTTTATTTCTTTATCCGTTTAATATTAGAATGCATTCTAGTTAAGGTGAGGAAACTATCACGTTAGAGAAAATTGTCAATTCTTGGATATATGTATATTTTTATCCTTCTAAAATTTCTTTCCTTGAAAAATAAATAAATAAATTGAAATGTTAAATCCAATATATTAATTCTAGTTACCTCCAGATTATTATTAGATTGACCATTATAGATTCCAGATAGCTATGTCAAATTTCGGCTTCAGACGCGATGAAATTCATGTATTGAACTCTTCTTAGTTTTTTCTTTTTAAACTGCTTTGGAATAAATGAAAGAAAATGGTGCAGCCTCTTGGCTGTGATATATCTCTATTAGCCTGTCATGATTTATGTATTTACCATAGAAATCTATCTTATTCCAATATTCTGAAGAATGGTAATTTCAAAGAAACAAAGTACAACAAAATTTTATCCTTTTGTTTTTTTAATCACCATCTTAATAATAATAATGGCTTCTTTTTTGTTCTTGCTCCACGTGCTAGCAAATGCTGTTTTGAAAACCCTTGTTACACATGTTTTCTTTTAAAACAATTAACATTAAAAAAAATAAAATATCAAGCATATATATAAAAAATATTAAATTGAAAATTTATTTGACAGCTTTAAAAATATACATAAATAATAATATTGCATTTTTTTAATAATCACTGCAAATAAAATAATTTTTTTATATAATCAACAATTTATATGTCTTCATTTATTTATAATAATTAAATATTCATAACGATGTACCATCAACATATAAATAAAATAATAACTTCAAACAATAACTATACCTAATAACCATAAACAATAATAATACTTCATATATAAACATCAACTCAAAGAGATTTTTTTTTTAATAACAAATGACAATTTTTAAAATATAGATAGACTTATCGATATTTACAATACCCCCTAATCCACCGAAAAAAAAAATGTCTTTGCAGATAACTAATGAATTATGAGATATCGAAAAAAAACTTCTCAAATTTGTAATCTTTCTAAGGACTAACATGGTTTAAAGAATATTATTTTTCATATTAATAACCATATTCATTTATTTATATCTATCTTTCAGATCATCTAGATATTTGTCTAAGTTTTCTTTAAAAAAAAAATAATAATAATCAAAAGTGCCTTTTTAATTCTTCTTGAAAAGAAATTTCCGGTATGTTGAACTTTGTGAAGAAATTTGCTTTTATTTACAAGATTTTTATATAACGTTTTCGTATAATTCAATTGCTTTTGAATAATTTTGAGATAAGTATCTAAAGATTTTGCTATGAACTCCTTAGATTCTGCATCTATATCCTTTACATAAATAGTAACTTGATCATAAGCACTAATATAATTCTTAACTTTATCAATAACAGTTGCTATTTTATCAGATAATCTATTACCTTTCCTTTGACTATCTTGATAAACATCATCGACTTGAGTAAGTCTTTATTTTACTTCACTTGTTCTACGTTCAATTAAAAACAATTCTCTGGGCAATTTTGAATGGTATTCATTCAAATTTTCTAAATAATCCTTTAAAAATTGCAAATCAGATTGATGTGATACAACTTCTACAATTAAAAAAAATTTCTGAAAATCATTTTGAAAATCATTCTGTTTTATATTAATTCTTTTCAGTTTAACTTTTGGTTTATTTAAATCTCTTTCCTTAGCTATATTTTTTCAAAGAAAATTTTTATTAATCATATCCTCACTTCTTATTTTAAGTTTAATTTTGGCTTTGCCAATTTCTTTTTCCTCATCAATCATCCTTCTACCAAGATTCAGATCAAATATCTTTTTA
The DNA here is from genome assembly GCA_028023455.1 of Epiperipatus broadwayi. Classification (NCBI taxonomy): domain Eukaryota; kingdom Metazoa; phylum Onychophora; class Udeonychophora; order Euonychophora; family Peripatidae; genus Epiperipatus; species Epiperipatus broadwayi. The sequence continues at coordinate 5,354,089 of JAQFVV010012441.1, read as the reverse complement.
CCCATTCTTCTAAATTTTACTTTTGCTTTACCTACATCTCTTTCCTTGTCAATATTCTCTCTAAGAAAATCAATATTATTTATCATTTCTTCTATAACTTTAAGTCTAACTTTGGCTTTACCTACTTTCATCCTTCTATTACAATTTTCATAAAGAAAATTCTCTTTAGGTTTCTTTACCTTCTTATTCCTCTCAAATTTCAATAAGATATATCTTACCAACTTTGTCCTGCTGGGATACTTATAAAATAAGTCATTTCTATTACAACAATGGTACAAATTCTCATTCAAATACTTATTTTCTAATATAATATATATATAAATATGCTTTCTCTGTACCACACAAAATTACTATGATACTGTTCTTTATATTGACTTTGATAAACACATTCTGTTCTTTCTAGTAATTTTTGAGAGTTAATTTTAATCTTTTCTGGTGAACTTAATTCAACTTCTAAAGTTTGAACACCTTCATTCATTTTATTATAATGCATTTTTATTTCTCCTAACTCTAGAGCACTAATGTCTAACCATTGAAAACCTAACTGTCCAATTTCTAAATTGTCAACAGTGTCCTTTAATCTTTCACAACTTAATTCTACTTTTTCTAATTGCTTTTGTAAATTTAATCTTATTTCTGAGGATTTATCAACTATTTTAACATACTCTTTATTTTCATTAATATTTTCACTAGTCATGTCTACGGGTTCTTTATATTCTTCCATTTTTTCATCAACTTTTATTTCTACTCTCCTAACACTATTATCTACCAGAGCTTTTAATTCATCTTTTAATTCCCTAGAAAGTTCATTAGAATTGACTTTCATCTCAGTTCTAAGTTCCTCTTTTAGTTCATCAGAGTTGGTTTTTAAACTAGACTCTAGTTTCTGGAAAAGTTCATCAGAATTAGTTTTTAATCTTGACTCTAGTTTCTCAGAGTTGGTTTTTAATATAACATCTACTTTCTGTAAAAATTCATCAGAGTTGCTTGTTAATGCAGTCATAAGTTTCTCATGATTGGTATTTATCTCAGGTCTAATTTTTTCCATAAAATCTCTTAAATCAAAATCACCACTAACTGGCATTTCACTACTGTTGTCCATTATTATTAGAACTACAATATTATATACTCATAAAAAAAAATCTAAGATATATATATATATTTCTATATAGTAATTATCACAGATCAAGGGCTCACCATCTCCAATCATTATCCCAACAAGCAATTACTCAACTAAGAAAAGTACAAGCCTTTTAATTTTATTATTCATAGTAGCTATCCGACAATCTAAATTTCAGTTGTTTGAACTCATAAACTTATTGGCTTATAAAAAGTCTCTTCTATCACTATAACAATAATAAATTCCTCTAAAATATATATATAGAGAGAGAAAAAGAAAGTAACAACTGAGATCACTAACTAACATTTATTTATAGATAATGATAATAAATATTCCACACTTATACAATATTGAAATGTGGAAATTTCATATCAAATTCAATATAACCTTGAAATATTTAAAATACAATAAAATGTTCACATGCCTTGAAAACCACCAATTCAATAATATTGTGAGATAACTTTCTCACTCAAAATAATGGTAGTTAAGCATAAACTTACTAAATTGATACCTATAAATTTTCTGGACCTTAAAACTTAATACCATTTTATATACATAAAAAAAAAAATCAACTTCACTAATTATTAGCTTTTGTGCCCAAAACACTATTTTACTAAAATTGTACTAATGCAATTTATTATCAACAAACATTCACTAATTGAACTTCATGTTTAAAAGTCACTTATAATGGAAAATATAACATTAATATACTTGTTTTCAAACCCTAATTGATAATCAATGTAATAGATTATTTGTCACCCAGAATAGTCAATTAACCAGGCCCTTAAGTTTGGTGTTATATATTTAAGTTATATACTTATCTATTCCTCCAAAGATCCGACAGATACTGACAGCCAAAAGATTGATTAGCACTTCACAATTTTGATATAGATAAAAGAATTCAATCATTACTCCTAAAGCATACAATGTTTCATGAACACTTAGATGATTATCACATTTCATTCTATCCAAGCTACTACAACCCATAATAATTTTCTGAAAACACTATTACACTGCCCTGCTTACATCCAAGTCTTAGGGGCTATTATTTATAAAATATTTCCTTGCTCATCTTTGGGAGACTTAGAGGCAAATATTATACATATATCAAAATAATTATACCTTACTCTCTCTGGAGTTTTAGAGGTAAAATCATGGCAGGACTACTGTTAACTGCTTCATGATAAATAATAATAAACATCAAAATTTGGGTTGGAGCAGTAAATGAGATCAATCAATCACAAGTGACATGAATGCATCACATCCTCAAGACAATGACAAAAATTCCCCATCCAACATCAATACTTGCAACAGAACCAACCAAACTCCAACAATCAAATATCCAATCTAACCCTCAAAATTATAGATTTTCTACAACATAAACTTTCCAAATATGGACAAAATTATTACGCTATAATTTAACACCATCAATATAATTTTTAAATTGAAATTAAACTGCTTCATGACTATATTTATCTTTCATCATTAAAAAAAATACAATAACAGTAACCATCACCATCTAAACATAAGGCCAAAATATTTCCATTTATATATAAAAAAAAATTAAACACACAAAAATGCTTCTCTTTCTTTAAACTATACATCTCATATCAATAAATATACTACACATCTCTCAGGTATGTGGGGTATTTCAAGCCCTAATTAGCTTATTTCGAGCCCTAGTTGTTGCGCCAAATGTAATGGAACGTACTTGCTGCATTCCATTTAAATTGAAGAAAGAAGGCCCCAAACATTGGGAAAGCCAAATATAATGGAATGTATCTTTATATATGATCTCAAATGAAAATAAACATATGAACTTTTGTAACAATAATTATTAGTTAACCAAGCCCCTAACTTTGATACACCAAATGTAATGAATAATTAAACGAACATATTATGCTGACCACGTTATGGCGTCCAAATGTAATGGAACATACTTTTACTCCATTATACTAATCATCAGTTAACTGGGACCAACAGTTTGTGGTGCCAAATGTAATGGACAATATATCATATAAACATATTATACCTCAAATGTAATGGAACATCAATATATGAGAAGAAAATAATGCTTCAAACATTGGATGATAAACGTAATGGAATATATATAATCTAAATGAATCCAATTGTTGAGAAAGCCTAATATAATAGATTGTATGATTTAAATGAAGAAAGACAAAATTATCCCAGTTATATTTAAATAAATTGTTTATATGCCCTTCCAACTAGCTATACATGAAATAAATCTAAAATCATACAGAGCAATGAGATCTATCATTATAATTTATTTTCAAGGTTGATATGACTAACTAATCAAATATATATCAGAAACAAAGGGAATTCTATTAAATCCAATATACACATCTATTATGTAAATTTATGTATATCTAAACATATCAATGAATAATAATATGTGTAAGTGTCCTAAAGACTAAACAATAAGTGAAATATGAAGTTATCCTCTATTAAATTGTGAATTCAATTAATTTCATAATGACTCTGGCATTAAAAGAAAAATAAGAATAAAATATTAATACTCTTTCAAATAAATTACAAAGGCATTACTTATAAAACAAATAGTACATCCTTTATTTTTATATTATGGTTTAATTTTAGGTAATATCAATGTTTTAAATACAAACCCAAATAATAAATATACATATATACTTGCAATAAGTATATATATTAAATATATAAAGACATATCTGTGCTTAACAAGTAGGTATTAATATAAATACAAATCCATATTTATATTTTTCAGATATTTAAAATAATAAATAAAAAAAATATTATATACAGCAAATATATATAAATTATTGTTTTGGTATGCATAAGAATCATTATATAAAGTTAAAAAAAAAAGGAAATAAATTAATAATAAAACAATTTTTATAATAAACATTTGCGAATATAAATTTACTTATTAAAATATACATAACAACTCATATGCAACCCAAACTTATAAGCCATACTTTAAGATTTTAAATTACTTAAGTGTTAATTTTGACACCTGTTAAACGTTTATTGCTGTTAGAAAACAAGACGCTTGAATTGAATATTTATAAAACGTTATATTTTTATAATGAAAAATAAAAGTAAACAAAAATATCGATCTCAAAAATATATTTATATATCATTTATACATATAAAATTATTGACTACCTTTCAAAGTTCACATGTCCAGTTTTCCTTCAAAAGTCAACTTATTCCCTTGTTTTATTTCTTTATCCGTTTAATATTAGAATGCATTCTAGTTAAGGTGAGGAAACTATCACGTTAGAGAAAATTGTCAATTCTTGGATGTATGTATATTTTTATCCTTCTAAAATTTCTTTCCTTGAAAAATAAATAAATAAATTGAAATGTTAAATCCAATATATTAATTCTAGTTACCTCCAGATTATTATTAGATTGACCATTATAGATTCCAGATAGCTATGTCAAATTTCGGCTTCAGACGCGATGAAATATATGTATTGAACTTTTCTTAGTTTTTTCTTTTTAAACTGCTTTGGAATAAATGAAAGAAAATGGTGCAGCCTCTTGGCTGCGATATATCTCTATTAGCCTGTCATGATTTATGTATTTACCATAGAAATCTATCTTATTCCAATATTCTGAAGAATGGTAATTTCAAAGAAACAAAGTACAACAAAATTTTATCCTTTTGTTTTTTTAATCACCATCTTAATAATAATAATGGCTTCTTTTTTGTTCTTGCTCCACGTGCTAGCAAATGCTGTTTTGAAAACCCTTGTTACACATGTTTTCTTTTAAACAATTAACATTAAAAAAAATAAAATATCAAGCATATATATAAAAAATATTAAATTGAAAATTTATTTGACAGCTTTAAAAATATACATAAATAATAATATTGCATTTTTTTAATAATCACTGCAAATAAAATAATTTTTTTATATAATCAACAATTTATATGTCTTCATTTATTTATAATAATTAAATATTCATAACGATGTACCATCAACATATAAATAAAATAATAACTTCAAACAATAACTATACCTAATAACCATAAACAATAATAATACTTCATATATAAACATCAACTCAAAGAGATTTTTTTTAAAATAACAAATGACAATTTTTAAAATATAGATAGACTTATCGATATTTACAATATATATATATATATATATACTGAACAATGATAAAGGTATGTGTAAGAGATTGTGATTCCAACCAACAGATGAGTTCTGATTCAGCATGATCTTTTTCACATATCTTGGGTCAAATGTTTAGGATTCCACCCCTCCAAATGGTGGTAAAAGTGAATAGAATTGAGTTGCTATCTTGCATGAGAGTTGTGTAGCGAAAATTATATTCTACCAAAATATTATTAATTGAATGGAAAATGTCTATTGTAATGTATGATTAATAAAAATTATTAAGGTCTATAGAACAGTCTCTATCAGAACAATCCTAGACTTGGTTTGATTTATTTTTAGGGGTTCTTTTCCAATAAATGATGATATGAATAAATTATGTATTCATCATGGCTAGTATGATAAAACATTAAGTAAAAGATGTCACACAGTGCTTGTTCTATGTCATCAGGTGTTTGTTCAGATAAGAATGACACACTTTTAAATTGGATCAACAAGAAACTATATACTTTCAGGCTTAATTGACAATTGTACCAATTAAGGTTATTTTACCATTGCATAGTCAGTTTGTCAGACATTGTATAGTTTTCCATGTTAAATGTATTAATACTTCATAAAATAACACTTTTCAAAATAACCTGAAATGTTATAGAAACCAGTTTAACTTTTAAAACGATGTTAATAAAACTTACCTGCTTAAGCTGATCCATGAATTCTTGACTGAATCAATGCCATGCCTCTCTTAAAACCAAAACAAAAAACTCAAAAGAAAAATCTTTCCAACAAGTATCTAAAACCTTTTATATACCAATATCAAACTCAACAAATCAAAGTACCTTATTTATTGTCACAAATTAATCTCGTTTTTTTTCTTTAACTCATTAATTAACATTTTTTCTAATCTATTTTTCTTTATAAATAAAAAGATTTGTTATATAAATTTGTAAATGTTAGGAAATAAATTTCCATTAACTTTTCTAACTAAATAGATTATCTACTTTTATATTTGATCAACAAAAGTACTTAATATAAATTAATTAATCCTTTGTCTTTTTTAATATATATATATACTTTGAATGAAAAACTGAAAGTAATAATGACATGTGGCTTTTATAATTAAAAAAATATTTCTGATCGAGTATCTTTGCTCATAACACCGACCGTCAAAAGACTTTATGATTGCGTGTGAGATAGATGGATGATATATCCAGTATTATTTTAACATCTATTAATTATATATTCTTATCATTTACCTATGGTCATTTTTAATAACCACTGTTATGAATATTTGAGATCGACCAATTTACTAACTGCGAGGATTTCACTTAACTTTTAGATTATGAAAATTAACACCACTATTTATTCTTTCTTCTTTATTTTACGTATCTATTTTAATAGGTGAATGAAAAGCTTGTAAATTCAGAATAATTTATTTTAAATAGAATCTGAACGAGCGCTATATATGTATGATGATATTAATAGGAATATTTGAAAAAAAATTCTATATTAATTTCTGGACGATATATATTTTTATTTGTTTCAGATATCAGTTACATTTGTTCATTTTGAGTCCATACTAAGATTTAAATGTTTGTAATATATCTTATGACCAAAGAAAAAAAGAGTTAAATATTATCATAATTTGTTGTCTTCAGTTAGACTACAATACAAAGATTTGAAAACGTCATCGAATGAGTGCTTTCAAGAAATGTGATTTTGTGAGTTGAAATGTATTATTATAGAAAGGTTTCAAAAAACCTGGTTTTAAAGTATAAATCCAAACTATAATTATTAAAAGACTTCTGAAATCAGCAAATAATTGTTTCTTTTATTTTATTTTTTACCTGTTTATTAAATGATAATTTCATTTGCTTTACCTTTGTAAAATAAAAAGATTATACTCTTTTAAGAAAAAGAAATTTTAACTTATTTTTTCCGACTTAAACTAATTTTGCAAAATGAATTTCAGTCATGAGAATTAATTAAATAAAAACTCACCTGAAATACACTGAAATTTTATTTCACCTGTTCAATAAAAATATTCTCTTAAGTGGTGTTTATGCAACATTTATTTATTTAATTTTTTTGTAAAAAGTAAGAAAGTAAAAACATTTTGCAAGGAGATAAAAGATGATCGTGTGATTAAGTTTTACGCTATTTTATGAGTTGAGTGAAAATTGAATAATGTTTTTGAGAAAATTAAGAGGCTGTTATATTTTATAATGAACGAAGTAAAAAAAAAAATAAGACCTTGAAAGTGTTTTTTTTTTTTAGGCGATATTTTACATTTTTAATATACATTTATTTAGCTATTACATTATTTATCTGGTTTTGTAACTATTAAATATACTAGATGTGATATGTTGGACTATTTCCATTATCTATGAGTGAATGTAGAATGTATAGAAAATTTTAAACTTCTCTAACCTTCAGACAAATATTAAATATGCTTATTATTAATATTTAATTTTCTACCTTATTATCTATAAATATAGAATACTTTTGAATAAATTCATTTTATGTGTGTGTGTGTGTACCAGAAGATTAAAATAATTCCTGTTTTTGATGATGGAGTTGATTGTCAAGGTGTTACTAAGTCATAATTACCATCTGGAAACTGACAATAATATAATGATAATAAAAAAAAGTAAATTTATCCAGCATGTTATTGATTAGTAAGTGAATTCTTGTGAGAATCAACTATCCTGATCAATTTAATATTTTCATAGTTGCATGATGTAAATAAAGTATATTTGGGTTTAAACTTTTATTATTCTGTGTTATTTCCTAATGTTTGACACAAAATAACACTTGTCAGCATTAAAATCAAGTTTTTTGAAAAAAAAAAACCCATTAGATCTCAAGCAGTTAATGAGATTTAGTGTGAGGTAAAAATAGTATTTCAATCTGCAGAAGTATTTTCTGTTAATTCTTTAACTCTCCTCAACTGCTGTTAACTTCAAAATACATAGGAGAAACAAACATAATTCAAATCTTATGACTAACATTAGCAGCTTGTCCATTAGTTATTTTCATTTTATTTCTGTTTACTAAAATTGCCTAATTGTTTTTTCTTTTATTATGGCTTCTTTCATCATGAAAAATCTTAACACCCAAAATCAAATGTAATTTTATATTTACATATCCTTTCATGATTCATAAAAACTGAAGTAGTCATCATTAAATCTTTTTTTTTTTCAGGAACTTATACAACAACTCATGCTCCTTCAATCTTTTCTTTATACATCATCTCAATTCATCTATATATGAGAATACCCATCCACAAAAAATTTGATGCACAACATTATTTTTGATTGACTAGTAACTTATTCACTTTATTTGCCACAAATAAATGAATCGTTAAACACATCCTTATATAATATCCTTAAGCAGTTTCTCTTGAGCATTTGAAAGATATGGAATGGATATCCATTTTTATTATCAATCTTCAACTCCTTTAAATCATTATGACTTTTTTTAAATTGACATAAAAATATTCTTAATGTGTTCAATCTTTTAACCAACTTCAAGCAATTCCTGGCAAATATCTCAATATTATTTAATTTATTAACACTTTGATGTTGACGTAATTTTTCATTAAGAAGGAAAAAGATCTAAACCCTGCCATCTTATGTATAATACTACTTTTGATTTGCAATTTATATATCCCTTTTTTGTAATGGTTTGATTATTAATTTATAACTTGAACATACTTTTATCCCTTGAGTATCTCTGTCAAATCACGACTATAATTATGCTTTGATAACGATACTGTGTTTCGAAAGACTGGCTTAGCAAAGTAACAAATATTGTTTTATATGAAAAATTTATTACATAATAGTTTATAAATATGTACATACTCTGTTAGAATATATTTTATTATATACACATAAACACAGTGCTAAAGTATATGTGAAAAAAAATTGATTACTTCCATTGACTATGAGAATATAAATGATTACATCTGCATTTCATTATTATATAACTTTGTCCGGAAATTATATTTCTTCATCTGCTTCTTATGATTATACTTCCATCATTACTTGGTGCATTTCCCTTCTGTATAAATTTAATTATATATCTCACTTCTTCATTTAATATCCTGAGCAATTCAGAATATATAATAGTTGTAGAAGATATTTTTGTTTTGTTTTTATTGCTATATATATATATATATTGTAACGATATATAAGTATGTCGTTACATTAGTTTAAAAGAAAAACTTAAAAGTTCGCAAATAAAAGTAAAAAACTAAACGCTAAAATTACCGGACCATACTCCCTGCGGAATTCTTTTCCTAATCTTGCACTGAGCATGAAGTGACCAAGATCTAACAGGTAAAGAAATGGATATCAATTTAGCCGATTTCTATACTCATATATATCAGTACTTCTGGCTAAACTGATAGAAAGAGTGGGTTGACAGGAATCTTCCAGTTAAAACACCCTTTAGTTGATCTCTTATTTTAATGCCTGAATATTTAGAACAATGGCAAGTACACACCTTTGAAAAATCTATTTACAAAATAGACCTTTGCGCGCCACTTCTAGAAAAGAATCAAAAAATGAATTTTTCACCCTCTTAGAAGGGTGTGCAATACCATATGTTCAGTGGAGCCTAAGAATAAGATTTAACACCCCGGTAGAGCGATATCCCATGTGGCTAGCTCAAGTCACTCTACATCTAGGGTCTTCAAATGGGTAAGTTAAATGATTATTACAGGTATGTGGTTGATAAGGAAAAAACACATTTTATCGATATAACTAATACTATAAAAACGAAACAAGTTTAATAATGTGATTAAATATTTATTTAGTCCCAAATACCCATTACCGTTTCATATAAATGATGATATAATAACAAAATACTAAATAATTAATTATCCCAATATATATAGATTTTCAAAGCGTTTAAATAGATAAAATCCAATTTTAAATAAGAACAATAATAATTCCCTAAAACTATTGACAATGTTTATAAGTAATGGAAGTGGTCTGAGCTCTTTTTACCCAATAGAAATAAATTTTAAGTTGTGTGATTTGATATACAGATATGAGATTTTCGGTCATACAGGCATACGCTTTTACTGATAACTTTAAAACCTTTTTATTGATAGGAAATATAATAATAAAAACTATGCATATTTGCACAATGGAATATATCACTAATTTCATATTTTCAACAAGTCAATATGTTGCATTGGCTCAGATACCATATCGTACTCACCATAAGGTACTGTATCTATTTCCGTTTTGCCAAAGATAAATTTCTATGCATGTATATACGTGCAGCCCAATTATACACCTACTATTATTTTAAATATAAAGTTATTAGAATGCTTGCTTATAGGGAATCTATAATAAATCAATCCCTTCTTACACTCATCGTGAGGTGTAGCAGTCACAAAAAAAATAACTTAAAAAGGATATACGGTTAAATACATTTTTTTTGATATTCAGCATGAGATATCATATTTACCGAATATAATAAGCGTATGTACGCATACATATATATATACATGCATATTTATATTTGACGAATTTCAGGAATAACAACAACAGCAAAATGAATAGCAACAACAACAACAAAAAAAATCTCATTGCAATCTTTGTTGAAAATACTAATTTGAAATAGAAACATTCACTCAAAGGATTTAAGTAAAAGCTTTACCATTTATGACCGCAATAACCGTCAATTTATACATATGCGAGAGACTCTCTCATTTTTAAATGATAAATAATAATAACAAAAAAAAAATATATCTAATCGGAAATAGAAAAGTTAATTATTTCAATGTTAATAAATATCTTAAAATAAACTTATATCTGCGTCTTCATTCTTCTCCTCTGGGCTGAGTGAGCTTCAAGTTAACTGGCTGTGTGGTGACGATTTCTTCCATTTAGTAAGGCGGCACTGGTCATCCTCCTGGGTGGTTGGAATTGGCGTGGTCACATCTGGGTGGCTTAGGACAGAAAAAGGGCGGTGCACTGGTTAGTTGTCTACCCCACGGTCATTTTGCCGGAATCTCTAGTATATTGCTTCATATCCTCTTTTATATATATATATATATATCTAAATAGTAACGAGGATTATTTAATAAATTTTCCTAGGCTGTCTCCAATAGTTATTCGAATCCACAAAGACAAGAGTTCTTAAAAGAACTGTATAAAGGATTTGTTCTAACGAATGTCACTAATAGTACTATTCATAAATGACTCTCTAAGTAGCTGATCGCTTGGAGAATTCTGGAGCAATGAAAATAATGACTTGCCCAGAATGTGTCGTTACATTAATTTAAAATAAAAACTTAAAAGTTCGCAAATAAAAGTAAAAAACTAAATGCTAAAATTAAAATATTGTTAAACGTGTATACATTCACACAGATGCTAAACTTTAAAAATATTTTTTTCATAAACAAAAAAAAAAAGTATTTGAACATATTTTTTTTAATAAAAAAAAAAATACAAGATTGAAATATAAAAATATTTTAATAAAAAAATAACGTAAGTTAAAATAAAAACAGGTATTAATTAATTCCTGTAATCTATAAAGGGAAATGGTTGTTTATTAATTATCTAAAAGCTGTTTAATTAAAAAGTCAGATGAAAAGTTAGATAAGAGAAGAAAGAGATTTTAGCTTGACCAATGGAAGCACTAAGCCTTGGCCCAGACCATAACGAAAAAACAGAACAGTGACGTTTTTGTTCATGAAATCCATAGGCGGACTATAAAAAGAAAAAATATTGAGTTCCAGTCAGAGAGAGCTTTTTCCAACTTGATTTTGGTGAGTCTGGCGACAAGACGCACTTGTCGTCCTCACTCACTTATTTAAAAATGCAAAGACTGTGATACCAGGACAGAACCAGCAACTGCCACCTCCAAAACATCAGACCGGTCTTCCAGGAATGTCTGCGTGGAAATTGCCAACGGGAATAGGGACTTCTCTACCGTAAGCAATAGAACTGAACAATTGTTAAAAATCATAACATTAATTAAGAACTTTAAAGATTGATAAGTAAATTTATTTTTATAAAAAGGAACTTTTCTCTGACCTATGTGTCAACTAAATTGATAATGTGAAATTTTATATATATGTATGCGTTTGATAAAAAAAAAAATCATTTCCATTTATTATTTATTGTATTGATATTTATTGTTAAATTTTAAATGAGTAAATTTTAAGTTGTTTATAGACGCTTGCATGGATTCATTTGCGGTTAATTATATTTTGGTTTTCATATTTGGTCAAAATATATAGACATTCGATAAATAATGATACCTTACGGTGAGTATCTAAAATGTATTTATTCGGATGTCTTTTAAGTTATTGGTGACAACGCAAGTATCTTATGGTGAATACTATTGGGTTACTTATAAGTTTCCCTCTGCGATTGTCGGTATCAATAATTTTGTATTTTGATCGTTTATGTTTATTTTGAAATGTTTTTGACCATGGAATCTATGTAATCGATCAATACCCAACATTTTTAAACAATCTGTGCGAACGTATTTAAATGTTAAAATTAAGTCGGGCGTGAATGGCTATATAGTTTGTAAAGTTATATTAAGGGAGGGTAATCTTAGGTTATTCATTTCATAGTTGAATTGGTTCAATGGATTGGATATATTTGTGTAATTAGTCAATGTAGTATGAGGTCCACTACGGGCAGGATTATAGATATATGCCACACACCCTCTGTTTGCCTATGGATGGGTTTGTAAGTTGGCAGAAGACTGCAGTCCATTCCTATGGAGTTTTTTGTTTATTGATCTACTTGCTAACAGATGTCACATTCCTGTTGGTGGAGAGTCAATCTCTTCTCTATTTCTACTTATTGTTCAGATGTACATTCCTGACAATATAGTATTTTGTGTTGTCGTATCATGCTACATTGAATACATGAATGTATCAGATGGATTGGTGCCAGTTGATTGCGAAATTTGTTGCCTAAGGTTAAATCAGGGAAGAATATTTTCCTTTTAAATGCAGACCTATGTAGTCCATTCATACTCGACCCTCTAAATAAATAGTAAACTCATTATTTGCAATCTACTTAAATTTAGAATTAAAGATCAATATAAAATTATAAACGTTAAATTTATTCCTCAAAATGTAAATATTATTTTATATGTGCGTAAATAAATATTTTTATGTGTTAATTTCTGGCAGTGGCTTTTATTATTTTATATTTAAGATATAAAATTTATAGATTTTTATCTCTGCGTCTCCGCTGAGCTAGTGACTTGGGCTAACGGTCAGAATATTTAAAGAAAGAGGAATCTTAACAGCGCGTATCTGCCTACTTTATAAATTTTTCTAGGCTCAAATGCCTAGATGGCGCCCTTGTAGTGCAGATATTGTTTTTGCGGTTAGATTCGATCTTCACTTTCATTCTGATTGGTACAATATATATATAATCAAAACTACCCCAAATCCAAAATTTTGGATTTGGGGTAGTTTTGATTTTATATTGACTAGTTTAGCTTTATGCTTGTAATGTTATATATATATATATATTGATAGAACTGTTCTATACATTTTCTGATGTCATATTTCTTTTTAGTAATAGTTCCATCTTTTTATTTTTATGACCAATAAAAACATTGACATTTAAGCGTTCTCACTAAGGAAAACCAAAAAGTTTACAAATTTTTAAAAACACATTTTCAAAAATGTATTCCAAGGGAGAGACCCCTCCCCATCTAAGTTATGATTTTTCTTATATACTGTTAATCATCAGGAAGATTATATTTCAATGTGATATTTATTCCAAAAATAATATTACCAAGTTTACTTTCAATAACAAGGATTGCAAGTGTGTGTTTAATAAATGTCTGACTTACTTCTGTCCGTCACGGTTAAATCATACATTCAAGAACACCATATAAGTAGGTTGCTTGAGCATAAAATTCCAATCAGTCAAGGAGTCTTTATGATCATCTTGTCATTTCCAAAAAGCACTCGATTGGTTAAGAGAACAGACAGAGCTAGACTCAAAAGTTCAAAGTTCATAGATCAATTCGCAGTTAGGAAAATAAGCATTACAACTCAGTTCAATTATATGGGGCTGTTATACCAATGCACTTCTGAATCCTGAATCATATTTCTATCTCCAAAACAACTCACTGAATATCATCATTATTATTATTATCGGTTACATTTACTATCAGCATCCATATTTCACTATTTATATATAAATATATATTAATTCCTAATAATATTTTATTAAATATATTGCGTATAATAGAGAAAAAGTAAATTAAAAAAATAATTTAATGTCTCAAATAATATAGTTATAAGTTATTTTTATAATGCAACTTGATGATTAAATAAATTAAAGTTGAAAGAAAAAATCTTTTACAATCATCTTCTATACAACTGTGATTGTTTTATTCCCGACCTTTATTCTTTTATACTTTTTATTAAAAAGTAATTAAGATGAATCAAGATTTTAAGACATTATTATTGTATTATTGCCTAGAGAATTTAACAATATCTCATTATTAAATTTTAGCTAAATTATTGTCTGACTAACAAATTAATATAAAAGGAATACTACTATTTGTATTTTTTTTCAATAATATTTGCAGTTTACTACTTATTACAATTACTTTTTAGTAATAAAAACCAGTTTATTTATGAAAGTTTAACATACAGCTTATATCATATATATTACTGCTACCTTCTATTCTTTTATGTGGATTGTAAGATACATATAAGCATGACACCAATATCCACAGATGTGTGACTTCATTTTCATCACTAATAAACGTGGGCATGTTTTTGTCTTGGTCAGTGAATAGCAAACACAAATAATAATAATTATATATGCATTTACTATCTTTTAATGACTATTCAAATATCTTGGGTTTGGGTAGATACCTTCAAATTCTGTTTACATTCTGAAAAGTTACAAAGTTTACAATCTTACAACTTAAACCTTGATATAAGAGGAATCAAGGATAGTCGTACTCCTCAAAGCAAAAATTGCAATGAAAAGCTAAAAAAAATCTCACCCCCACCTGTTTAAATTTATTTCCGAATTTTTAATTGTTTCAAATTACATATAGTTTTATAATGAATAATATTTCTCTAGTTGAATAATCTCTAGTCTAATGAATGATTAATAAAAAATATTAATACATAGAGTTCTTTTTGAAACAACTAAAGATCATTCTTGTATAAATGGTTTTAAAATATTCCAGATTTAAGTCTTGTCTCAATATTTTTTGTCATTTAAATTTGTATTTCATTTATTTCAACCATCCATATGTTTATTTGAAAATATTTTTTATAGATATAATAAACACTTCCATACTTCCCCATTCTTTTCAAATTCATATAAATAAAGATACAATAAAAGACAAATGACCTACAAGCTGCATTTCGTGCTGAACCAGCACTCATCAGCTGGCCCAGCATTATATATGATAACTGTTTCTAATCTTTAAGTTAATTTTAAAATTTCATATTTACATTCATCATACTTTGCATTAATCCAGAAGTAAGAAACCTCTTTCCTGACATGGGCCACTTGGACTCAATATTCAAAGATGGAAAACATTTTTTTTGACAAAGACCACTTGGATGGAAAACTTTTGTTCTGACAGGAACCACTTGGATATAATATCCAGAGGGGGAAATATTTTTTTCTGAGAAGGCCCACCTGAATATTTATAATCTCATACATGGTCAACAAAAAATTATTAATCTAAAATCAGTTACTATATTCGATCAAACGTATAATTATTTACCTTAATCATTAAATTTGTCCAATCTTTTCAATATGCAGGCTAATTTTAACTTTTTCCTTTTAAATGAGAACCATTTTTTTGTGTGTGAATTAAAAATAGTGTCATTACGAATAAAGAATGTTTCACATTTAATGCCAATTTTCCTTATTCACCTTGAATCTATCTTCAAGATCTACATTCTCATCTTTCAATTTATGTTCTGGACTGTATAATTTTACAGCAGATGCAATATTTTATAAACTTCCCATCAGAAAATGGTTTCAAATATTCTGTTTTATTATATTTTAAATAACTTGCTCTTACATAATTTTATGTCTTGTTTGTACTTTTTATAAAACCTGTCAGCTACTTAAGATGATCATTTTCATGTTTTCTATTTTAATATGTTTTCTTCCTTAATAATTGTTGTATCAAGAATGTTTTGACAAATAGTGTCTCTTAATAAGGTATTCTTTATTAACTGAAATACTATCTTGTTACATCAGGCATATTGATTTAATATTTCCATCTATAAATAAATTAGCATTGCTTTACTTTTCTTCAAATACAAGATTTTTTGTGTCTATTTTTTATCCTATTCTATGTAGCCATCTTAATAAAAAAATCAAAATAATAATAATAGATAAATGAAATAAAATGGAAGATTTATTTTGGATAGTGGTACATCTAAACAAATAACTATAAAAACAAATAAAATGCTGTTAGCATCATGAACATAAATTAATCCACAATCAGATAGACTACACAATATAATATATTTGAATATTGCATCTCTGATTGAATAAAGTAGAATTATTATAAAGGTTGGAAAGAAAGAAAATGTGGGTGTGAAAATAAATATTTTACTTTACTCTTAATTCAATATTTTCAGGTGTATTTGCACTGCACTACATATGTGTTTAAATATAACTTTTATACAGATTTTATATTTGTGACAAGTCTGAGAGCCAGAGTGAAGGCTTTTGAGGCTGGATTTGGCCTATGGGTCAGAAATACTCCACTCCTGCATTAATGTAAAAGTGAAAATTGCTATGCTAATCTTTTCTTATATTAAAAAAACCATCTACATTCTTATTTTTTTATGATATACATAATCATGTTATTAATCAAGTAATTATTTAACCATTATACAATATTTACTATTGATGATGTTTGAACACAAAGATTATAAAATGCCTCCAAAGTTTAGATTCATTCTCCACAATTGGAAATTTATCAGTAAACATTTTTTATTCCCTAAAAATCCATTATCATCTTGAACAAACTGATGTAAAAAATCTACAAGATCTACTAATATCTTTTTATACCTATCTTCAGAGTTATGACCATTACTGCCTTGAGACACAGGGCAAAAAGAAATCTCACTTAGCTTTAATATGTCTAGACAAAGCATTTTATTTTAAAAAAGTTTTATATTAAAACAAGTATGGATGATTTTGTTGACTTTTGAATATGAACACATTTTTTAAAGATATTGTATCAAATACATATACTTTGCAACTGATTTTTTGAAGATCTTTCTAACTACATGTATTTAAAAATTAAAATTTACATATAAAAGATAAATGTTATTTTATTCTATAAAATAAAATTTGAGTTAAATCATTAAACAATGGCTGGTGTTAAAAAAAGGTATTGAGTTTCAATTTGTAAATAAAAAGCAGCGCTGTTTAATGCAAAATGAAATAAAATTTCTTTATCAATGAAATAAATAAAACAAAATTAAAGATTTTTGAAAATCTAGAATACATTTGTAAAAGCATATTAGTAAAAATAGTATTATAATTTGTTAATGTGAAATAACCTGCTTTATATTTCAAAATTTTAAATTATATTATTGTTCATTATATATATAAAATACATATTTTGCGGGTTCATCCGTGTTAAAAACTTTTAATATCAATATACTGACGTTTCGACTTGGTCACACAAGCCATCCACAGTATATATATATCAGAAAAGTCATCTTTATATATATATATATAATGTTTTCACAGTTATGTGATGTAAATAAAGTATTTCTTTAGATAAACCATGTATTATTTTATATCAATTCCTGATGTTTAGATGAATTAACATCCACCACTGCCAAGTTCATGTTTTTCAAGAAAAATTGTTAGATCACAAGTAATAACAAGATTGAGAGTGAAATACAAAATGAGATTTAGCATGAAGTAAAGAACAATTACTCAGAACTATATTTGATAGTTAGTTATTCAGAAACAATTACTCTGAACTATATTTGATAGTTAGATATTCAGAAATCATGGATAACAAAATATTTATTTTCTTTAGTTTATTCATTAATTAATTTCATGTTGATATTTGAAAAAAAAAAAAACAGATAAAATAACTTGTCTTCACAAATCTGGAATGCATTGTGCTTTATTGGTTTTATTTTAAAAAATTAAAAAGTCTAAGTTGTTTAAATAAAATGCATAAAGCATAATATATTCTAGCCTTATAAAGACCACATATTTTATCTCTTTCTTTTAATATAAACTTGAAATTAATTAAAAGTGAAACTATAAAAAATAAACATTTTGTTAAACCATGTATTCTGAATAAGCAACTATCAAATATATATGAGAGATTATTCTCTACATTACATTCAAACCCTTTTTTTACTTTATGCTCAATCTCATTAATTCTTGAGATAGAACAGTTTTCTTTTAACTTATAGAGTGTTTTCACTGAACATTTTCATGTGCAGCTTTAAATAACTCTCAAATCATTAATTTTTATGTTGCTTTGCCAATTTTATCGTTATTTTATCAAGATGTGATGTGATGTATTTGTGATGTGATGTATTTTGGCTTCTCCTTAAACGAAGTCAAGAATATCTCAGCAATTATGCCCAGATAAACCTGTTATCCATTTTATTCTCCATTCCCCACTCTTAAGTCTTCCCATATTCTGCCCCATCCCATTTCCACAACATACTCTTTGTCAACTCTATGGCCTTTATATCTAAATCCCCCTTATCTCTTCGCAAACCCAACATAAAAACTAATAACTCACTTTCTGTATAGTCACTTTGTTCATGTCTATTCTCCCATAACTTCATTATCTGTACCCTTTCTGCTTTCAAGCATTTACATTCAATCAACAGGTGCCTAATATTTTCTATACCTTCCTTACACAATTTGCACACTAAACTATCCATGGTTTTCCATTTACATGTATATTCTCTTGTTGCTAAAGATCCCATTTGAGCCTTAAATAATAAACTACTTTCCTTACTATTATCATAAATTAACTCGCATGCAATATTCCATTTACTTCTATATATATTTAAACTCTTCTTACCCTCCATACTAGTTCTCCATTTCTCCAACTCCTTATTTTTTATTAATGCTTCTATTCTTTTATCCCATTCCTTACCACTATAACACTCAACAATCCTCCTAACACATTCATCCCATCTTTTATACAAGTATATTGATATAAATTCTTTATCCAAATCTTTTGCATACCACAATACTTTTCTCACCCATCTTGTTTTCTCCCCCTTACTCATAACTCAATTGAACACTATTTTTGCTATTCTTTTACTATCCATAAACTGCAATCTACCAAACATTTTCATTTTACTTTTTGCATCTCTCATATAAAAACTTGACCATCCCATTTCTCCTTGAATTGCCTCCTTTGCTGTCCACATCTCTGCATCTAATGCATGTCTTCCTACTTCCCTTTGTACTTTCTCTAAATAATCTAACACTCTTTTACTAACCCATAATGCATCATTACCATATGTTAACCCTGCTACTGCAACTCTCTTCCATACTATTCTAGCTGCATCATATTTATTATATGAAAATACTGTTAGTTTCTTTACCAAACCCTTTCTTTTCTTTGCTTCATTTACCAAGTTTTTCTCCCATTCATCCAAGCAATTTTCCTGATTACATAAGATGATTCCCAAATACCTATGTCTATCCACCACACTTAACTTTATATCCCCCAATAAAAATTCTACATCTTCTCTTTCCCCAGTATTAACCATGATTATATTTGATTTTTCTTCACTAAATTTAATCCTCATGTCTTTACCCACCCTTGCACATGTCCTCAACATAATTTCCATATCTTCTCTTCTTTCTGCACACAAAAAGATATCATCTGCAAAAAAAGACCTGACAACATATATACTCCCCTGCCACCTATTAATGGTATCTCTACCCCTCTTCCTAGTCTTTCTATTGCTTTCTCCATTTCACTCAAAAACAACAAAAACAAAATAGGTGACATAGGGCACCCTTGCCTTAATCCCACCCCATTTTTAACTTTAACTGATTCTATATCCCCTAACTGGTAAGTATAATAATTATTTTCATATAATTTCTTAATAATATTTACTAAAGCTTCACCCATTCCCAAATTGGCTAACCTTACCCATAATCTATTTCTATTTACTCTAGCATATGCTTTCTCTATATCTATAAAACTCATATATAATGATCTACATGAATTCTTACTCATCTCCATAAGCTGTGTAACTACAAACAAACTATCTCCTATATGCCTATCTGACCTATTTCCCCCACTACATTATTCTCTTCCATCCATTTTACAACTCTTCCAGCTACCATATATGAGAAAACTTTATATAAAACTGATGTTACCGCTATCGGTCTATAATTATTTAACTTTCTATGATCCTTATCCTTTCCTTTAAATAATAATCTTATTCTTGTATTACTCCAACTAACCGGAAAAACTGTCTTCTGTGCCATTTTATTAAAACATGATAATAACTTTGCTTTTGCTCTATACACTAAATTCATTACCATCCCTGCTGCCCATCCACCTAAACCTCTCACCTTTCCATTTCTCAATCTCTTTCCTGCCTCATTCAATTCATTTTTTGTGAACCTAATATTCCCATTACTAACTGCTTCCATTTTTTCTATCACTACTTCCTTCACATCTAACATCTTTTCTACATCCATTACATATCTATTTAATATTCTCTCTACCTCTTCTCTAGAGCTACATTCTATTCCCTCATCATCTATTAATACTATCTCTCTTTCCCCTACATTTCTCCTTTTAATGTAATTCCAAAATTTTTTACTCCCATCTTTTCCACTTTTATTAATATCCTCTAACAATTTACTATTTAACTTCATCCTCTCTCTATAATTATCCATTTTAGACAACTTCTGCTTTTCTAAGTAATTTCACCATTTAGCATTGATATCATTTTCACTTTCTTTGTTCTTAATAGCACACTTATATTCTCTGCATGCTTCTTTCCTCTCTTTTACACTTTTACTAACTCTCATTTTTTATTACTTTTATTCTTCTGTATATTCTCAACCAAAACCCTATTTGCCATTTTTTCTATTTCACCACACCAGTCCTTATACTCATCCCCATCCATCTGCTCCATGGTTTCTTCAACTTTTATTTTATATTCTTCCAACTTATTCTTATCATTCACTCTCCATCCACATCTTTCACTATTATTTCTACCTTTATTTCTAACCTCCATCACATTACTAACCATTTCTATTACAATAAAATTATGATCACTATTACATACCCTCTCTTCATTATCAAACACCTTAATTTTCTGTATTTTATTCATTCCCTTTTTCTCTACCAATACATAATCTATTGTGTGAAATACATTATTCCTAGACCATGTGTATTGTCCCTCATACATATTTGATAAATTCCCAATGCTCAAATTTACTCTTTGACAAAATTCCTTCAACAACTGACCATTCTTATTATCTACATCATCAATTTATTCAATATGTCCATTCATATCCCCTATTACCATTATTCTCTTCCCCTTTTCTTTAAAAATTTGTATATCCTTAACTAGGCATTTATATATACTACTATTCCATTCCATTACAGTTTGACTATCTCCAGTAACTATATACACTACAGCCACCATCCATTCTTGTCTACCCAATCTTATTTCAAACCACAAATCCTCTTGACACTTAACAATATTTAAATATTTTCTCGATATAACACCTATACCACCACCTCTTTTTTTTTCTTTTCTGTTTACACCCTGCCATAACCCCTCTTCCAAAATAGGTTCTTCTTCTTCTGTTAGATGAGTTTTCACTACTTCTAATACCTCCGGCTCTTCATTTTCAATTGCTTTATTTAATTCCAGCCACTTTTCTGGTCTCCTTTCACCTTGCATATTCAAAAACCTAATTTTAACATTTTTTTTCTTTCCTAACTATTCTTTTATAAATTCTTTTGATTCTTTCTTTTCCATTATGTTTATAACAGTCATTCTTACCATTAATCTTACAAAACCATTCCCTTTCCACATCTACACTTATATCTACATCAACCATCTTTTGCTTATTTCTTTTATCCCCTCCATTCGTCTTGTTTTTGATAATATTACAATTTAAAAGCCCACCCCCTTTAAAAGTTTCTCGAATTATATTCTTTAAATATCAAACTCTCTAAAACTTTACTTCCTTGTTTTCCTAAGTGCAATCCATCTTTACTATATAACTCCCTCTTTCCAATAAACCAATCCCATACATCCACAAACACAACATTATTTCTCTCACACAATTTTTTCACTCTCTCATTTATAGAACATGCTCTATCTAACAAATACCTCATCAAATCTTGGTAATACTCCAACTACCCCTACTCTTCCTTTAATCTCCCTCAAATTTCTAATCAATTCTACATACTCATCCATTACTCTCTCTCATGGTTCTAACAAATTATTAGTCCCTACCATAACATATACATCTCTACTACCTAGCTTTCTTACTTTATCTGTCACATCCCTAATTTTTGCTCCAGGCATACATACTCTAACATACCTGCTTCTATTTTCCCTTGCAATTATATCCCCACATTCTCTTATTAGTGAATCTCCTATCAACAGTCTCATAATCTACTTTCTCTACTCCATCTGTAACCTTGTCTACCATCTTCTGGACCTCCTTATCCCTTCCTTCCTTATCATTTCTACTCAATAATTCCTTTATTTCCTCACACATGGCCTCTAACAATTTTAATTTTACTTCTACATCCTTCACTTCTTCCTCTATCTTACTTATTCTCTGTCTAACCATCTCCATTGCATTACTACTTTCTCCACTCATATTTCCTGTCACTCCACTAAAACCATACTCTGTCCTATCTTCCTTAACTACATTTTGCTCCCTCTCCTCTGACATTCTCTCTAGACTACCTATACTTAAAAACCACTTTCTCATCTCTTTAATCACATTTACACACTGACTACATAACCAGCAACCTGACACATCCTTCCTATTCATATTCAAACATTTCAAATGATACACCTCAGCACACACTGTACATTCTACTAATGCTCGTCTAATCCCTTTCTGCCGATCATATATACATTGTGCAATACAAATGCAATCCATATTCTTATTTTTCAATTCACCTATTGTATATTTGAGTTTATAATGCCTCTCCTATTCTTCAAACACACTTATACAAAAAAATAAAAACTTTTTCCCAAACTTTATCAAACTATAACCACTTATTTACTAACGTTAGGCCTCCCAAACATTAACTTTTTTATCAAAATAAATATCTCTTTTAAAATTTAAAAAAACCTTCAATAACAAACTTAACTAAAACAAATTAAACTTACATACAACTTTTTTATAGGTACTTCTTCACACACCATTATACAGAAAAAAATAAAAACTTTTTCCCAAACGTGATCAAACTATAACCACAACCACGTGTTTTGTAACGTTAGGCTCCCAAACTTTGCCTTTTATTCTCAAAATAAATGTCTATTTTAAAATTTAAAAAAACTTCCAGTAACCAAATTAACTAAAATGAATTAAATTTACATACAACTTTTTTATAATTATCCTTACACTAACACACATTCAACAAGAACAACTTTTTTTAAAAAAAAACTACTGTACCTAAAATGACATGAAAATCTTTCAAACAATTAAACACAAAAAATTTTCAATCTTTCAAATAACTCACTCTCTCAATCACAATTTATACTTTCATCCACAATACAAATATTGGTGATTATTTATCTTTTCAACATGTATGTGTTGGAGTGTATCAGGGTTATGAGATAGTGTGGAGAGTGGTGGGTCATGTGAAAGTCTGTGCTCATATACCCTATATATTACATATATAGACACAGGTATATAATAAGCCTGTGTTTCAGTTATTACATAATAGAGATGTCTACCCATCCCTTGTATATGTATTAAATGGATTATGTCCTTTGCATGAGGGGTCAGATTGACTTTAGGTCAACATGGTTGTGACAAGAATCTCGGCCTCATGGTGGCTTTTGAGTGTTCCATCATCAGATTTTCAATTGGATGGACAGTTGAAGAGTTGGAGGGTGGAGTATATTGAAGCCTGTTCATTAAAGTATGAACTTTGGCTATCTTAATATATATCTGAGCACTTATAGCATATATGTGTGGAGATGGTAATCTGGACCAACTGATGATTGCTGGTTTAGCATGAAATACGTATATTGGTGATTATTTATATTTTCAACATGTATGTGTTGGAGTGTTATTAGTGTTATGAGATAGTGTGGAGAGTGGTGGGTCATGTGAAAGTCTGTGCTCATATACCCTATATATTACATATATAGACACAGGTATATAATAAGCCTGTGTTTCAGTTAATCAATATTCTGAATGTGATGTGATGTGATGTATTATGGCTTCTCCTTAAACGAAGTCAAGAATATCTCATCAATTAAGCCCAGATAAACCTGTTAGCCACTTTCTTTTACATTCCCCACTCTAAATTTACCCATAATCTGCTCTATCCCATTTCCACAACATAATTTTTGTCAACTCTATAACCTTTATATCTAAATCCCCCTTATCTTTTCCCAAACCTAGCATAAAAACCAATAATTCACTTTCTGTATAATCACTCTTTTCATATTTATTTTTCCACAACTTCATTATATGTACCCTTTCTGTTTTCAAACATTTACATTCAATTAACAAATGCCTAATATTTTCAATTCCTTCCTTACATAATTTACAAAATAAATCACCCATATTTTTCCATTTACATGTATATTCTTTTGTAGCTAAAGATCCCGTTCGAGCTTTAAACAATAAACTACTTTCCTTACTATTATCATATATTAACTCACACCTAATATTCTGTTTATTTCTATATATATTTAAACTCTTTTTACTCTCCATACTATTTCTCCATCTCTCTAACTCCCTAGTCTTTATTAATAAATCTATTCTTTTATCCCATTCCTTACTACTATAACACTCAATAATCCTCTTAACACAATCATCCCATCTTTTGTACAAATATACTGATATAAATTCTTTATCCAAATCTTTTGCATAGCGCATTACCTTTCTCACCCATCTTGTTACCTGCCCTTTACTCATAACCCAATTAAATACTATTTTAGCTATTCTTTTATTATCCATAAACTGCAATCTACCAAACATTTTCATTTTACTTTTTGCATCTCTCATATGAAAACTTGACCATCCCATTTCTCCTTGAATTGCCTCCCTTGCTGTCCATACTTCTGCATCCAATGCATGTCTTCCTACTTCCCTTTGAGTTTTTTCTAAATAATCTAATATCTTTTTACTAACATATAATGCATCATTACCATATGTTAACCCTGCTACTGCAACTCCTTTCCATATAATTCTAGCTACATCATATTTATTATATGAAAATACTGTTAATTTCTTTATCAATCCCTTTCTTTTCTTTGCTTCATTTATCAATTTTTTCTCCCATTCATCCAAATAATTTTTCTGATTACTTAAAATAATTCCCAAATAACTATATCTATTCACCACACTTAACTTAATATCTCCCAATAAAAATTCTACATCTTCTCTTTCCTCAGTATTAACCATCATTATATTTGATTTTTCTTCACTAAATTTAATCCCCATCTCTTTACCCACCCTTGCACATGTCCTCAACATAACTTCCATATCTTCTCTTTTTTCTGCACACAAAAATATATCATCTGCAAAAAAAAGACCTGACAAAATAAATACTCCCTTACTACCTATTAACGGTATCTCTATCCCTCTTCCTAATCTTTCTATTGCTCTTTCCATTTCACTCAAATACAACACAAACAAAATAGGTGACATAGGGCATCCTTGCCTTAGTCCCACACCATTTTTAACTTTAATTGATTCTATATTCTCTAATTGATATATATAATAATTATTTTCATATAATTTCTTAATAATATCTATTAAAGCTTCATCCATTCCCAAATTTGCTAAACTTATCCATAATCTATTTCTATTTACTCTATCATATTGCTTATTATTTATCTTTTAAACATGTATGTGTTGGACTGTATTCCTACTCTTATCCAGATAGTTGTGTAGAGTGGTGGGTCATATGAAAGTCTATGCTCATATACCCTATCTATTATATATAGACCCATTGCATATAATCACCCTACATGTTTCACTTCCATCCATATTGAAAAAAACATGTTATATGATGCTGCCACCTATATTATTATTTCACAACTAATAAATCAATAAGATTTAAATTTAAAATTATAACAATAAGATAGGATCTGCCTTCCAAGGTGTTGATTGGTTGATTCTCAATCTCTAAACAAGGGAGCACTTGTGAACTATTTTGACAGTTTTAAGTTCTTTGTTTTGATATTCAAAATGAAAATATGTTTTAGAGAATTTTTTTATGTATTTATTATTATTTTTATAAAATATGTATGAAAATATAATTATTTTAGAATAATAATTCAGATTTCAGTAAAAATTTTTTACTTTTATATAAGAGTAAATTGAGAAATAAATCAATGATGTAGGCTGCATTTTGTAATAGGTTGAAAAAAGTACATTTTATGTTGTCTAGTGTAGATTATTTTTGTCAATTATAAATAGAAATTTATTTTTGAAAAAAAACTTTTGTTTACTTTAATAATCTGGGAAATTATTAATTTGCTTTTTAGAAACTAAACTAAAATGAGTATAATTTAAAATGACAAATGTAATTTTACTACTGATTCTGTAAGAGACCAATCGAAAGTTTAGAACTTTACTTCACTCAGCCAATATGGATTTTGAACTAATAATACATTTATTAAAAGAAACATAATGGAGGTTATTTCATCTGATGCATTGGAAATTAATACAAAATAATATATGATTATATCCAAAAATATGTTATATATATATATCATCATCATCATCAACCATTATCAATCCACTGCAGGATAAAGGTCTCTCCAAGTTTAATCCATCTTCTCTGATCTTTAGCTTCTCTTCTCCACAACACTCCTGCACATTTTCTTATTTCATCCATTCATCTCACATGTGGTCTCTTTCTGGGTCTTTTACAATCTCTTGGAATCCAGTTTAAAATTTCAATTGTCCATCTATTATCATCTCTCTAGAAATATGTCCAGCCCAACTCCATTTCAATCTTTTAATTTTTTCAATAAGGTCACTAACACCTATTTGTTGTCTTACCCATACATTGCGTTTTCAATCTCTTCTTGTTACTCCCAACATACATCTCTCCATTCTCCTTTGAGTGGTCTGAAGTCTCTGTACTGCTCTTCTATTAAGTGTTCAAGTCTCAGATCCATAAGTAAGAACTGGTAAAACACATTTGTTAAAAACCATCCTTTTCAAACACATAGGCATATTTCCTTTTAGTATCAAGTTATTTCTACCAAAAGCACTCCAACCAAGTTTAATTCTATGATTAATTTTCTCCATTATGGTTCCATCTGTATTAACAATCTGACCAAGGTATTTGTAACTGTTAACTTCTTCTAATTCTTCATAATCAATCTTTATTTTCATAATTTGAGCAAATTGATTAAACATTACTTTAGTCTTTTTAACATTTATCTTTAGTCCTACTTTTCTACTTTCATCTTCTAATTCCTGCAACATTTCCTGCAGCTCTGAAGCATTATTTGCAAAAACAACTACATCATCTGCGAAATCTAAATGACTTAAAAACTCTCCATTTACTTTCACTCCTTTAGTTTCCCATTTTAATCCACAAAATACTTCTTGCAGCACTGCTGTAAAAAATTTTGGAGATATTGAGTCACCTTGTCTTACACCTTTCTCAATGTTGATTTTTCCAGTATCATTATGTAATCTAATTGTTGCTGTTGCATTTTTATAAATATTCTTTAAAATATGACAATATCCTGGATCTATACCTTGGTGATCCAATGCTTTACTCACTGAAGAAATGTGTATAGAATCGAATGCTTTTTCATAATCTACAAATCCAAAACATAATGACAACTCATATTCATTTGTCCTTTCTATGACTTCCCTCAATACCTGGATATGATCTATTGTACTAAAACCACTTTTAAATCCAGCTTGTTCTATTCAGTTCCCCCACAATTTTGTTCTTGTAATGTTCGATGATTGATGATTTAATAACATTTGATGATTTCATTAAATTAATATAACCTCTTTATTTTATGTTTATTGCTGCAATGTTCAATCTATATAATTTTTGTGGTTTTATAATAAAATTTAAATCTGTATTTATAAAAAGTAAAAAAAAAAAATTAAAAAACAAAAATTTACATTTTAATCAAAATTGTATTATATATAAATGTGGCTTACAATATATCAGTGAATCTAAATTAAATGTACATTAGGAAAAAGAATAAAGGATCGTATACTTTTATATAAACGAGTTCAAAAAATTATAAACAATCATGAAATGATAAAAATAAACCTTCATCATCTGTTATATTTGATCATAATAAAAGTTGTAAATATAGATTTAAATTTGATTATAAAAACATAAACCTTATACAAATTGAAAGTTGTCACAATAAATGTAAAATAAGAGAGGCTACATCAATTTCAAAAAATTGTTAAATGTTAATGAATTGTCAATAATCAAACATTAAAACAACAGAATTTCTGAAAAACTGAGTTGAATTATGGGAGTTATGAAATGAGGTCTCATTGTGATTATTCAGCATTATATAGTTGACAAAGGCTAAAAGTAATACAGTCAAAAGTATTTCTAATAGAATAAGTTAAATTATATGAATATTACTGTATTTAATATATATATAATTTTAATGGTAAATACAATATTATAGTTTAAATTATTTTATAGCACTTGCGATTATGTGCTAATCCTCATCAGCTTTAACTGAATTTCAAATTTTTTAAACTTAATATTACATATATTTCCATAAGCTGTGCATGGCCATATTTGCAACTTGCCTATTAATAACATCATTCTTATATGTATCAATTAATATTGCCTCTTTAATTTTCCTTTTTTTATGATTTCTTTTTTCCATTAATATTTTTATTTCATTACTATTAAATGTAAATTTATAATTACAAGTTTTTTCATGTTGAAAGAATACTGAAGCTGTATTAAATTGACTATTTATGTTATTTTTAATTCGATTATATAATAATTGTTGCTCCTTCTATCTTTTTTCCACAGAACATCTTGATTCACCGATATAAAATTTATTACATCCACATGAAATTTGATAAATTATATTACTTCTTTGCAATTTAGGAATTATACTCTTAGAATTATTAATCAATCAATTAACATTTGGAGCAACACAAAATGAAATATTATGCTTTTCTTTAAATATTTTCTTAATTAATTTTAGATTGCATGTTATTTATAAATGGTATAGATATCCATTTTTTATTATCTAAAGTAACAATGCAAACACTTTTTTTATTATTAAATTAATTTACTGCATGCAAGATTTGGTTTTTTTTTTTTTAAATATATAATATTTTATAATGGATACTGTATTTTACAGTTAATATATATATATATATATATATATATATATATATGATAAGATTACTATATATATATATATATATAGTAATCTTATCATTGGGTGCTCTATGTTTGGCAAGCCTTATTTATGAGGTCAAATGTGTAAAATTTATAATTTTAATTGACAATAATGGAAATGTATTAAATCAGTGTATTATATCAGCGGTATGTTGTTGTAGTGCCAAATTTTATTTTAAAATTAAGTAAATTTTATTAACAGATTTCCTGTGAGTCATATGATAAGTCCTCTTCCAGGATGTGTATGGAAATTTACTATGCAATCTGTCAGATGGATTAATTTTTTATAAAATTAAAATAAGAATTTATTAGTCTCTTATTAATTTATAAGTATAAAAATATTTAATTTTGTATTATTATTAAGTAATACTCAAAAAAATTGAAATTATAACTATTCTAAAGTAATCTTTATAATTAATGTTTAAGCATATTTTTATGGTGATTTAAAATCATTTTGAACAGCTGCTTAGTTATCACTAATGAATATAGATGAAGACATATTAATTGTATGCACAAACCAAGTCTTAATTGGTTTATCTTTTTGCAACAAATCCATTTGATAAAGAGATAAAATAATTTAAGATAGTTTGCAGGGAGGGGGGTCATTAAAAGAACAAGAGAAGAGATAACATCTAAGCTATAACAAAATTTAAGACCAAGAAGAAACTAAAAATAAATAACACTGGATTTTAATTTGAATGGAATTTAAATGATAGTCAATTATATGTTGATTCATAAAATTATAAAGTAGAGAATTTCACTTCCTTGCATTCATCTGACTTACTGATCTATCAATGATAATCACTAGAAATTCACATTTAAAAAAATGGAAACTATTTTGAAGAAGAAATACTTCATTCAATGAGACTTCAGATTTAAAACTGGACAAGAGATTGTAAGCATAAAATTTTATTTTATATATTACTACAACCTTAATTATTATATGTATTATGTATGTTTAAAGATTAACAATTATTTGTTTGGAATGGTAAAAAAAAGTATTCTGTGCATTCATTTATAAAATACTTTTTGTCTTTATACCAAATGTAATAAGAACCTGATCAAAAGTAATTCAAACAAAATTTTCTGAATTTAAATTTTAAAAAAAAATCTACTTTAAATTTACATATAGTATATAATACATGAATTTAATTTATATCTTTATCAAAATATTCTGATGAACCTATTTAGAAAGCGTGTTTTCTTCATTATTAAAAATGTATATCAGAATATATATTCCATATTGGTAATTGTAAAAGATATTTAACTTATAGCTCAATTGAATAGACTTAATGCAAATCTTGATGAAAGAAAACAATAATTTATAATAGTATTATGAAAGAAAATGTTTAAAATTACAGATAAAATAAAAAAAGTAAATAGAAACATCTTAATTACTATTGTGAAATGTTGGAGTTAACACTAGTCTTAACTACTAAGAAAAATATTTTAAAATACTTTAAATTGTAAGAATCATTATTAATTATTCCAATATATTAATGCAGATGGAAAAATCAATAACAATAGTTTGAGAAAATTTTTATCTTGTGATTTAAAACTGAAGATATTATTTGAGCTATAGCTTTGTTTTGAAAAAAAAAAATAGATCCAAAATTCTAAAAAAATATATATTTATGAGCATTACTGTATGATTGTTTTGTTTGCCAGAAACTCTTAAATGTTTTATTTATTTTATCATGATAAATGTAAAGAATATGGATGTGTCTCCTTGTAAAATAATTTGTCAGCAGACAATGATATCATTTTCCCTTGTCAGTCAGCTCATGGTGAAGAAATTTAAATTACTGCTTATGAAAATAAAATGAAGTATAATTATAAAGATTTTTTATGTTATACATGTTTATTAATACTTTATATTAACTTTGGATATGCTATTAAGATATATATTATATTTTCTTCTATTTATAGTAAAACATACTAAGGTAAAATTATATACATATATTTTGTACTGATTAGCTTGAAGTTAATATTAAATTTGGCTTGTCTAGATAGACACCCATCTCTTACATTTTTGGGAATTGTCTATTAACATTATATCTATAGGTAATCAGAATAATTTCTCAGAAGCATAAAAGTATTTACTTAGGATGACATAATTATTTTATTATACAGAGTTTTCCATATAACCAGGTATACATTCATTTTATATATTTACTTTATTTTACCTATTATTTAATATGTCCACTTTAGTTTATAGAATTTATGCTATTTTTCATTGACTGTGTCTTTTTTATTATTGCAAATTTTATTGTTTCTAACAATACTTTATAGTCATTTGACTTACAATATATTTGTTGGTTTCATACACTATTTAGCATATGCATTATTTGAAATGGGGCATTTTTCTTTTTAGCTTTTAATGTGAGAATTATTTTATCATGCCATTGTTTTGATGAGGAGTTGTGCTTGTTTCTATTTGATAAGTGTGAGAAACATATAATTTTATTAAAGATTGTATCATAGATATAATTAATTGGTAGATGAAATATAATCTCCCATTGCTTATTCTAAGATAGGTTTCTGTTATTTTAACCTTATAATTATTTCATGTTTAGTGACTATAGTTTAATCCCCAAAGAGGTTTATTTTATGGTATGCATTCCATTTCCCATGTTGAAACAATGTCCACACATTTTTGTACATGGTAAAAAGGTATTGGAATCTGCCATATTGTTATAAAACTATATAATATTGTTTTGAGGAACCTCTTTTTATTGTCTGATTCATCATGATAATTTCTAGTTATTTTCTACCATGTGTGGTGATGATCTTGGTATATTAAAATTGTATGGTAATGATAAGGTAGAGTTAGCTTCAAGGACCCTTGTTTATCTATAGTGTTTAGTTAAATAAAATACTGTATTATTGTGTTGTGGTATCTTGTCAGCAGTTTACAAGCAAACCAACAATATTTATTAATAATTTTAAAACTAATCTTTTGTGTAGCATAATAAGAGATACACATATCCAATGTCATTTTATTTCCATCAAATAGTAGTTCACCGATGGTTCAGTAAAATATTTCAATAGTTAAGATGATTATTCTGTGAACATAGCCAAAGTTTATTATCCTGTATATATTTGATATCTGGTGTCTGTTCTCAAATTTATAAAATTGACTGCTGAATGCTAAATAATAATTGTCATTTGTGCTTCATATGGTAATTGTCATTATCATATTACCTATTAGTAAAGTTTAGTTATACTTTAATGCTCTTAATAGCATACTATAGATGGTTATTATAAATACTAAACATATCAGTGCATTAAAACTGTTAATAAATCTAAAGGGAATATATCTGCAACCAAATGAATATACCTTGTTTTATATTGTTTCTGAAATATTTATATTTTCAATTATTTATTATTATTTTAGAAAGTTGTAAACAGTGTAAATAAATCTTATTGTTTTGAAAATATATTTCGTTGCCTGTGGTCTTATTACTAATCATCATCCACATTATTATTGTTATTGCTATCAACACATTATCTTATTGTCTTAAAGTCATTATCAATCAATATAGTAGATTTTATTACACATTAATATATCACAATGATTTTGGTAAACTCCTATTTTTAAAATACATTTAGAATTTATGGTTTATTGATCAGAACACTGTTGATCTCAAGCCCATGTCTTATTTTAAATAATATTTTAATGATCTATTGTTGTTGAAATAACCTGTTTATTTGAATCATTAAATACATCATTCACCAATCTTGATCATATTCCATATAGTTATTAATAAAAGAGAGTTTCTAAGTTAGTGTTTGCTTTATTAAGAATTTATTTGTACTTCATAAAGCTTAATGTTCATATTACTGTTGGTATTGGGATTGCCAAATATTCTTTATTAATCCTATTTTGTTTTATGAGCTGCCTTTGTTCGTTATATTTGGGTAGTGGCAAAATCCCTCTCACTGAACCAAGTATATTTTTTAAAATAGTAATATTCAAATTATTTAACCCTGAGAAAGTAAATTAGTAGTTGTCAATAGTAATTTTGAATTTATGGTCATTTTTATGTCTAAAGTTATTTATTCTGCTTTGATATGAGTTATGCTTATCTTCACAGTTTTATTGTAAATTCCTTCTCTAGTTTTTAAAACTTATAGTTATCTTAATTTCATGATTAAATATTCTGTTTTAGTCAAGTTTGGAATCCATATTTTGTTTTATTTTATCTGTCATTTAACACAGTATTAATTTTATAATTCAGGATCTCATTCTTCATCACCAATATTGTTTTCATATTTCACCTGGATCTTTCTTTTATTTCTTCATTCTCATTTTACCTTAATTCATTATTATAATTGATTCAACCTTCATCGACCCCTATTCTATCATCATCTTACTCATTCATCACCCTAACACATTTTCTTTCTCTTCTCCTCACTCTTAAGTCATTTATTTTGTTTTCATCATCCATTTAGCCATCTACATTCTAATTTATTTGTCACCTAATTCATAATTCGAATTTCATATTCATTTCATAGTCCTGATTCTTAACTATTTATTGTTTTTGCATATCGTCGATATTAGAAGTTATTATCTTCATGGACACTTTGTGACCTTCCTTAGATTTACCAATTCATGCTAGCCTAGTTGGTTTTAAAATAATAATATTTTTATTTTAACATTATTTTTATGTATATTTTTATTATCCATATAGAGATGGTTACAATATATATATATATATATATATATATATTATATATAT